>OZ057398.1:117263896-117753896 GCA_964056695.1 Melieria picta
CAACAATAACGATTATGAGCCATAAAAAGGTCAGCAGGCCATTGAGCGAAAATAGAAAAATTATTTGATTGAGCGAAATTCAACAAAGCCAAACAAACAAACAAACAAAATGGCGCGCACAAATACAAAAACACATTCGAAAGCAATCACAGCACTGCACTGGAGTGAAAGGAAAAAGTTGTCGAAAAAGTTGGCATTAGTTGTGCATTGAATTGGTTCGTTGTTGGCTTTGCTTTTGAGTTTTCATTTAATGTATTTTAGAAATTGAAGCAAAAATATTCTTTCAATTGCTTCAATAATGACATATAAATGTTTTTTGTATGTATGTTAAAAGTGGTAAATTGTACTGCGAGCGTTTGTCGTAGTTTGAGTTAGTCAAATGTCTTACAAGGTCAGGAATTCAATAAAAATTCGATTTAAACTTTGAGAACAAAGCAAAATGAGTTTTAGTTTGAAAATGTGATATACAAATATGATGCATATTTATGTATGTGTTTAGTTTTATGTGATATCAATTCTGCTAAACTAAAACCTTCTAAGTTTGCCGTAGTTTGGGAAAGTTAAGAAGTTTAGGACTCAACATAATCCACGAAAAAGGAATCAAGTGTCATTGAAAAGTGTAGCCATAAATATTTTTTTTGGATGAATGTGAGGGGAGCTGAGAAAATAAACCATAAGAGGTCCATTCCTCAAGCACTAATCAGGCTAATTAGCCCATTGTATATACTTATACTTAAGGCTCAGGAAGGGATGATAGAAGGGAAGAAGAAGTGGGCGGAAAACAAGAAAGAATATTTGTATTAATTTTGTACAAAACCAGTACTGAAAATTGTAAGTAATGGACTCTAAAAAGAATGGACAATGTTCGTTTTTTGAAAGTATTGATTCTGAGTACTCGAAAGTATTTAGTACGCAGTGTTGATACTTGAATTCTGAGTACTCGAAAGTGTTCAAAAAAGCGGGTTTTGGGAGTTCAAACCCCTGCCAAATATATATTTGTTGCAAAAATTATTATTGGCAGACATGGTTTCAAATGGTATTGGGCTTAAATGTGCAATTTAGGACTGCAGATCCACAAATGAAAGGCACCAACTGTTTTCTGGCGATTGTTGACGTCAAGTTGGAAACTTTTCCTGGACAATCATTTGACTTCTAAAAGAGTTTTAAGCTCACTTTCCTTACATTCAGATCTTAGTAAGTCTGAGACACTCAGCTGAAAGGTTTTCATTGACAAATCGCTATTGAAAGGCAAAGACCTATTCAACCTAACCCTCATCTATTGACAGCTATTGGGTGGGTAGTAGTGTCCGACCGAAGGTGGATTTTTGGCCGAAGCCGAAGCAGAATATTCGATTTCAATTCAATTTCAATTTGTTTTAAATGAAATAATTTATAAAATGCATTCTTAATGCATTTTAAATTACTTTTTTTAATTTTTTTATTAAATTGTGAGCACTAGTCTTCACAGTAGAGTTCAGAGTTTTATTGAAGAAAACTCAATTTTTAAATTTTCAATGTCTTGTGAAAAGAAATCCTTAGGTTCAAAGGCAATTTTGAAATTGCAGAATTAGTGAATTAGAATGAATGAATGAAGAATCAGTGAATTCGAATTTTATTCAACCTCTAGTTTTAGCAGCATAACGATTTATACATGAGGTAATTAAATATTTTATGTTTGTCGTACGGTGCAATATATCTTTGTTTGATGCAGAGAAGTATTAAATTTTTTATATCCTAAATCAATAAAGTTAGAAGGACGAATTTCAAGGATGTAGTAGTGTACAAATAAGTCCTTAAGATATATTATTTTCAAAAAAACGTTTGTAAATTTGCAAGGATAATCAAGGATAAAGTTTTAAAGGACATTTTCAACACCTCTTCGTCCTTTTGCACCAAAACATTAAATTTTCTAAGATTCTTAGGATTTCTCTCTTTCATTTGATACCCATATTGTTATTCTACAATGCGCTCAATTTCTAAAATAATTTTTTGAAATAAACATGTCCTTGAAATTTCAAAATCCTTTAAAAAAAATCCTAACGTCAGGGAGAAAAACTAAAAACGCAGTTTTACTACATTTGGCACCTAGTTCCGCGAATATATAGATTTTTTCGTGTGTAAAATTTGTTGTCGCACGGTGTTATATATTGTATATATATTTTATTAAAAAAAACCAACAACAGTCTTAAAGTTCCGTTTCTAACAATAACAAAAATCTAACATTTCAATTGACATAAATTGTTGATTAGAGATCGTTTTTATGAATCGCAATCTTGAGTCCGAAATATCGATAAAACCCCATATTTGATAAAATACTTCGAAATAGAGCAAATTGATTTGCATTACAGGGCGAAAACCGAAACACCGAATAACGAAGCCGAAAACAAATTTTCGGTCGGACACTAGTGGATAGGTAGCAAGGTCTGAGAGCTCTTTACTTCATTTTGCTGTGGTTTCCTCGAATAAGTCCCCTTCGGCTAAAGTATTCGGCTATTTTGCCCGAAGCCGAAGATTTAAAATTCGACGAATACCGAAGCCGAAAACAAATTTTAGATGGGACACTAGTGGGTAGGTAGCAGGGACTGTATGGGAGAGAAAACTAAACATTAGATCCAACCCGCACCGTTAACCCTTTCGCTATTTTGTTGCCATATGGCAACATGCTACTTTGTGGACGTCTGCATCCTCTATGGTTACAAGAATATATTTTTTTGTTGGTCTTTAGAATAGTTTGAAGTTTTAGGAAAAATACGAAATTAATAAACTGCATATTTAAGTTTAAAAAAGAGAAGTATACACGTTTTTTTAATGGTATATCTTGACATAGTAAAGGAAGAAGAAGCAGAAAAAATTAGAGAACTTTTTAATTTGACGTTTTCTTTCAATTTCAATACTTTTTTTTCATTTTGGGTGAAGTAAATGAAGAAATATTCAAATTTTCGTTATGCGTAAAAAATGTATGTTTAAGTAATTTTTGCAGCCACAACGATGTGGTTGCTCTCATAGAAAAACACTCGAAAATACAGGGTCCGAGTATAAAAATTAAAAAATTTCTTATGGAAAGTTGCTAATATAACCGCATAGAAGCCTATGACGTAAAATTTAAAATTTTAACTTTCCCCAGTAAGAATCTGTAGCGAAAGGGTTAAGATAGAAATTTATGCATCTCACTCTTGTTTCCAATAAATCAGCTAGAAAGCTAATTAGACTGTTCGGTAGGGAATTTAGTGTCATCATCGCTAAGACAGAGCAATGGCATAAGAAGTGCTCGAGTGTCTCACACTCATCTTTCTTCCTGCAGCTTCTCCAAAAAGAATGATTATGTGGGATCCCCAATCTCGTTGCATGTAGACCTATTAGCCGATGATCCGTAATCACTGCCGTCAGCTTAGAGACATTTTAAAATGAATTTTACAGCACATAGTTTGTTTTACAGGAGTTGTAACGTGGCCAATACTGTCGAGCCATTCTGCAGCTGGAGAGATTTCGCCACCTACTGTCCGTCACTCAGAGGCAATAATCCTGTGTCTGTCTTGACAGCTATTACTACACATTTCCATTGTTCTTAGCAAACTTCAGCAGCATCAATGACATCTTTAATATGTAGTACCGTGACCGTGTTTGACTCTCCTCTGTCTTCTGCCTCGTTCTCTACCCACTGCTGGCATTCTGGCCCACTCATTGACTGCATTATTTCCATTCATTGTTTCGCATTGCCAGTTGTACTTACTCTCCTGCACATAATAACTAACAATTACAGCAACAACATCAACAACAACAAATAACAAAACTGATTCTTATTCACATTTTGTCAGCAACCAACGCCGACACTTGCCAGACAATAGGAAGTGGCATACAAATTTGCTGTCCACTTGCTGTGATTTTTTTCATTCTCTCTCTCTCTCTGCCGTCCGTTCTTTTGGTTTGCTTTATGTTTAGTTTAAAATTTTTGCTTTTTTTGTTTTTTGGCTTGTAGATTTTTATCGCTGTATTTGTATTTTTACAATTGTTTTTTTTGTTTGTTTCACACTCTGCGTGTTGGTGTTTTTTTATTGCTGCCGAAAGAGGGCAAAGAGTTCATTGCTGTCACGATTGAAACGCCGCGCACGGCGTCCGACCAGCGGAAATTCTTGCTCGTATTTGGCTTTTATTGTTGTTGCGGTTGTTGTTGCATTGTTGTGATTTCCTTGATTGTTGGCGGTTGGCTGATTTCTTGTTATTGTTGCACTTGGCAACTGCTAAAGACGCGACGCGGCACTTGCCGCCTGACAAATATGACCGTCGTCGCAGTTGAAGTCTGTGGCCCACGTTGCCGATTGCGGCAGCAGTTGCAGCAACGGGCAAGCAATCTGTCCGTCGTTGTCTTAAGCGCTTAATTTTTGCCCAAGGAACGCCAAAAACACTTGATGCCAGTTGTGACTGGTGGGAGAGACGTGTTGATTTGTTAACTTGAGGTGTAAACAAAAAGCAAAACAAAATTTTTCAAAAAATTCATTCAAGTGGAAATGAATCATGCAAATGATAACATCGTCGTTCGTTTTATTTATGTTGAATTAAAAGTGTCGAAAATTTGCACTGCCGCATGCATTAAGTGCCGGTCGAGTGCGTTATGAGAATTTATGATATTTGAATTTATGGACTGAGTGGCGCGTTTGTTCAAGTTTTTCAGACACAAAGAGTTAAATAATGACTTTGAAATAAGTTTTCAAGTTCAAATGCAATTTTAAGTGGATATGAAGATTGCTTATTTATTTACTAAACGGGGCTGCTACAAAAATTCTCTCCAGGCGACTCTGCTTTGTGGGCACCAACTCCAGTTGGTCACACCAAGAGATGATCCGGAATTCTCAACTTGATCCTTCCACGGAGCAGTGGCGCACACAGGGGTGTTTTAGGTGGAAACCCCTAAAAGAAAAAACAAAAATATCAAATGTTTTATATTTAATTATAAAGGAAATTTCACAGGCTACAATATGGTAGCAAACTTATTGTACCTCAGGAATAGTTTTTTTCGGGAAAAAAATCCGTTAAAAAAAAAATTTTATAAAAAATGTATTTTTCGCTCAAAAGTTTTTATTAGTACATCTTACGTATCTAATGTTGCACATCAAAAGAAAGGTATGAAAAATACCTTTCGTTTGATACCCCTATCGTGTAAATCAGTTGGAGATTAATTGAGTTTTTTTTGATAAAAACTTTGAACTTTGACCCCGAGCCACGCCTTTTATGGGCGTTTCCCACTAGCAAAATTTTTAGTTTGTTAGATGCAGGAGCCAACCCTCTATATAATCTTTCATAATCTTTTTTTTTTGCACGAGGGTTCCCTAGACTGTTTTTATGCCTCGACGAAAGTGGGGTTTTTGGGACATTTTTGTCGAAAGCACAGTTTGAATGTATTTTTTTGGATTGGTGTCTTAAGCAAATTTGTTGGACGTTAAAATATCTACAAACTTGCCGAAGAGAGTATGGCGATATTCGGAACGATTTAGGACCTATTAGCATTTTCAGGTTCGAAGACTTAAGCGACGAACTCGACTAAAATGAGCAAACTTCAAAGTCGGATTTCTCTTAAACTAGAGCCAATCCAGCCAAACGGCTGGTGGATCTCAACTCAGTATACCTATAGAAAGTCGCTCAGTAGGTCCCCCCATGTCTGAATTTTTGAGGGTAAATTTCACGCACAGTGTAATCGAAGCGCAATCAACAAAGCTCTTATTTTCATCTCCACACTAATTTGTACTTTCACTTTTAAAACTAGCACCACTTGAGCTACTGGGATCACTTGCAAGGTCTGAAATCTTAACCCTTTAGACACCGAATTTTACCCTGTGCCTCGATATTACTTTTTGGTATTTAAATCATAAAACACTTGCCTAAGAAATGTGCACACGACATTTGAAGTCGCCACGCCTCTTTTGTATCAATATTTTTTAATTACAGAAAAATTATTTAATATTTATGGAAAAATACAAAATTATCACTTTTTGAGTTTATTTAAGCATTATTAAAGAAACAGGGTTTTGATCAAACGCGCCCAATTCGCAGACTTCAATTAGAACACAAACTTTCCCTGACATGGCTGCAAATTTTTGGAAATTATTTTGGGGATAAAAGTAAAATTTTTGTAATTTTCTTTGAATTCACTTCTAAAAATATTAATTTGTTGGTGCCTACTTAAATCAAACCCATAAATCAATCGTAGCTTTTGCTATAAGATGACAAACAGGTGAAGTTGCTCTCAGGCAACTTTGGGGTCGAAAGGGTGAAGAATCCTGGCTTGTTGCATTCCAATTCGCGGTGTACCGACTTCACTTTTCATTTCACTCGGTTTCCGAGTTTTCGGAGCTTCAGTCAATAAATGCTCCTTCGAACGTAGTTGCTTAGCATTGCTAGATAAAACCAGAGTTTTAGCTTTCATAAATTTTCATAAAATCATTAATAATGGCAGATCAAATCACAGCAATTCTGGGCTTAAGTCACGCTTTCTTTTCACCTCATAATGTTTCGTAGCTGTCGAATGCTACAAACTACAAAACAACTAATAAATAACTATCAGTGCGCATTCATCGCACATTGGCATAACAACCCCATTCAGTCAGTCAGTGGCACAGACGCATGCGCAGTGTCGTGCCGTCTGTCGTCGACGAGCAGCCGTGTCTGCTCCAGTGAACTGTCAAGTGCGGTTCACGCTCAGTTCAGACTTTAAGTGTCTACGTTTGTACACTAATTCACAGCTGAATTATTTTGCGTAGCAACAACAACAACAAATGCCAAACAATTAATAGCAATAACGGGAAGCGCACCGCATTCGTAAATACGGCAATTTTGTAATTACGCAAAATCAGCGAAACGTTTACAACGCACCAAAGTGTTGCACATACATTTCTGCTGTAGTTAACATACAGTCAGACGAAGCGTCATGCGACTTTGTACTGCACTCGCAGTTGCGATTCGTTAGATTCAAATCAGTTCATGGTTTTATGAAAGTCCGTCGATACACTTTGACGTTGTCTGCGCGTTGTCGTTGTACACGTAATTAGTGCCGCCGCTTTGCTGCTGAATAAACGCTCCGTAATGACGCTTCCAGTCACCGATGCGGTGCAGTAACGCAGGAATTAGCCCTGAAGGACTTTGTACAATTCTAAGAGTTTTTAAATTTTACTCGAAAACGTTGATTATTTTGTGAGAATTTTTAAATGACATAAGGGGACTAAGATTAAAATAGAACTAAAATTAAAATGAAAAAAAAATGATTACGCAGACCGTGGAAACGAAACAAAATTGAACGTTTAAAATAAAATGCGTGAAAATAAAAAAAAAAAAATGGGAAAATATAGAAAAAAATATGTATACAAACTAGTGTTCGACCGAATGTTCGGTTTCGGTTCGGCCCAAAAAAGTGGTTTCGGTTTCAGTTTCGGCCAAAAAATGCCCGAATGGCCGAAACCGAAACATTCTTGAATATTTTTTAGAATATAATAATAAATTATTTAATTTTGAATATTAGGGAGTAAGGTATGAAAGAGTGATTTTTTTATGTTTATGTTTTTAACCCATTTTTTACCGCCCCTAGATCCCGTGGACCGATTTTGAAAATTTTCATAACACAGCCTATTTAGAGCCTCCGTATGCCATTTCTGCTTTCAAAAAAATTAAAAAAATTTTTTTTTGGGCTGGAACAGATGTGACTTTTAAGACACGCTGGCAAAATACGTAAGCCAAATTCTGAAAATTACACATTTTTCAAGTTTAAGTTACTGTTTCTTTTTAACTACGCATCGAAAGTAGTTGCAACCAAGGAGAAAGTTGAATATAATGCGATTCCCGTGTTTTTAAGGACACTCCAAAATATTTCAAGCTAGAACACGCATAAAACTTTAGAAAACTGAAATAACTGACATAATTTGTATGTCAACTTTGTTTTTTTGGTAAGCAGTATTAAGTGTTTTATTAAAAACAAAAATTCATTTTGTATTAAAAAAAAAATTTTTTTAAAACCCTTAAAAAAGGTGGTCCTGTTTATACCAGTTTTATACTAAGTGAAACCCTAAAATTCGGAAATAGTTGTTCGCAGTTTGAAAGCCAATGAATGTAGCTTTCCGATAATGTAAAAATATTTAATATGCGTTAGAAACTGTTATTTTCAGAATTTTTCAAAGTTGCCGTGTCTTTAAAGACACGGCGGTAAAAAATGGGTTAAAAAATGAATGAATTGTTTTTATTAATAAGTATTTATTTATGTTATGTTATGTTTTTTTTACCTAAAGTAAAATTCGTTTCTTGAAAAATGGTGATTCTGATACTTGATGTGGTTATTTTTATTTTAACTAGAAAGGTTCAATTTCGGCCGAATATTAAAATGAACCGAAATTCGGTTTCGGCCCAAAAAAGTTGTTTCGGTCGGACACTAGTACAAACTTTAAATTATAGCAAAGAAAATAAACATCACACTCATAAACACTTCATATTCTTTGATTATAGTTAACACTAAAAAATATAACTAAAAATATTATACTCATAAAAGTTATAAAAATTTAACCCTTTAACCACCAATGGAACATATGCATACACACTATGTGGCCAGTGGTGCACTTAAGGGGGTCTTGAGAACTCAAAAACCACAAATATCTCTTTGTTAGAAACATTTGGGATCACAAAAGTTGGGCTCAAAAGTTTTGTATGAAATCCCCCCGTCAAATAAAGTCATGTGTGCTCCACTTTATGTAGCTAACAAAACATCAAATAAATAAAATACACCTAATTCTGTTTTTACACGGTCTGTTTTTACACGGTTTTGATTTAACACGGTTTGAAAATAAAAAAATTTTTAATTTTTTTGCACGATTTTATTCCATTTAGTACGAAAAATTAAAAATTTTGTTATTTTCAAACCGTGTTAAATCAAAACCGTGTAAAAACAGACCGTGTAAAAACAGAATTAGGTGTAAATAAAAAATCAATAAATCAATACACATCAAAATGTGTTCCAGAGTAAGCAGAACTTTTCAAAACTAACCAGTGGAACGACACATCTATGGCTCGAATATTTACCAAATTTCAATGCTGTCCAACTTAAAATTCTGAAGTTATTTAACAATATAAATTTGAATTGTATGGGCGGCGCCACGCCCTTTTGCCTTTATACAACAAAAAATATTCAGAAACTTTCTACGGGGCATACTAGTCGTTATGTCAAAATTTCAGATCAATCGGTCTAGTAGTTTCCAAGTCTATAAACGACAAACAAACAAATGGACAAACATTATTTTCAAAACATTTTTTTTACATTTTGTTTAGTATCTTCGAACTCAATACAGCGATTTTCACGGTCCGGAAGCGTGTCGAATGAGTGTTTTGGATCCTAGGAAAGGATGTCGTCTTTCAGGATGTTGGTACAAGACTTTTGGATGGCTTCTACGTGTTCAAAATTGTTTCCTTTCATCAGCAAACGCATTCTTTTGAACAAATGAAAGTTGCACAGTGCCACATACTTAGTTAAAGCAAATACGGGGAATATTTGATGATTAAAATTCGATTTTTATTCAAAAAACCGCTTACAAGTGTCTTTAGATAAGATGACGTCAGTCCACTTGTACAAAATAAACCATGCACATACTTTACGGTAGTCAAATGATCAATTAAAATGTCATAAATTCATGTGATAGAAATGCCTAAAACACATTTCAATAACTTTTATGAAAATCTTGAAAAAGATTTTGATGAATTCACGCGATATTTTGATGGAATCTGCACGAAGATCACACATTTTTCTTGGCCAACGTGTTGCTCATGATTCATGTCCTCAAGACTGTTTTAAAATTGAATATCTTATGAGTGGTAGATAGCTCTGCCATGGGATAAACAATCATCACCATAAACTTGGTTCATCAGTTGAAATATTTCGGTAAAATTTTTTACCAAGCTTGGAACAAAACATTAAGTTGGCTGTTTGTTGGATGCTCAGTTTTGTACCGATGACAGAAAAATACTGTCACTTCAGATGTAATAACTTCGCTTCCAGTGAACCAAATGTCATGAAATTTTGAGTGATTATCGGGAGAAGGTGTACCTTTCCAACGCATTAAATTACATAAAGGTGGCACTGAAGAACTTAATATTTAGACAAACAATACTTCAGCTAAAAAACATGAAATGAGTTCTTCTATTTTTTAATACACCGTGCGACAATACTTTTGGCCCATCCAAATGTCGATAAAGGCGTGAAACTAGAGGTCATTCATAGTAAATTGGCATACTCAGTTTTTCATTTTTTGATCCGATATCCTTTTCAAAGGAATTTAAATTTTTCAGGACATACACAGTTTATAAATTTTTTTTTAATATTTGCAGTTGTGTAATGATGAAGACATGGATATCAAATGAAAGAGGAAAATTATCGTCTTTTAACTAAATTTTTTGTTTTGAACTTTCAGAACCAAAATAGGCCAGTAAGGTAAGAAAAAACAAATACATGCTTTGAATCACAGACTGTAGTATCATATCCCTAAATTTTGTTCTTCTATTTTTATTGGTTTAGAATAAAAAATATATTTCTATCCATAAGCAAAAATTAAGTATGGAATATGCATCAATTTTTTGTCTTCTTTTGTTAGTTAGTAGGCAGTAGTCAGTTTTGATATATATTACATTACATTACATTCATTAATATTCAACGTTACTAAAAATGAGAGCTCCTTATTATTCCAGCTCCGAAGATGAAATGTAATGTGCTATAACTTTTGCAATGTGTAGAAATTAACATTAAAAATTACTAGATGGCTGAAGTTTAAGCAGTAAAAGGCAATAAAACAATATAATCTAATATTTAAAAATGAAAACATTCAACATAATAACCAGATTTGCATTCAATTGATTCAAAGAAGCATTCAAATAAATCAAATTGAAATCAAATAACAAATATATCAGAAACCAATAAAATATTACACAGTTTTTTTCCAAAAATTTTAGCTTCTCAAAATCCATAAATAGAAACCAATCATAAATACTGCAAAATACTTTCCAAAAATGTTAGCTTTTCAAAAGCTATTAGTAGAAATAAATCATAAATACTAAACAATATTTTTCTCAAAAAATGTAATTTTTCAAAAGCCATCAATAGAAGAGCTCATCCTCCACAATCTTACCGCATACAGCAATCATTCCATCCATTTTCCACACACATTCATAATAATTTATTTGTGTGAATAGCTGAATTTGTGCATTCTTATTTATTTGAAATTTTCGACAGCTGCAAATGCGAATTCGAACGTGTTGGGCCAAGCTGATAGATGATATCGATAGATGATGACCGCTGCTGGCCATTCAAAATATTCGATTCGGCTCGATGCATAATTCGGACAAATTTGAATGCAAAGCCGCTGGACGCAGGTCGTCGAAAATAGCAAACTGCATCGCTGAAAATAGATTTTCAATTTTGCAAAATGCTTTCAACAATAGCAACAACAAAATTTGAACAAAAATAAACAAAAGTGAAACAAGAATTTAAATTCGAATTCAAATAAAACTCATACGTCGAGCCAACGAATAAGATCTGTAAAAGCAGTAAAAGTGCATAGAACGAATTGCTGGCTGACTGCAGATGCTCGACAGTATCTGTCAGTTGCCTGATTTGCCTTTGTTTGATTGTGCATTTTGCCACATTTTCATATAAAAACTTTGCATACGACCCACTCCCACAAAATAGAATACATACACACACATGCAACCAAATGCATCTCGCATTTTACTTGCATTCGCTTCAGTGCTTGTGGCCGTATCTACTTACTTAGTATATATGTACGTACGTCTGGGCATGCGAGGCTTTTCTTGTCTCGGCAACAGAGTTTTAGAACAAAAACCATCAACTTGAAAGTGAAAAGTTTGCATTGAGTGCAAAAGTAGTTTTTATTCATACTTGAATCGATTCTTGTTGCTCAAACAGTGTGAGCGATTGTTGTTGCAGTGAGTTGAAATTGCAGCAAAAATTGATGTTGGCGGTAGTAATGGGATTGTTGTGCAGTGCAGGATTAGTAGATTCAAGTCTGGCTAGTAGTACAAGTCCTAAAGACTTTCACTGTTCGACACTTGCCGAGCAATTGTCAGTCGAGGAGTCGCAAATCGCCAGTAAAAAAAATTTTTTTTTGCATGAAATTGTAGGCTTTATTCAGCAAAGTTTGAGTGATCCTTCGGACGGTCCAATTAATCACAGTACAATTCCGAATTAAGAATTTTGCTGTAGCGGAGCAGCTCATATTGGATGATTCCCTGCCAATCCCATCAAACACAAAGCAAAACCTTCCCGACTTTCTTTGCAGGGTTCAAACCTCTCTCCAAAAATTCAAAAATTGCTGGTCTAAAATATGGTTTCAAATGGAATTTGGCTCAGAAGTTATATGCAAAACCCCCCAAATGAAATCATGTGTGCGCTACTGGAAACAGTGCTTACAAGATGCTTGGACTCGACGATTTCCATGATTTTATTGACATTTTAGACTATTTTTCTTTCAGAACGTGACATCAAAACTACAGGAACGAAATTAAAATTTCCCATGATTGGCTGCTACAGTATCAGGACCAGTGGCGCGCACAGGATTTCATATTGTGGGGGCGGGGTTTGCGTATAACTTTTTAGCCGAAAACCATTTGGAACCATTTTTGGTACCATCAATTTTTGTGTTTTCGGGGTTTGAACCACAAAAACTTTTCTCCTCCCTGGGTGCGCCACTGATCAAAACCATTAATACTATTCACATTTTTAGCCGCCTTACTTGCCTTTTGTTCTTAATTGAAGAAAACTGGAAAAATAAGGCTTTTTTTTGGTGTCTATTTTTGAAGCAAGCTTAAAAAAACTGAGTCTAGCAATCAAAAAACTGTTTGAGAAAATTTTTTAGTACAAAATCGTATCTTTGTAACGCCATCTTATTTAACTGGCCCGCTTTTATACAACGCAAAATACAGATTTCGAAAGCCATCGATTGAAAAATAATCATCTTTTCCCTACACCTCGCTCGTTTTTGTTTATTTTATTTATTTAAGCGAACTTTATAAATTACAAATATTCTCAAATTTATTGCATTGTATTCTACAATTTATTGTATTTAATTTTGAATTCATTTGCACAGTTTTTGTTTTACGCACTATTTGTCATTTATTTCACATGTTTTTCAGTTAATTTTCTGGCATTGACACACAATCAACAAATGTATCACTTTCATTGAAAACCAACTAAATCTTTAAGGTAAAACAAAATCTCATACAATAAATTTTAGCAACAAAAAACTGGCTTTTGAAAATTTTACTAAACGTTGGCTCATAATGTCAATAGTACGAAAATAATAATTAAACTATACTGACAGCTGCTGGAGTTGAAATTTCATTCCGGACATTTCTTTTGCGATTTTCTGAAGTGTGTGTTAGTTGGCAGTGGGCAACTGCTGTCAAACATTTGAAGACAAAGTTTAATAGGGAAGCAAAAATTGTTTACTGATATATGTATTTATATACGTATGTAATTCATTGACAAATTGGTCATAATTCATTACTTAATACGGAACTGTAAGCACACTAAATGCGTTTGCGTTGTCTATTTGAAAGAATTTGAGCGGGTTCTATGAATTTATTTTCAGATCTGATTTTATCGACAGGTCAAGGTTGACTTACAGCACAGACAGACATTATGACTAAAAAATGTTTTGATTAAAATCTTGAGGCAGGCAAAAAATTGGTCGAAATTCCCTCTCAACCAACTCTGAACTAAAGGTTTTTCAATATTGGAATACAAAGCTTTGCATGAGGTATTAAAGAAATTGTTTTTCTATTTAAAAGGCCCCTGTATGACATTATGAATCGAATATAATATCAATCATATATCTGCTGTAGCTTTGTATGGTGTCAGAGATCCGAGGGGTCAAATTTTCAACTCTGCTGTATGGATCCGGCTGCATTTGAACAATGAGCTATGAGTTATTTTTACTTTGAGAAATACTTTATTATTTTAACTTACTGCTTGCTACTTGCTACTTACTAATTACTACTTACTACTTGCTACTTGCTACTTGCTACTTGCTACTTACTACTTACTACTTGCTACTTGCTACTTGCTACTTGCTACTTGCTACTTGCTACTTGCTACTTGCTACTTGCTACTTGCTACTTGCTACTTGCTACTTGCTACTTGCTACTTGCTACTTGCTACTTGCTACTTGCTACTTGCTACTTACTACTTACTACTTACTACTTACTACTTACTACTTACTACTTACTACTTACTACTTGCTACTTGCTACTTGCTACTTGCTACTTGCTACTTGCTACTTGCTACTTGCTACTTGCTACTTACTACTTACTACTTACTACTTACTACTTACTACTTACTACTTACTACTTACTACTTACTACTTACTACTTACTACTTACTACTTACTACTTACTACTTACTACTTACTACTTACTACTTACTACTTACTACTTACTACTTACTACTTACTACTTACTACTTACTACTTACTACTTACTCGCTACTTTCTACTTTCTACTTTCTACTTGCTACTTGCTACTAGCTACTTGCTACTTGCTACTTGCTACTTGCTACTTACTACTTACTACTTACTACTTACTACTTACTACTTACTACTTACTACTTACTACTTACTACTTACTACTTACTACTTACTACTTACTACTTACTACTTACTACTTACTACTTACTACTTACTACTTACTACTTACTACTTACTACTTACTACTTACTACTTACTACTTACTACTTACTACTTACTACTTACTACTTACTACTTACTACTTACTACTTACTACTTACAACTTACTACTTACTACTTACTACTTACTACTTACTACTTACTACTTACTACTTACTACTTACTACTTACTACTTACTACTTACTCGCTACTTTCTACTTTCTACTTTCTACTTGCTACTTGCTACTTGCTACTAGCTACTTGCTACTTGCTACTTGCTACTTGCTACTTGCTACTTACTACTTACTACTTACTACTTACTACTTACTACTTACTACTTACTACTTACTACTTACTACTTACTACTTACTACTTACTACTTACTACTTACTACTTACTACTTACTACTTACTACTTACTACTTACTACTTACTACTTACTACTTACTACTTACTACTTACTACTTACAACTTACTACTTACTACTTACTACTTACTACTTACTACTTACTACTTACTACTTACTACTTACTACTTACTACTTACTACTTACTACTTACTACTTACTACTTACTACTTACTACTTACTACTTACTACTTACTACTTACTACTTACTACTTACTACTTACTACTTACTACTTACTACTTACTACTTACTACTTACTACTTACTACTTACTACTTACTACTTACTACTTACTACTTACTACTTACTACTTACTACTTACTACTTACTACTTACTACTTACTACTTACTACTTACTACTTACTACTTACTACTTACTACTTACTACTTACTACTTACTACTTACTACTTACTACTTACTACTTACTACTTGTTACTTGCTACTTGCTACTTACCACTTACTACTTACTACTTGCTACTTACTACTTGCTACTTACCACTTACTACTTACTACTTGCTACTTACTACTTACTACTTACTACTTACTACTTACTACTTACTACTTACTACTTACTACTTACTACTTACTACTTACTACTTACTACTTACTACTTACTACTTACTACTTACTACTTACTACTTACTACTTACTACTTACTACTACTACTACTTACTACTACTACTACTACTACTACTACTACTATATCGACTACTACTTGTACAACTCCTACTATTAGATCTTCAACAAACAATTATTCAACATTTAAAGAGAGTTTTACACAGCAAATCATCCAAGCACCGCTTCGTTCAGTCTCTTGAAACATTTCAAGAATCATCCATCACCTGCTGCAGATTATGTCTAATCATTTGTGTCTAAACAAACAGAAACCACAAAGTCATCCAAAAATGATTGCATTATCTTTACACGTGCAACACTTCCGTCGAAGCGGAAGCGTTAAGCGATTAATCGGACGCTGGGCGTAGAAAGACATTTGGCAGATTTTAACCGAGCAGCGCTGACTATCGGAACTGCGTGCCAGCGACATTGTTTGCTCACGATTTTATACTAATTACGGTAAGTGCTGCAGTTGCTGCGGAGGCGGGCCAGCAGTAGCAGCAACAACAATGTAGGCACCAACTTGGCCGTTGGCTTCGTAAAGTGTCACGCAAACGCACACACACACACACACACTCGCACTCGCACATCTACTACAAACAATCTGGCCAAATTACACTCGAATTATATGCAAAGTCCTTAGAGGCAAACGATGAGAAGGAAGGCAAAGGCGAAAGCGGGTTACGGCAGCAAATTAGTGCAGACAAACGTGCAACGCAGCGTTGCGCGCGTCACGCCAGGTGAGAATAATGTGAAAATTAAGCGAAATTAAATGACACTCCGAATGATGGAATAATTGCCAAGAATATTTCTCAGCATTTCGTCGTTGGCTGTGAATGCGACGAATGCCAATGGCTGCCAGTTGTGCAGTGCCGCGCCCCAGCACAATGCCAGCTCGGGGCGGCGAAATGGAACTTGGCTGCCATTTGGTGTGCTGATAATTTCCACTTGACTTGCCGAAGAGTAAAAGAATAGTGTGAAGCTGAAGGCGGGCGCGAGCGGACAATGCGAATGGCAAACGTTGGCGGTTTAGGAAAATTGCTTAATTGTATGTATTACAACAACAACACAATGCCAAATTGACAACAATGCGCAAATTACTTGGCAAAGGCGACAATCGCCGCTCTGCCTAAAGGTGCGCTGCAATTTATGGCAGCTGCTGCAGTTTTACTGATTGCCAGCGATAATGCGTTTATGTTGCATAGTTTTAGGCAGTGGTGTGTGATGGCGAATACAAAAGAGCAGCATTCGGCTGAACTGTGGGAATGTGGTGGGTTGGTGTGGACAGCGTTGCCGTCTTGATTTAATCGGACTAAAGCTTTGAAAATCATGTTGATTTTAACCCTAATTCCCAGAAGTGAGCCTCACAGTCTCACTAAAGATTTCAAATGATGATAAATCCAAAAGATTTTCGATTCCATTATTTTTTATGATCCTCTAATGGAATGTTAGAATTAAGTGTATTGCATTTATAAATTTAACATTTTAGACAGTTTTTGTACTTTTTAAACAAATGTTTTCAGTAATTTAGCTCATGTAAGCCTGACAGTCTCACTTCTGGGTTTACGTTACTTTTAAAATTCTGGGAATTAGGGTTAATGGTTTTTGACTAAATTCTTTTGAAAGTTGAAACCTTTACAAATTATCTAAAATTATTTCAAAGAAGAAAAACATTGAAACTAAAAACATACGTAACGCCCAAACACTTTCTATACCACTGATTGGCCCAAAAATTTTATAGCATAAAAGCAAAATTTTTTATTGGGTCTTGTTTATAGGGTTAATGGTTGGTTTTATTGGGCTTATGCGAATGAATTACAATTACCAGATCGTTTTAGTTCTATTAGGAGTTCAAACCGGTTGAACAATTAGATCGAAGTGACACCTCATGAAGAAACAATGAGCTGGAAAAGCCTCCGAGTGGGCTTGTGAAGACCGCTGCATGCAACATTCTCTACTTAATTGAACCTAACTTGAGGGGGCGAAATGCGATCTCCGGAATCTGTTCAATCTCAAGTCTGACCCATATACTCCGGAATGTAAATATTGAAAATGAAATAGAACCAATTACACCGTGCGACAGCATTTTTCACACTGGGAAAAATCCATATGTGCGTGAAACTAGAGACCACATACAGTAATACTGCATACTCAGTTTTTCATTTCTACATCCTTTGTCCTATTAAAAGGACTTCAAGATTTTGAAGGAGATAAAAAATAGAAAAATATAAAAAATACTTAACCTCGTTAGAATACGGCGATATGTACATCAAATGAAAGAGTAAAGGCTCAAGAATTTAAATAAAATTAATTTTTTATCTATTTGTAAAAAATGGATATGAAAAAGGTCCTTTGAAAATTTTAATCCTTTATATCTTTGAAGATGTATATAGAATTTTCTTGAAAAGTAACTATGTTAAAACCCAAAATCTCCTTGATGACGTGTCAAAATTTCATTACTCTAACTTTATTGGTTCGAAAGTTATTAAAAAAAAAAGGCGGAAGCTGCAAGTCTAATGAAGTACAAAAATTCTAATTTATTTGAGTATCAGTATTTTAAATAATAAAAAGATACAAAATCAATGAAGCAACAAAAATTAAACTTCTTCTACTTCTAGGTTAAGTATTTTTTATATTTTTTTTTATTTTTTATCCCCTTCAAAATTTTGAAGTCCTTTTAATAGGGCAAAGGATGTAGAAATAAAAAAAACTGAGTACGCAGTATTACTATGTTTGGACTCTAGTGTCACGCCCATATGAATTTTTTCCGGTGTGAAAATTTTTTTTATTTTTGTCGCACTGTGTTATTCATGTGAAACCTCTATAAAAAGATCTTAATTTGTCGTTTAAAGTCTGCGGTAAACTCTGGTCCCTTGAATTCATATAAGTTTGTATGTATTGGAGATACTAATCCTCAGATTCTGAGAAATTTGGATATATCTTTCGCTACTGCAGGAACACTGGTATCCTTCGGCATGTTCAGTTGACCCTGAAAATTGTAATTTGTATTGTTACGAAAATTACTTCTCTCAGTTCGTATACTGGATTGTGCTTGAAAATAAAACAACTTCACTTATTCAGCGCAAACGCAGTCAGAAACTAACAATCACTTTATTTACAAATTTACACTTGTTACTACTTTACACTACTACTATTGCATGTTTCCCCTTTGCTTGCTCAACACAGACTCCACCCCTTGCGCTGTACACTGCTGCTTTTATACCAGTTTTCTTATCGTGCCGAAGTTTCTTCCAACTTCCAATTGGAAAACGCTCGACTATATCGGACTATAAAAAGCGAATTATACCAAATTTGCTGTACTTCAAAGTGCATGCCTAAAAGTATGCTTGGAAAAGCATTCGTGCATAGAAAAGCATTCAGCACAGCACAGTGCCTCATCGCTACAGTATTATAAACTCAACCAAAAAGTAGTAGCGAAATTTCCAAGCTAGACTAGAGACAAGACTGAACAAAAAGTCAACAAGTCTGAAGCTAAGTTATATCATATAAAATTAAAAAAATTTTATTTTGCAGTCAACCCGTCGCACAACCTGTCATTCAACCTCATCGCAATATCTTGTGGCCTTATTGAGCTTTTTTGACAACTACCTAACAGTTCCCGATCCTGGTGGTGACCACCAAATCGATTGCCTGACTGCATCTGCCAACACTTAGAAGACACTTGATAACTCTTCCAAGGGCACTAAACCTATGTCAACGGCATTTTTTTTTTAATTTTCTCCACAAAGCGTGAACTTTGTTTATTGTCAAACATGGGCAATTTCCACTCAGCGCGAATCTCTAAAAGGGCTTTCATATCCTTTCTAAACTTGGCTTAATTTATTGTTTGTTACTTTTCAATTTGAATATTCTTGCCGCACGGCATTTTGTTGCTGACTTTCTGCCGCTCGGTTGTTGCAAACTAATATTGGAAAATATTGCTAGCCGGATAGCAGCAAAATCGGATCAACAGCAATGTGCAAAATGCATAAAAGTTTATGCGTCACTGCACCGGCCCCCATTGACACAGCGGCGCCGGCTGCGAAGTGAAGTGGTGACGATGGCGATGGCGATGAATTCAATTACAAAAGTGCATCCTCCATAAATCCACTTAAGCGAAACTTTGCGCGCGCACACAAGCATAAATGTCATTTGCACAGCGTCGATGACGCGCGCGCGGATGCACGCGAAGCGCACAAAGCATCCACTCACCGAGCGACGCGCGCTGAAAAGGACAACACCGAAACAATGGCCAAGTGAACAACAATAATAACAATGGCGCAAAAGTGCAATGCAACGGCATTTAATGTTGTTGTTGTTGTTGTTGTTGCACACTCTCTGTAGGCATAGCGACAAGCGGGCGGGAGCGACATTGCCGGCGCTGTTAAAAGGTGATAACACCAAGTGCCGCATTGAAAAAGTTGCAGTTGCAGTTGCAGCTACAGTTGCGCATAAAATTTTTGCAAAACAAACACAAACAAAAGTGAGCGAAATAAAATAAAAGAGCAGCTTTTCAGGCGCACAAACGCTGCGCACAAAGCGAGCATAAACAAGATTCTCAAAGTTGTTTCGTTAAAGGTGTCAAAAACCTGCGCGCAATAACAACAACAACAAAAACAACAACAAAAATCAAAACAACACAAAAAATGACAACAGTCAGCAAAACAACAACGCCAAGTGTAAATGGCAAACAAGAAGCAACAAACAACAATAATAACAAAAACAGCTAAGACAACACCGTCGTTGTCGTCGTCGTCGTCGTCGACAGCGATGACTGTAAAGTTTTACAATTTTCAGTGTGAAAATTTACAGTGCTGTGTTTCGTGTTGTTTTTGTTTTTTTGGTCTATTTGCTGCCGTAAAGCACAACAAACAAATAACTTTTAAAAGTTCAAAGCGTCCAAGTACCAACACATTCATTCAACAACTTTACGCTCGCAGCGTTGCCAACCACTTTGCCGTGCGAACAACTGCCGTCGTCGATTTTGTGCACGCAGATAAGACATTAAGGTTTTAGAAAATCCATAAAGTCATGCTTGACATTTCATTATTAAATATCAACAATGGCTGCCAGCAAACAGATTACAAGCTTTTAGTTCTTTTGAGCTTTTTTCCTATCACAACGAAATTAGAGTTTCAAAGAAATGGTTTTGCTGAAAAGATGTGCCGAGTTGGAGAAACTGAAAAATTAGAGAAAAATAATTCGAATTGGGGATACCGAAAAATTCTACCTTTCTGAAACTGGCAGCTGGGTGGACTGGTGAATCACTGGTCTGACGGTGTTACTTTTTTCAAAAGAGGAAGTGGCAAACTTCGTAAGCTTCAAGAAAGTCTACGACTTTTGTTTTGACTTTGGGCATAAAAACTATTTAAACTATTTCTTTTTTTCGCCTTTTTCACTGCGCTTAGGAACATGGGTTCTCAATAAGGCTTATGCCTTGACTTGGTTACGTAAATCGACTGAAGTTCTGCCAGGGTGAGTGTTAAGCTTATCGATTGTGGTTCTTCCCTCTGTTGTCTCATAAGGGAAATGCCTCCTTTTGTGCAAGTTTATTACTGGGTTGTATAGAGTGGCATCTGTACGTCCACTGCTGCTAGGTAGGAGGTGTTATTGGATAACGCAGCGGTTGGTGTCTTTGATAAGCCTATTTTGGATGATGTATGTGGTATGTGAAAGGTCATTACTAGATCGTGTAGAGGACCCTCTGTACGTCCATTGCTGCTAGGTAGGAGGTGTTATTGGCTAGCGCAGTGGTTGGTGTCTTTGATAAGCCTATTTTGGATGATGTATGCGGTATGGGGCATTCCACGCGAAGCGGACTGGTAAAAAAACTCGATGTTTCCGATTTCAATAATATTTGAGTATGTTCTACCTATACGTATTATTGATACGTATACCAAATATTTTTGTGATATAATGACTAGTTAAAGAGTTATGGGACTTTGAAATTTTCGACAGCCGGTTGGCATGCAGTACTTCAAAGCCGATTATGGAGTCATAAAATTATTTATTAAAATAATTAAACCACTGGATTTCTTACTTCATTTACTGAGCTTTTTAATTGTCTTTTTTGAAAAGAAAAAACAAATTTTTTTCGTAAAAAAAAAACCAATTTATTTTTTTTCCTTGATTTTCACTAAGTTCGACCATTTCGTTTTTTTTATTTTTTTTATATAAATTGCTAATATTGTATAGAACATTGGTGCCAACTTTTATAATGGGCGTGGAAGAAGATTAGGAGCTAGACTGAAAATACTGCCGAAGGGTGGCGTCCAGCGCCGCGCCTGATGCCCGCCGCTTGAGCGCGTTTAGTGAAACGGTCAATCAAATAAAATCACTTTGGCATTTTTAATACCTATTAAGTACCAAAATACGCCACCCTTCGGCAGTATTTTCAGTCTGGCTCCTAATCCACTTCCACGCCCATTATAAAAGTTGGCACCAATGTTCTATACAATATTAGCAATTTATATAAAAAAAACGAAATGGTCGAACTTAGTGAAAATCAAGGAAAAAAAAATTAATTGGTTTTTTTTTTACGAAAAAAATTTTTTTTTTCTTTTCAAAAAAGACAATTAAAAAGCTCAGTAAATGAAGTGAGAAATCCAGTGGTTTAATTATTTTAATAAATAATTTTATGACTCCATAATCGGCTTTGAAGTACTGCATGCCAACCGGCTGTCGAAAATTTCAAAGTCCCATAACTCTTTAACTAGTCATTATATCACAAAAATATTTGGTATACGTATCAATAATACGTATAGGTAGAACATACTCAAATATTATTGAAATCGGAAACATCGAGTTTTTTTACCTGTCCGCTTCGCGTGGAATGCCCCGTATGTGAAAGTTCATTACTGGGTTGTGTAGAGGACCCTCTGCACGTCCATTGCTGCTAGGCTGACTGACAATTGACTGGAGTGAGAAGGATAAAAGCTTGTCCAAAGGTGAAGCAATTTTACTGGGTAATGTTGAGGAGATGTAAAACAATAAGAAAGAAGAAGAGAAGGTCAGGTAGGAATCGAACCCATGACTTCAAGGTTAGGAGCCTTGAGCACTTTACGCTGGGTTACCTTGGCAGCTATATAAACTATTTCTATCCTCTATGCTTTTTTCCTTAAAAGCATTTTCTGAGTCTTTACAGCTCAATTTTCTGTTTTTATTTCTCTAAGTAATTCTCCAGCACAACTAATGGCAAACAGCTCACATCTAAATGGCTAAGCTAAACATTTAATACTTAACCAAGTAATACCCAATTCAATTAATTGGCTACTCTAAACACTTTTATGACTACCCCAGCTGTCAAACAGTCATGGAGGACTCTTTAAACTTTTACAAATCGACGACAGCATGTAAACAATACAATTTGGCAGCCTGAAACAAAACCATTCTCCGTTTTGATTGACCCAACTTTCGATGCTAATTCACTCATTCACTGAGACAGTAAAGCACTCAGCGACTCACTCAAAGCATTGGGCAGATTTTATGTGCAGCCACGTTGACCAACAATTAATTGCAAGCAGTTTGCATTATTGTTTGCCAAATGTCTTGGCATTTACAACAAATACACCATGAAGCACCCATGGCGCATTAAATGCAATGCGATTGTGTACTTCTGTACCTGTGCGCATGAATGTGTCTGTGTGTGTTTGTGCCCAAGTATAATTGGCATTTTGGTGAAAGTGTCTACGCCAACACTTTGGAAAATTTATTGAATTTAGTGAATACGCACACACACCAACACATGGCTGAACAAATGAATATTTCACCATCCAATGTACGTTGGCTAATTGAAAAATTAATTATTACCATTAAACCGGACAGAGTGGAACACACTTTAACTGAGATGCTTACTGAAATCGCCGAGATTGCTAAGCTGGCATGAGACGATTTCATTGCATGCGGCGAGTGCAAGGAACGCGAGTTCATGGGTGGAATGGGCGTTCGAGTAGCCGCCAGGAACATTTGTTGGGCACTTTGCATTGGTTTCAATAGTTGAGCGGCAGCTCAAAGTTCGGTTCTGTCATGTTTCGAAATTTGGGAAATGTTTTGGTTAAAAAACAAAATTATCCAAATTTTTAATTCAAATTTTTCGAAGACATTTTTTCATCTCAAAAGATACTTCTATATTTTGCGTTATAGGTATTTTGAGTTATTGACATTTATTATTTAAAACACTTTTTTTCTTAAATAATTAGTAAATATACAAATAAGGTAAGTGATATGCATTTAGAGACCAATTCAAATCACTTATGACTTACTTTCTCTCAATTCATTCAATATAACTCACTCATAACTCAATCAAACTACTCATTATAACACCGTACGACAGCATTTTTCACACCGGCACAAATCCATATGTGCGTGAAACTGAATATAGTAATACTGCGTACTCAGTTTTTCATTTCTACATCCTTTGTCCTTTTAAAAGGACTTCAAAATTTTGAAGGGGATAAAAAATATAAAAAATACTTAACCTCGTTAGAATATGGCGATATGTATATAAAATAAAAGAGGAAAGGCTCAAGAATTTAAATAAAATTAATTTTTTATCTATTTATGAAAAAAGGATATGAAAAAGGTCCTTTGAAAATTTTAATCCTTTATATCCCTGAAAATTTACATAGAATTTTCTTGAAAAGTAAGTATGTCAAAACCCCAAATCTCCCTGATCACGTGTCACGCGTTGTTTTAAAAGGACAAAGGATGTAGAAATAAAAACCTGAGTACGCAGTATTACTATATTTGGTCTCTAGTTTCACGCACATATGGATTTTTGCCGGTGTGAAAAATTGTTTTACTTTTTGTCGCACGGTGTAATAACTCATGACAGAAGAATGCTTATTAAAAATCTCTAATAATCTTATATTGGAAAAATTTATATTTAATAAATTTCTTTTAATTCAATTTTTATTAATTTTTAATTGTTTTCAAAATTGCACGTTTTAAACAATACAAAATTATATATTAGCTATGACATCTGAGGCCTTAAGCTATTCATAAATTATTTGTTTTACCAAAACAAAAAAGAATTTGCTTTTCTATTTGTTAAACTTAATGCAAATTTATGCATAATTTGTACAACATTTTCACTTCCGACTTTCTAGTAACATTCAAGCCCAGTTCGCCCTCTACGTTTTTTTTTTCATAATAAATTTAAGACATATTTGTTCCTGGGACACTTTCTCAGTACTCATTCACTTTCTCTTTCACTCACTAATTATTACACTCCTCTCTGACATATCGCACAGATTTCATTACTCTCTCCACCGCAAGCTGTCTCCACATTTAATCAGCCAAGTATCAGCCATCGTTGTTGTAATTTTGCAAAGTTAATTAAATGATCTCGATCTCGTCGTAGACGCCAGTATTAGTCTTCAGCTCCATTGGCATTCGTCCACCCACGACAAGAAGCAAAATCCCAATTACGAAATTGAAATGAGCAACACAGCAATAGGGGCCGCAGCAGCAACAACAACAAATAGCGGCAGCCAGAGCAGCCAAAGGCAAAGCCCACAAATTCCCAAAACGTATCTCAAATGTCAAAGAAAGCACAGCAAGTGAAGTGCACAAACGCAGCGCCATCAAAAGTGACCAACAGAACAACCATGTTACGCCGAGCGGGCGTGTGCGAGGGGTGGGGGGGTGAGACGGGGATAACAACAACCCGGCAATGAGTGGGAATAATGACAACTGACATAAGTACGAGCGCGCGACAAGAGTGAGGTGCGAAAAAATATCTACGATGTAGGAGCGATGCGATGCGATGCTGGGTCGGGAGGGGGGTGGGGGACGGGGGGTAAATGAAGGTACATCGAGCAATCTTGAATGCTACACTCAACTATTGCAAATTGCTTTCAATTCACGGCGGACACTTTGAGTTGTTTAACACGTGTTTGGCGAAATGGGGGAATGCCGGAAGGTGATTGTTGTTGTGGGCAAAAAATATAAAAAATGATAGAGAAAATTGAACAAAAGTATAGAAAAAATAAAAGCTAGAAGAAATCAGAAGTAGATAAAATTAGTGAAGCAAAAGTCAGGTTTATTATAATGGCAAGAGGAGCACGAGAAGAAAAAAGAAGATACTTTTGAAAAAAAGGAAAAATAAAAATCAAAATAAATAAATAAATAAATAAGGGAAAAATTGAGGAACGATATAATGAGATAGAAATACTGGAAAAAATACAAAGGAAATCGTAAAAAAATATCAAAAATATTTATATGATGGTAAGGCAAGAGAGTGAAGTGCACTGAGTTCCCTTCCTAGAAGTCGTGGGTTCGCTTCTCGCACTTTTCTATATTTTAAATTTTTCCTTCTTTCTGATTGTTTCCACTTCAACATTACCAGTCGAATCCATTCCTTTTGGAAAAGCTTCTATCCTTCTCACTCCAATCTGTTGTGAAAATTTCATATCCAGTAGTCGTATTGGCGCAACAACAACATTACTTGCAGTGCCATTTTGAAATGGAAACTAATGGAAATATGTCACAGCACATGCATCATCCAAGTTGAGATTATCGAAGATACCAACCTCTGCGTTGTCCAATTACAGCTTCTACCTAGCAGCAATGGACGTACAAAGGGTCCTCTACACAACCCAGTTATGAACTTTCACATACCGCATACATCATCCAAAATAGGCTTATCAAAGACACCAACCACTGCGTTGTCCAATTACAGCTCCTACCTAGCAGCAATGGACGTACAGAGAGTCCTCTACACAACCCAGTTATGAACTTCCACATACCGCATACATCATCCACAATAGGCTTATCAAAGACACCAACCTCTGCGTTATCCAATAACACCTCCTACCTAGCAGCAATGGACGTACAGAGGGTCCTCTACACAACCCAGTTATGAACTTTCACATATGAAGGCATCTCTCTTATGAGACAATAGAAGGAAGCCCTTAGGACTTAGGCCCTTGGGAAGTCTTTAGGACCTTAGGACTCACTTAGGACTACAATCGATAGGCTAATCACTCACCCTGGCAGAGCTTTAATTGATTAACGTAACCAACACAAGGCATAAGTCTTATTTAGTCCCTTTGCTGCCAAGGAGATAACAAAAAGTCAATAGAAGAAGATATATATATTATATATATCAAGGCAAGAGAATAAGATAGGACAAAGCATGCAAAGAGTCTGATTTGAAGAAACAACTTTTGTATGCTTTGCTTAAAGCATTCCAAGCGACAATTAGTATGGAAAAAAGTGCTTGCTGAAAGTCCAATCGACAAACGCAATACCGAACTTAATCTTAATAAATAGAATAATAAAAAAAATAATAAAAAAGTAATTAAAAATTAAAAATGAATTAAAAATTAATTAATTTAAAACTAATTAAAAATTAATAAAAAACAAAAAAAATAGAAACAAGTCTTTGTAAAATACTTTTACTCTTTGTAAAATACTCTTTGTAAAATACTCTTTGTAAAAAGTCATAACGAGTAAGCCCACAACAAATTGCTTTACAACAACAACTTCCCTCAGTCCAACCTCCAAACAGTCACTCTAAGGTTAAGAAAGCTACGGCTATGTGTTGTTGCGGCCAGCTTCAATGCGTTGTATCAGTGTTGGGCCGAATTAATAGTGACGTGAAGGGGAACAAGGGAATGTTTACCACGCCGTGGCGTCGGTCGTGCCCGATTCCCAGTGCACAGAGCCAAACAATATTATTGAAATTGCAATTTATGCAATGACAGGACAGTGCAAACGACAAGTGGCGTCCGTCTGCACCACACCGAATCGACTCGGCTGCGATATTTAATCGTATGCCAGCGACTGCCCCCTTCGTGTCCAAGACGGGCGTTCGGATTTGCACGCTCAAAGCGCTCGAGCAACATTAACTGACTACTTAACACACTCGCACACACATACATATCAATGTGCGAGGTCACGGAGCAGTGTGTGTGTGTGTGTGCATTAGAGGCTGTTGTTGTATTTGCATTTTAATTCGGTCTTTGATTGCAAGGCGCTTGTTGGCAGACACCACACACGCGTCAGAAAAGGCAATGAGCACATTGTGCACACCGAGATAGAGCAACAATTGCAACAATAACAACAACAACAACAAAGACTTGTCGCAGCAAGTCGTGGCAATTGCAAAGTGGCAAATTAATTAGACTGAATTCGAATTAACTGGCACACAGTGGCCGAATGCGAGCCGGAATCGGGCACTTGTTCGACTTGGACTAAGGGGACGGGGCGGAAGTGGGAGGAGCAGAGCGAAGCAGTTTGAAGGGTAGTAAGCTACTCGATTGTGTGGCATGTTTAGGGCGATTTGAATACCGAAATGTCTAAGAATTGTGTTGAATTTAACTTTAAACATGCTTAAGTCACTAAAGTCCTGTATTCTAGAAAATGATTAAATCAGAGACTTTATAAGTATTATAAGTTTTTTAAGAAAATAATTGCAATGTAACTATTACAATGCAACATAAATTTTAATTTTAATTATAATTTGCGACAATTAATTTTTACGTTGCGTAATAACTATTATGAGAAACAAATTTTGTTTTTCGTTCTCGATAATTAATTATTATTTTGGGATTTTTTGTTTTTACGTTGCTTTATAACTTTTATTTTTAACTTTTTTTTTATGTTACCGATAACTATTATTTTGAGAAAAATTTGTTTTACGTTGCTTCATACCTTTTATTTATGATTTTTTTTATTTACGTTGCCGATAACTATTTTTTGAAAAAAAATTTTTTTTACGTTGCTTCATAACTTTTATGAAAGACATTTTTTTTACGTTGCCCTACCACATTTTGAGTATGAATTGATTTTTTTTTTTGTTTAGTTGTTGGTGGAAAATAGGTTTCTGCAGTTAATTTGCATTTGTCAATTTAAAACAATTAAAAATCAATTCATATCCAAAATGTGGTAATTCAACGTAAAAAATTTTGTTTTCAAAATAATAGTTATCGGCAACGTAAATTAAAAACAATCATAAATAAAAGTTATGAAGCAACGTAAAACAAAAATTTTCTCAAAATAATAGTTATCGGTAGTAAATAAAAAAGTCATTAATAAAAGTTATGACGCAATGTAAAAAACAAAAATCCCAAAATAATAATTATCAACAACGAAAAATATACTTGTTACTTATAAGAGTTATTATGCAACTCAAGAAAATTTATTTCATGGTAATAGTTATAGGCGACGTAAAAAATGTGTTATTGGGAATAATTATTATAAAGCAATAGTTATAGAAATTTCTTAAATTAGGGCAATTTTTTTATTCCCAAAAATATGGATAATAATTATTTTAGGTCTCTGGATTAAATATATAAATTAGTCAGCCAATTATTCTATTTGATTGAAGCTTTTAGTATTTGATGTCATGATTTCTCATACTCATAAAATTTTGAATTTTTGCTTCTTACTTTTATGAATATAAAATGCATGCATCTGCCTGACAAAGAAGCATAACAACTAAATTGCCAATTGGCTTAATCCAATTGCAGTGCAGCACTCAATCAGGCACACTTAAGTGAAGCTGGCACACGACAGCACAACGTTGCTCTCGCACACATGGCACACAATTCGATGCACAACGAACACAGCGCTCACAAGTATTTTCAGTGCACCTGAAACGTCAACAAAGCATGAAATTTGCTGTCGCATAAAATTTTCGCTCGTCGCTCACGCATGCGTAAAGCTTTTTATACAAATTAAATATACTTACTTAAATGAATAAGGCGCACTGTGGAAGAGACATGGAAAAATGGCGCAAGCTGATTGCATTTAAAGCGGCACGAAAGCGGAACCACTCACTTTGAGCAACGCACTGCAGGGATCAACCGAGATGAGCGAGCATGAGTGGATGAATGAGTGAATTATGAAATTGTGTGTGTGTGTGTGTGTGTGCGTTTGTATATTATAATAGAAATGAGTGAAGAAGTGCACAAGTGAAGGACAGCACAAGAGGCGCACAAGTGATGCACAAAGAAGAAACATTTCAAGCTGAACTAAATATGAATTCCAGAAATCTTGCATAAAAATTCGACTTAAATCAAGCGAGATAACATTGTAAAAAAAGAACAATGTTCTACTGTTTATTATGTTAACCTAATACAGAGGCATGTAAAACAGTGTTAAGGGGGTATTCTAGTCTAGAGGCTCGATTTTGAGGTGATTTTACGGGCGTAATAAAAAAAACGGTAAACATTTTTACAATATATGTTTTTGTCAGTTTTTTACAGGGGCTTAACTATTATAAGTTTTATAAGAAAATAATTGCAATGTAACTATTAAAGTGTAACATACATTTTTTTTGTTGGTTATAATTATTATTTGTGACAATTAATTTTTACGTTGCATATTAACTTTTATAAGTAACAAGTATATTTTTCGTTCTCGATAATTATTATTTTGGGATTTTTTGTTTTTACGTTGCTTTATAACTTTTATTTTTCACTTTTTTATTTACGTTACCGATAACTATTATTAACAATTTTTTTTACGTTGCTTCATAATTTTTGTTTTTGATTTTTTTGATTTACGTTGCCGATAACTATTATTTCAAAGAACATTTTTTTTACGTTGGTTCATAACTTTTATTAAAGACATTTTTTTACGTTGCCTTACCACATTTCGAGTATGAATTGTTGTTGAATTAAAGTTGGTGGAAATTGGTTTCTGCAGTTAATTTGCATTCGGCAATTTGAAATAATTAAAAATAATATATGTAAATAATAATATATAATAATAATAATAATTAAAAATATATATATATATATATAATAATAATATTAAAAATAATGAAATAATTAAATAATCAATTCATACCTAAAATATGGTAATTCAACGCATTTTTTTTCAAAATAGTAGTTATCGGTAACGTAAATTAAAAAAGTTATAAATAAAAGTTATGAAGCAACGTAAAAAACCAAATCCCAAAATAATAATTATCGACAACGAAAAATATACTTGTTACTTATAAGAGTTATTATTCAACTCAAAAATATTTATTACATGATAATAGTTATAGGCGACGTAAAAAATTTTTTATTGGGAATAATTATTATAAAGCAATAATTATAGAAATTTCTTAAATTAGGCTTATTCTTTAAGGTCTAAACTTTGAAAATATGAAATTAAAAGATTTCGAATTTCTAGACTAGAAATACCTCCTTAAGGAAACTTTGGAGCTAGTAAGAGATATCACAATGATTTTTCAAAACCTTTTCGAAGCGATATTTCGAAATTTGTAAAAGCAAAAAAATATGAAAATGAACTGATCACAATGATTTTTCACAAGTCGAGGAAAATATGAGACAATTTAGTGTTTCTACCAGTTAGTCGACATTTCAGTTGTTGATTGGTCTTTCTCAACACTATACATGGCGGATCATCTTGGCAGAATTATATCCCAGAGTTGGTAAAGATATCCATTTGATATTCCAAAACCTTAAGGAAATATGAATGAAAATATGAAAATATTGTTCGACAATCCAATGGTTAGATGGTCTTTCTCAAGATTGAACCTGGTACATTTTCAAAACTTAATAAAGTTATCTTTTTATCTTTTTCTTATTATCTGCGTGTCTTTTTCAAGGATAAACATGGCAGATCATCTCAGCCAAATTATATCTTGAAATTGATTAAAAAAAATATTATACCATACATCTTCTCTTTCTACACCAAACATGGGTTTTTATAGAAAATTAATATCTAGAAAAATCTTGAAAAACCTATGGACAGTTTGTCTTTTCTCTTCTCATAAAAGGAAAAAAATTTTTCGTGCCCCAAAGATTCAGGAACAAATATTCTGATTTGGAAGTGATTGCAAAATGCTTATGAAAATTGTTTATACGGAAAGTTTATTTGGTACAAAAACAAAAACTCGTTGTGGAAGCTCTTAGCCATGTCTGTTCACCTTTGGAAAATCGATATATAGTAGTTTGCTATTTCCAGCCGTTTATCAATCGAAGGACGCGCATAATAATTTTTGCAAAAGTCAAGAGACGATTATCGTAGGTTGGTATTGATTTTACTGCAACTTCCGTCAAGATGTAATCAAGATATGAACGTAATAAGCTCTGACAGAGAAAGAAAAGACTATAGCAAAATATTTCATAAGATTTGCAATTATAAATTAAGGAAAGGAAAAGCTTCAATCTAATCTTTCCTTCTTTGTTCTAATTAACTAATATTTTTTGTATCCATATTTCATGCAAAATATGGTTTCGAATGAAATTGAGCTCAAAATTTGTACGCACAACTCCCCCAAATTGAAATCCTGTGTGCGCCACTGGTCAGCTGTTAATATTTTATACAATATTTAATAATTTTAATTCCTTTTCCTACAATCCCAAAATCCCAAAATATTTGACAATCTAAGCTGCTGCATGAAAATGTTTAAAAAATAAATAAGCTGCTGGCTGCAAGTGGCTTACGAACAAAAAAAACAAAAAACCAAAAATCGAAATCCCCAAAAAAAATTAAAAAAAAAACAATACGACACTGAAAGATGTTCGATATTACTTTTACTTGAGTTTTGCTATTTTTTCTGGCTCTTCTCAAATCTATTCATAAAAGTCAACGAAAATTTTACAAATAAATGCACTCAACATGTGAGTTTGTAAGAGTGAAACTACACACATACATACATGTATGTACATATATGTCTGTGTGAGTGTGCGTAGTGCATTTCATTTTGGAGTGCGACGCGCTTGGAAGCAGCTTTAAAATAAATGCTGTCGCTGCTTCGGTTTCAGCTTCAGCTGCCTTCAACGCAGCTGCTTGCTCGGCAAAAGTGAAGTGAAGAGGATTTGCTGCCACTTGCCACGCTGCCGGATGCGCTGCAGTACTCGTACGCAAATTGGGCTACTTACGGCTAAAGTACTCGACTGTAGCGCCGGAGTTGAGTGCAGCGCGATGGGCCCATTCGAGCCGTTCAGCGTGTAGCTTCGAGTGTAGTAAGTTCGAAACGACAGACGACTAATCGCTGCAGTAGGAAGCATAAAAATGGCTTAAAATATATATTTTAGGAATATATTTTATTTTTTCTGTCTAATGCCTTTTTGGGCTTAAAATGAAAACGGAAAGTTGGTGTGTCTAAATTTAAATTCGAGGTCGATATTTGTACTCTATACATAAATATATCTATAAATATCTGTAAGATAAATGTTGAAACAAAATGTGAAAAACAAGTTGAAACTAGTGGGATGTTATACATAATGTTAGGGTGACCAATCAGGCAATCGAAATCGAAATATGCACTTTTCAAGAAGATGTCCTAACTTGAAGTAAATCTTTCAAGCTTTCTTTTAAATATTGAAATCAAAGTACCCAAAATTCAATTGGAAAATGAACAAAGTTTTAACTTTAGTATGGTTTTCAAAACAAGCCACACTTTCAAAGTTTTTCAAATGGCTGTAGCTTCTCAATCAAAGGTCCTAAGGATCTAAAATGAACTTGTCTTGTGGTAAGTCTTCAAGTTACCTCAGGTTAGGCTCAAAGTTTTGGAAATTCTAACATCAACCCGAGAAATTCGAAATTAAAGTAATTGAAGAATAGACAAATTGAAAGAATAGAAAGAATCTGTTTAGTTATTTATTTTCAAAATAGATCCAAGGACCCTTAGAAACCCCAAATTCATCCACCCGTATCTTTTCAGTCATTAAAAAATAGTACAACATTATATAATCGGAAAAATTCTCCCGAATCAATTTCATCTGAATCAAATTGAAATCGATTCAAAAGCTCTCAGACGTCCGAAATTGTTTCTTTCGTATTAGTCATTCAAAAGTAGTGAAACATTACTTAATGGAAAAATTCTCCCCCACAGCTTAATATGTACTTTCATTACTTTGCGAATATGCTCACCTGAATCAATTTGAATTCGTTTTCCAAATAGATTCGAGAGATCCCAGAAGTCTAAAATTAGAACAATTTTAGACTTCTGAGAGCTCTGAGTCGTGTCTTATTAGCTACTCAAAAGTAGTAAAAAATTGTATAATTGGAAAAATTCTCTCTCATAGCTATATTCGGACTTCCATTTCACATATATGATCACCTGAATTAATTTGAATTTGTTTTTCAAATCGGTCCAAGGACCTTTGGAAGTCTAAAACTGTTCCTATGGTGTCTTATTAGTCATTCAAAAATAGTAAAACATTATATAGTCGGAAAAATTCTCTCTCATAGCTATATTCGGACTTCCATTTTGCACATGTGGTCACCTCAGTCAATATGAATTTGTTTTTCAAATCGATCCAAGGACCTTTGGAGGTCTGAAATTGTTTCTATTGTGTCTTATTAGCTATTCAAAAGTAAACAAAAAATTATATACTTACAAAAAATCTCCCTCACAGCTAAATAAGCACTTTCATTTCGCACATATGGTCACCTGAGTCAATATGAATTTGTTCTTCAAATCGATTGAAGGACCTTTGGAAGTCTGAAATTGTTCCTATGGTGTCTTATTAGTCATTCAAAAATAGTAAAATATTATATAATTGGAAAAATTCTCTATCATAGCTCTATTCGGACTTTCATTTCGCACATATGGTCACCAGAATCAATTTGAATTTTTTTTTCAAATCGATCCAAGGACCTTTGGAGGTCTGAAATTGTTTCTATTGTATCTTACTAGCCATTCAAAAATAGTAAACCATTATATAATCACAAAAAAATCTCCCTCACAGCCAAATTTTCACTTTCATTTCGCACATATGGTCACCTAAATCCAACTGGTTGTAGCAAATTGTGAGAATTTATTGTGCAAGTATTGCTCAATTCCCACTTCAATCTCGTAAATTGAATGGAAATGTGCATTAAATTGCATTTCACTTCCTTCTGGCTGCCAACAAAAAACAAAAAAGGAAAATTCTCATAAAAATAAATAAAACAAAACAATGAAAAGTACACTACGAATGCAATGAGAAGATGACAAAATGAGTAAATCAAATATTACAGCAAAAGCTCAACAATGCAAAAAAAAATCAAAAGATAAAATTTAAAAAAAGTCAAAACAAACAAAAGCCAACCAGGTTGTCGGTCGGATGGGCAAGAAGAAGAATCGTGCAAGGCCAGCAGCGCCGAAAACAACGGAAATCTTACCAGTGAAACGGAAGTTAATTCACTGCAGAACCCAAGGCAACGATATGCATACATACACATGCACATGTATGTGTGTATTGTAATTGTGTGTATGTGTAACCGAAAGTGCTCGTAGCAGCAAAAGAGTAAGAAAGATAGAACCGACGTCGAAGCGGATGTCTAAAATAACAGCGCTGGTCAACGGAAAAACGGAGTGCAATTGTTTTTTTGTTGTTGTTGCGGTAGCAATGCAGCACTATCCGCTCGGTAATAATGGCCAAACTAGTAGCAACGATAGCAGTGGGTGCAGCAATCATGTTGACGCTAATGCAGCGCCACTGGAAAGCGCCACATCACGTGGCAGCCGCTTATTAGTTGCTACGGGCCACTACTACAATTTTGCAAATATGGGCATGAAATTTCCAAAGAAGCTCACCACATTTGCGAACTGGGACTGGGGGACGCCAGCACCCACTCGACTCAGCCAGCGCACTCAGGAAATTCAAATTCAAATAGACAAAAAAAAGTTGTACACCTTGAAAAAAGACTTCAAAAAATTGCAACCCACTTATTTTGGTGGGTTTTTTCAGGGTTTCATAGAAAACAAGCAAAAAGCATACCAAAAATTCTATCATACAAAAAAACATTACAAAAACAAAATATTAAAAAAATTACATTAAAAAATTGGTAATTCAAAAAGTTATAAAAAAGTTCTCTTGAAAATCTGAAAGAGCATGAATAGCACACGGAAGGAAACTGCGCTGCGCTGTCGAAAAAAAATTCAACAGCAGCCAGTCAGCCCGCCAGCCAACCAGCTAACCGAGCGCAAAGCATTTGTTATGCGGTAAAAATTTATAAAAATCCACAAAACCGGCATTTATTTAAATTTATGCCATAACGTACACACTCAACACGAATACACACACACACACACACACACACCGCACACATACATATACGCACACAAGCTGACAGCCAAACGGACCAAAGTATGTGCGCGCGTAATGTAATTTTGCAAAGCAAACGGAAAGTGGCAAGCAAACGCCGTGAAAGCGCCGCAAAAGCTGACACAGTGCGGCGGGTGCTACTGTAGTAAGTAGCCTTTGTTGTTGTTGTTGCTGTTGGAAGGCTCATTCTAACTATTATTGCAAGTGCAATTTGGTTGGCATTTAGTGTAGCATTTTTTCGGTTGCCTGCAACGCTCCGCCACAATGCCGCACAATGCAATAATATAGCCGCGTCCGCTCGGCTACATAGCACCCAATCCCAACCCCACCCGAACCCCAACCCCAACCCCAACCTCAGCCTTAGCTCGGGCCAAGCTCAGCCCTGCACTCGACTATTATTACGCAGAAAATTTCTATGCAGTGTTGGATTATGTCAGCGTGCGCTGCTCTGAAACTCTTTGAAGAATGCAATTGGAATACAATAATAAAAGTTATGGACGCATTGTTGCTGGCGACAAATGCTTGTTGCCACAGTTCCCTTTTGTCAGCGGTTGTCTGTTCCTCAACTGTTTTACATATTTTTTTAACTATTTTTAATAATAGCTACGATTTGAAATCACACAAATGAACGGACAGACTCTAGTTGGAAATGCTAGTTGGTTGCTGGACGAAAATTTCAGAAATTTTGTTTAGGTTAAATTAGATACGGAGAACAGGTTAAGTTAGATTAGGTTGAGTTAAATTAGGTTAAGTTAGACTAACTTGATCATGGAATTTGTACACAGAAGGATGGGAACTAAAGTTCTGTGCCTATTACGATTAGATGATTTTTTTGTCAGTTTCACTGTTACCTCCTAAAAATTAGATTTTTTTTATTTTACTATTGACTACGATCAGAGACCTAAAATAATTATTATCCAAATTTTTGGGAAAAGAAATTTTTTACGTCGTCTATAACTATTACCATGTAATAAAATTTTTCGAGTTGCATAATAACTCTTATAAGTAACAAATATATTTTTCGTTGTCGATAATTATTATTTTGGGATTTTTGTTTTTTACATTGCTTCATAACTTTTCTTCATGACTTTTTTAATTTTCGTTACCGATAACTATTATTTTGGGAAATTTTTTTTTACGCTGCTTCATAACTTTTATTTATGATTTTTTTTCATTTACGTTGCCGATAACTATCATATTATTTTGAAAAAAAATTTTTTTTACGTTGAATTACCACATTTTGGATATGAATTGATTTTTAATTGTTTTAAATTGACAAACGCAAATTAACTGCAGAAACCTAATTTCCACCAACAACTAAACAATTAAAGATCAATTCATACTCAAAATGTGGTAAGGCAACGTAAAAAAAAAATTCTTTTATAAAAGTTATGAAGCAAGGTAAAAACAATTTTCTCAAAATAATAGTTATCGGTAACGTAAATAAAAAAGTCATAAATAAAAGTTATGCAGCAACGGAAACAAAAAAATTCCAAAATAATAATTATCGATTATAGTTATTACGCAACCAAAAAATTATTGTCGCAAATAATAATTGTAATCAACAAACAAAATTTATGTTGCATTGTAATAGTTACATTGAAATTAATTTCTTAAAAAACTTATAACAGTTAAGTCCCTGACTACGATGGAAATTTAAACAGGAGATCAAAAGTTGCCTTCGATTCGCTGCTGAATAATCGTCAATTTACATATATTTTGATCTCAAAAAAGTTATTAAAAAAATTTCACTTAAATTTAAATTAAATTAAATTAATTATTATTAAGTTAACTTATTATAATTATCTAAATAATTTAAATTTTAAATAATTCCAAGAGTGTTCAGCTGGGCCATGACCAGCTTGGCCAACAGATGGCAATGTTCGTAATGGCGCTTCCAGCCTGTAACCTTTGAAAGCTTCACAAAAGCAACTAAATCCATCTGAAAGGGAAGAAATTATGTTTTTTTCAACTGTTATATTTGGCCGACTCTAAACTTGTGGCATTCTAGAGAGCTTCTCTCACTAAAAAGTGCTGAGTTTAGAATCATGATTGGTGTCCAGATAGATGACTCTCTAACAGGATAAGAAGATTGAGTCTATTTTTGAATGATTTTTTAAAGATTTTGAGAAGAAAATCTAGGTGAAGAAAGATGCAGGTGAATCATAAATGGTGTCCAAGTATATCCAGACAAGAAAATTGAGACTTTTCGAATGATTTTTGAAAGATTTTTAAAAGAAGAGATAATTTACCTTCTATTTACTTGCACTGCACTACAAAAGAACGATTCAGGAGAATCATAATTTGTGTCCAAAAGGGGCACTCTCCAACAAGTATCCAGACAATAAGATCGAGACTATTTTCGAATGTTTTTTGAAAGATGTTAAAAAGCAACTTTATTTTCTATGTACTTGTTTTGCACTCTTTAGGAGAAGAAAGATTCAGAAGAATCATGATTGGTGTCCAGATGGGTCACTCTCCAACAAGTATCCAGACATGACGGTTTAGACTATTTTCGAATGATTTTTGAAAGAATTTAAAAAGCTCCTTTATTTTCTATGTACTTGTTTTGCACTCTTTAGGAGAAGAAAGATTCAGAAGAATCATGATTGGTGTCCAGATGGGTCACTCTCCAACAAGTATCCAGACATGACGGTTTAGACTATTTTCGAATTATTATTGAAAGATTTAGAAAAGATAAGCTACTTTATTTTCTATGTACCTGTTCTGCACTCTTTTGAAAAAAAACGATTCAGGAGAATTATGATTGGTGTCCAAATGAGTCACTCTCAAACAGGTATCCAGACAAGAAGGTTGAGGCTATTTTCTAATGATTTTTAAAATATATTCATATTTTATCTTCTATGTACGAAGTTATGTTAGGTGGCTGGTCTGTTCAAGACACACTCTCTCCTATCTGTGGTCCGTTGTAATACCACAAATTCAGCAGCAATCAGAACGCCTTCGTACGTTAAATACCGATAGAAGTAAACAATTGTCCTACCTAGGAATCGAACCTAGAGCCCCTAAGTAGTTCGAAAAGTCAGCGTACTACCTGCTGGACTAACGAGACATGGCTTTACTTACTGTCTTCTATATACTTGTTCCACACACCCTAGTAGAATAAAAGATTCATCTGAGTGATTTATTCTTTTTGAGAAGTTCTTCGTTAGAAGCTCAAACTTGCCGCTCAGCCTGACTCTGATTGATTCTAGAATTCAAAATTGTATTTTAATTTTTTATAACATTCACTTTACTATGTAGAAGCTCTTATATTGTGGAATTCATTTTACTCATACGCCCAGCATAACAACCTGTCTGGGTTATTGGCTCTGTAATCTATTTTTTAAATTTTATGGAGCATGCTGTAACTGTTATTGCATACACCGCTGATTATCTGTCTTATTTTAACTGATTTTTGTTGTGTTTTTCATTGCATGTGCAAAATTTTTCCAGCCATAGCGCCAGACAAGCTAAGCTATGCAAATTAATGTTACTCATACGCCACGTGAAACATTAGGAATTTCTTCTTTTAACAAACGTTAAATTAATTGTGCAATGCTTGGTTGTTGTTGTTGGTTGTTTATTGCAGCAGAATACCCTGGCGGCGTACAGCTTATTAAAACCGCATTAGCTGCGTTTGCGTGTTCGCGACTGCTATTTGACCAAATGAATGGGTAAATGAAACTAATTTAATGTATTATGCCTTGCCAGCACTTGACGGTGTGCAAGTGTATTTTTAAGACATGTGTGTATGTGTGTGTGTGAGAGTATTTCCATAGCTGCTGCAATATGAAATTCACAGCAATGCATTCATTTTACTTATGTGCGGCGCCCGCAGCAAAATGTATTCACCTCAGCAAGCACTCGCACGGACACATACACATAATGCAGCGGCCACACATACACACACACACACACACACACACACATAGTCGAAAACACACGAAACAGATTCTCAAGCCAACCGTAGATACCGCAGCAACAGAATGTTGAGGCGAGCATACTCGAAATGGATGTGCTCGACTATTGCTGGCCGAGAAGGAAGGCGCGAAAGGACAAGGAAACGAGGTGAAGCGCGGCATGTAGGCTGCCATTATTGCGTTGTAGTGGTAATGTTTGAGTAAAGCCAGAAAACTGGAACCGAACAGCAAATAGTTTCGGTTCGGCTGCGGCACAGAGCGCCCAGCATACGAATGGCCCAACCAGGCCAATGAGTAGGCACCCAAAGGGCTTCTATGATAATGAAACCGACAATAACAACAACAACGAGAAGGAAAACGTGGCAAAAGTGGCCAGCAACAACAGCAAAAACAACTCAACAAATGCCCGCACTGCGTTTGGCCACAACAAATGCAAAGCGAAAATCACACACGCGCTCAGACATTGTTGCATAAATACATGTGCCATGTATGTGTGTGTGTGTGTGAGAGAATGTGCGGGTGACTATCACTCTTTGCCGCATACGCACGCTGGCGGAAAATCTCACAAGCGCAGCTACTTTATGGCATGTAAAATTGCACAGACGCCAACCAAAGCGGCAAATGAATGCAACCGCGCCGCACCCGCACCCGCACCAGCACCAGCACCACTCGTTGCGCTGAAGCGCCAAAGCGCAAGATGCGCTGCCCCAGAAATTCCCGCCAAAGCGGCGGCCAAGCGGGCGCAAAAATGCGCCACGCCGGCAAAACTGAAGCGGAAATAATTCACGAAAACTGGCATAAATTATGCTAAAGCGCAAAGGCGTCCATGTGTTGGCGTTGCCGACATGTATGTGTATGTGTGTGTGTGTGTGAGTAAAACTGAAGAAGCAGTTGTGGTGGCTGTGGTGCTGCAAGTGGAACGTACATGACTTGATTGGTGGCCAAGTAGTGCAAAGTGGCGGTTACCGGAGAGTTTATCGGGCCATGTGTGGAAGGTTCGACGAATCAAGCAACTGAATTGGCAAAATAAAGTTAAATGTTTTTTTTAATTTTCTTCAACTTTTGAGTGGCTTCTAAGTATTAAGAATATGTAAACTTAAAGTCGAATGTCGTTTTAAACTTTCAGTTTCAAACACTGACCAGTTGAGCTACGTGCAGTCGATACTAAAAATAACCAAAAATAAACTGGTATTAATTTGTTTATGTTACCCCCTTAAATTTTTCACGCCACTGCACAGTGATTCGACTCCATACAACCGCGGCACAAAATTACGGTACGGTGACTTATAGTGAAATTTTGCACTCAACATTTTTCCCATACACACTAACCCTCAAAAATCAAGTTTTGTAGGAGATTTTAGTACTAATTTTGAATAAGTACGAAATAAACACTTAAACACATTTTCAGTTTTGGCTTAACTCTGGCTCAACATTTTTCCCATACACACTAACCCTCAAAAATCAAGTTTTGTAGGAGATTTTAGTACTAATTTTGAATAAGTACGAAATAAACACTTAAACACATTTTCAGTTTTGGCTTAACTCTGGCGATCAAGTTAATTTCTGAGCTTTGATGTATTCAGAGACCTATAGTAGAATTGTATGGCGAATATTTTCGTGGTGCATTTTGTCCTTAAAAAGTCCTGTTTTGCAGGACATTTTTGGCATTTTAGAAAAAAGGGTCAAATTGACCCATACAAATAGGAGCTACAGGGTTAAAATGCTCCACAAAAATGTTCTTTGTAGTATTTTACATCAAATTGCTGAACACATCATATACCTAAAATGTGAGGTTACATGGTTTTCGTATGCCGATTCACCATAAGAATGTGCAAAAAGGGGAAAACTTTGACCCACCTAAAAAAAAATTCAGACGTAAACTTTCAAAACGCCGATACACGTATATTTTTTGTTTGCCCCCTCTACCAGAAACCGTTGTCATTTTGTTATTTTGTGTTGTACAGTGTAATAGATGTATGTTTTGCATTTATGCAGATTTTTCATTTTTCATGCTGATTGCATCCTTTAAGGGATAAATAAAATAAATTTTGTCGAAAAATACGTGTTTAGACCACTTTTCAAATTGAATTGTTTCCTGAGATCGGAAGATATCGGAGGATGTAATTACATTATCCGACAAAGAAAGAATGCTTCTTAAAATTAAAAAAATCCAGGAACATACTTTCACATACTTCTCAGATATTTTCCTCTAAGTTTTGCTAATTTTCAGATTTTTAATTTAGAAAAATATTTTAAATTAAAAGTGAAGTAAAACCCTCAGCTTTATAAATTTTGAGAAAACATTAAAAGCGAAAAGCCACATCATTTCTTAATCTATATTGAAAGTCTTAGCATCTTTTTGGTAACCATGTATTTTTAAAATTTTTTTTTACTCAATAGACTAAAAAACAGAAAATATGTGTTTACATTTTTTTGTGAAAAAAGTTCAAATTTGAGCCGCTTTTGCACACACACTAATGAATTTTTTGCACAGATTTTTTGGGGCTTTCTTAGTTGGAGTTTTACCTTTCAAATTACATCAAAATCTTTAAATTCTGAAACTATAAGTTTTTGAATTTTGTCTATGGAACGAATCACTGTGCACTGTGTCTTGCTGTGTTTTTATTTGTGCGCTCGCCTTTGCTTATTTACGCGCCTACGCAGTACAGCTGCAGTGAAATGCACTTCACGTTGAGTGCCTCAGGCGTGATACGTTTTTATCTGCGCGTCCACATTCAACCCACCCAACGCCGTTCGCTGCAATGCGTAATGAAATTACAACCAGCACCGACGTGGGCGTTGTTATTGTCGTTGGTGTTGGCGCCAGTGCCAACTAATTGCCGCCCAGGTGTAACGGGTAACGGGTCGCATAATGAAAATATAAAAAGGTCATTTATTTCACTTTAATTAAAGCGCAGAAAACTGTTTGTGCTTACTCTCACTCGTTTTCGTCTCACTTCACATAGAAACAAAAAAAAGCAAGAAGCACCAAAAAGCGCGTAAATTAGAAAAAATGTCGCCGCCGCAGCGAATGCCGCCGTTTACGCTCTAAAAGAGTTCGAGGCGTAATTAAGTTGGCCGCAACAACGCAGCCAGTCGCACTCGGCGGCCGCTTTGGCGCATTCGTACAGTTGCAGCCATTTTGTTTGGCACATTGATGTTGTTGTTGTTGTTCTTTTTGTATTTGTCATCGTTGCCGCACTGTCACCCAATTATGTCAGACCATGAAGTGAGGCACAAATTAATGCCTCAATGCATTAATTGCCTTTTGAGCGGCAATCCTTCTCTCGCCGACGCACAGTGTCGTGATTCCATATAAGCCGTGGCCAAAAAATACTTAGCGTTGTCCTATCTCGATGAAACTTGGTGAGATTGTTTTCGTGGTGAAAATTAAGAAATTTACAAAAACTCATTAAAATTGGACAACTGCCACGCCCACCTCCCATACGAAAGGAACTGTAAAATTGAAATAACTTGCTTAATATTAGTGATAGAATTATGAAATTTTGTATTTGAGCTTAGAATAATGACATAAAAGCTCACACTAAAAATGGACGGTCTGCCACGCCCACTTTCAAAAATATTCGTATTTTGCTACAACTAAAACTGCATTTTTAGGAGACTGTTTACGATACTCGTTCCACGATGTAATTTTAATTGGTAAGCTTTCTAAAACCTTAAAGGGGGCGTGGCAGCTGGAGCATATATATAAAGTGGCCAAAACTTTCCCTTTATGAACTCGTGCATTAATTTTTTCACCTTGTAATACCATATTTTGGTATAAATGTTGAGATTTTTAAAGTGGGCGTGGCATTTTGTCTACTTTTGATGATACGAACAATGTGCCAACCTTGTCCTTTATAGAGCTCATCATTGCAGCCGCTGCTTTGGCGCTACTTTCATTGTGCGTCGGAAGCCATACTTCGAAAAAATTACAATTTTTTACTGTAGGTGCCACTACAAAATGTAAATGTTTAGGTGGGGACGCAAACTTTGCTTTTGTTCATGATTAACATCAACGCCCGTCGTATCTTTAAGTAAATTTATAAGAAAATCAAGTTTTATTGACCGCTTTCTGTATTCAGATTTACGCCACACCTCGAAGAAATTTACATACTTTTTTGAGTAATTTAGGGTTGGAACTAAAAAAGTGTTTTTTGACTTTTTTTAACTTTTTTCCACCAAACTTTTGGTTCTTTGTTAGAAGCAAATCGAAAAACGTAATTTTTCAATGTAACGGGATTTCACAGTTATTCAAAGCACAAACCAAAAAAATAGTACTGCCATACAGGAAAAATTCCAAAGTTTTTTTTAATATATAACATGACTATATTAGTACATAAATTATATTTTTATTTGATTTTTCATTCAGCATAAAGAATTACCCACAAACTTGGAACGAATGCGTATTTTTTAACATCAACTTTGAAGCAACATAAAAATGCAACGGAGTAGGATATTGAAGATCGGATAACGGATTTTTCTTAGTTGAGATATTATCTGTCGACTGTCATATTCATTTTAGTCATTTTGTAACATTGATTTTTACCATTTTTGGCCACACTCGCGACACTGTGCGCCGTAATCGCTGCACAAGCACCGCTCCAGCGGCGGCAGCGGGTATTGAAATTGTTTTGATACTTTTTAACAGATTTAACTGTCAATTAAAAAGGCCAAGTAAGCCGCACGGTGCCTTTTCGAATTGGCATGTGAGGCAAAATGTAAAAAATGCATCGTTGGCAACGCGTACGCTGGCAAATTGCTTTGCGTCAGCTCTGGTGGTGGGCATGGCGCAGCCACAGCCGTGTATGTATGTACGCGCGCGCACACATGTCAAACAATCGATTTAAATTAAATAAATTAAACGCTCAATGCTGGCAAATTAAACCATTGTTATTGTTATTGTTGTTGTTTTTTTGCCATCTGTTGTAATGAGGTAGTCGCCAGTCGCGCCGAAAGTACACCAACCTCAGTGCCAATGCGGTGCTTCTGATTGTTCGTGGCAGTTTGAGTTGGTATGTGTGTGTGTGTGTGTGTGTGTGCGTACGCAACGGTTCAATTAAACGCACATTTATACGGCAATTTCATTGAAAGCACTACAACAAAACTTTAATGAACGTGAAACGCACAAAATTATTCGCAGCACAATTTTTCATTGCAATGCAATGTAAATGTAAATGGCTTCATCGTTGTTTACAGGCGGGGAGAGAGAGAGACAGAAAGAGATGCAGCACTATTGCAATGAAATCAAACTACAGATTTATTTATCTCTTAGTAATTTCATAATGTTTCTGATTCTTTCGAGTGGTTCAATGTTTGTCTGAAGAAACAAAAGATAACTTAACCCATTTGCTACTGCAAGGACACTGATGCCTTATGACAAGGTCAGTTGACTCTGAAACTCGTTTTTTTATTATAAACTCAACAAAAAGGGTCTCCTAAAAGACGATAAAAGTTTATGTAAACGCCCTGCAGAAGGCGTAGCGAAAGGAATAAAGTAAAGAAAGGAGTACTTCCAGTCTTATTGAAATGTATTGTGAGTACAGTTTCCTCCGGACTCGATAGTCCAGCGAGTAGCGCGCTGGCTTCTCATACCAGAGGTCCTAGGTTCGATTCCTAGTTTGGGTTGGTGAAACACTCGTCTACTTCTGTCGCTATCCACATGAAGCAGATGAGAATTACAAGAATCGCACAAGTGCGCTCTTTGGCAGCCAATGGCAAAACCTACAGAGGCAGCCACTACACCCTACTCGACCAGTAGCGCCCACAAGGGGGTCTTTTGGAGGTTCAAGCCCCCCCAAATACAAAAAATGCTGGTGCAAAATATAGTTTCGAATGGAATTGGGCTCAAAAGTTGAACGGAACCCCCCCAAAATGAAATTCTGTGTACGCTACTGTACCCACCTACCTACAGTTTTGAGGTTATTTCGTAACTTTGAAGCTTTATATACGGAAATTAATACAATTTATTTTATTTAAAGTAAATCGTTAGCTAAGACTTTCCCATCTTTCAGGTGGAAGACGGAATTCGCGTTAAAAAAATTCTTTGCCTTTTAGGAAGATCCCAGAATGGACCTCCCATGACCTCTTTGGAAGTTTTAGCTTCTTCATAAGAAGTGAAGTGCTATTTAAAAGTTGTTAAAAAGAAGCAATGTCTGGAGAATACAACACGTGTGGCAAGACATTCCATTGAAGCGTCTCCAAAGTTTACTGAACGAGTTTTGCAACATTTGGCCCAGCATGGCCGTGCAGCAAGATCTGCGCTGCCCGCAAGTTGTGTTTTGTTGGCAAGAAAAAAGTACGATTATGTTGTTAACACTTCAGCCAAATGAGACGTACAGTTTTTAGAGGGAAATAATGATGAATACAAGATGGTTTCATGCTATTTAATACTAGTTATGCTTCCTTTTGTAAATCTCTCAAAACTTATTTGTAACCCCAACGACACCGTGCAAGATGCCAATAAATCTCGGCACTTCTCCGCAATACATTCATACCTATCACTCACAAATGATTGAAATCTGTCTGGTTTATGAAGTGAGGCGAGGCATAACTCAGCTCGAGCTTTCAGTCGGTTGAAATTCAGAATCTTTAACAAGTGTGTCCTTCACAGCAAATCTGCTGCAAAGGCAATTTCTATTATTTTTTGACACATCTGATTTATTAAAAATTACTACTGTGATAATTTTAAGTACCCATCACAATAGCTAATTTTATAAACAAAAAATTTATGCATATTCCTATTATTTTCTTTACTCTAAACTAATAAAGACAGAAGAAAAAAATTTTTAAATATTATACTATTTACAAACAGAGATCCAAGACATATAATTTTTTCAAAAAAATTCCTTAAAAAACTTCAAGGATATCAAAGAACACATATTTGAAAGGGCCTTACTGACATTTTTTATCTTTAAAATCAGAGACCTAAAATAATTATTATCCATATTTTTGGGAATAAAAAAATTGCCCTAATTTAAGAAATTTCAATAATTATTGCTTTATAACAATTATTCCCAATAAGAAATTTTTTACGTCGTCTAACTATTATCATGTAATAAATATTTTTGAGTTGCATAATAACTCTTATAAGTAACAAGTATATTTTTCGTTGACGATAATTATTATTTTGGGATTTTTGTCCCTGCTTAAAATACAAAAGAGAATATTTTGTCAAAAGGCGAGAACTTTTCACTTTCAGTTGATAACCATATCTTTATTATTGTATAATTGCAAATATTTAAAAAAATCTATGAAAAATTGTTTGTCCTTGAAATTTTAAAGTCCTTTTAAAAGTGTATCGCATCAGAAAATGAAAAACTGAGTATGCCAGGTTACTATAAAATGGCCTCTAGGTTCGCTTTTATTTGATCTTTTGGATGGATCTCGACAAAAGTGGTTTTTTGCTGCACGGTGTAATTTACGTACTTAGGAAAACAATTTTTGTCTTATTATTATTTTATTCTTATTTTCTGTAAAACAAGAACGATAGTAAAATTTTATATACATACGATCAGTTTTAATGTCAGTCTTTCCACATAATTTCCTATTAAGATGTGTTTCACGAAAATAGAAATCACTGTCCTGATGGGTAGTCCCCAACCAAGTTGAGTAGCTGTCTGGTTCGCCTCTTGTTTAGTGTTGCACAGGTTTGTTCGGCAATGTTTCATGTATGTTGTTTCACTCAGAGATTGCGTACGTTTGCTTAAAGCAATAGGGACATCAATGATGAGGAAGGAAGAAATCATCTCAGGACTCCTTAGTGTTGCGGATGGACGTAAAGGCGATCGGTGTGGATGTAGATGTTCCTAGCAAATTTCAACTGCAAGTTAACGTCGTGCTCCATCAAACCCAGAAAAAAGGGGCTCTAAGATAGCCGAACAGAAGCATAAAATGTGCTCCAAGGTTTCCCTGAAATCATTTCCTTCGCATTTCCTGCATTCATTCGAACTTTTGTGTGTATGTCGCTGTTAAGTTAAGTGCCCCATAAGTATGCCTACGATGCCTACGATGGCTCTGCAGTCCTTCCATAGGAGCGAGAGAATGAATCTCATTCAGGTACAAAAATAATTTGTTGCCAAATGTAGATATTGAAAATCAATAAAAATTTGTCCATATTAAAATATATATTGTATTTTCGTAGATGCATTTTTAATCTATATAGTTCTCCTATTTCATAGTCATCATTTTTTTACCCATTATATACGAATTGTAGGTTTTTTCTGGCTTTGAGGGACATTGACCTATGACACATGACGAACACATTCGATCATTCAACGGCATCAAAAAAGTAAAAATACATGAATTAAAATGCTTTCACTGCACTCTACAGTGTTGCCAGATACCTGAAATGACTTTCTCCTAAATCTTAAAAAAAGCTGAAATTTCCCCCCAAAAAATTAAAAAATCTCTTAACATTTTTTTAATGTTTGCCATTACAAACTAAGGAATTAATTAAACTTCTCCTAAAAAAATTAGAATATATTTAGTTTTTTATTGCAGACTTTTTATTCATTCAGACTCAGCTTAACAACAACAACTTAAACAAAACATATACAAAAGGAGATCGGTATGAAATTTGTTTTTATAAACTTCCTTCATTCATTGCGTAAATTATACACTTTGAAGCATAAAATGTAATTAAATGAAATTAGATACCTTAGCTTTCAATATTCAAGGCTTCAATGCCACTAATGATGTCAAATCAAAAATCTCCTAAACATTCTCCTGAACAATTCTTACTCCTAAAATACTCCTAAAATGCCAAGAATCTCATTAATCTAGAAAGAAATCTCCTGATCCGGCAACACTGCCACTCTATCCTTATCCACTATTGAAGAAAACAATAACGTTTAAACAATGCGCCACAAATGTATACGAATGTATGTACTACTGTACATATGTATAAGTATGTAAGTACAGCAATCATGTGTGTTTACATTGTAGTGAATGCAATGCACGCAAAACTGTTAGTATTGTTGTTTTTGTTGCAAAGTAATAATAAAAATACCGTAATTAACTGTATAAAAATGGCAAAAGTCCGCAATTTATTTATATCAATTATTAAAAACCTGCACACAAACACACACACACACACATAAATAATAACATGGCTTGTATATTTATAATTACATAGTTATTTATATACATGTATTTGTAGGTATATGGAAATATGTAAGTATGTATGTATGTACATCTGTATGTGCGCTGACGAATAAAATAATAATAAAAATTTTAAAAATGCACGCGCACATACCGGAAGCACATTATGCGACACTAACAATGCAACCGTTCCATGCATCGACCGCTGCCACATCGCATTGAGTGACAGTTTATTTAGCGCTGTTGCTGTGCTTTCATTGTTATTGCATTCTACATTTAATGGTTTCGGGTTGTGTTGTTGTTGTCGTTGTCGTTTTGCACTGGCGACGACAAAATGAACAATAAACGGAAACGGAAGTTGCACCATTATTGCGACTCTACTTGGCTCTGGGTTTTTGTTTTTGTTTTTGTCATATGTCCCTTTGAAGTGTTGACACACACACACTCACACACACTCACATGCGCGCACTTATATATGCAATATAAAAACACACACATGTATGTTTGTTTGTGTGTTGGTGTTTGTGTTTGTTGCCGTTGAGCTGTTGCTGGAGTTCATTGCGCCGCTTGTTGAACAACACTTCAATGTACAAGTATTGAAAGCAACAATGATAATAATTACAACAACAACCAAGCGTCGCCGGGGCATCCAACAAAATGTACAGCGCGCATAACAATTGAGAATTCAATTAAAAGTCTTTATTAAAATTACTCGCATCAATGGCGGTTTAAGCGCGTACAGTGGCCACCAGTGACCGTCAGTATACACACACACACACAAACACAGACGCATCTGTACATATGTACTGCAACAGTATATATTTGCAGGTGTAACTGCGCTCAGTTCAAATTTCATAAATTCGCTTGAGCGGAAAATTTGCATTTATTTACGCCATTTACCTTAAATTAACAACATAAAACATTTAATATGCGCCTTCAAGGATTACGAACGTCCGAGCTGCAGCTTAAATATTTAAAACATTTCAACAGTCAATATTCACGGCTCAAAAAGCTTTCGTTGTTGCTGGTATTTGCGAAATATTTCAACCAAAGCTCAAAGTTGCATTTTTGAAAAAAACATTTGCTTCTGGAAAAAATTTGTTATTGTTGTTTTCGTATAAAAAGTCAATTAATGCATACAAAATGTATAAAATTTAGAATGTAACTGCTACAAGTTTGTAAACTGTTCTGAAAAATCTTTTCGTATTTTTTCGCAGAATTCAGTTTGGTTTCAGTTTGAAGGTCAAAAACTTTTTTGGTTCATTTGAAAGTTTTCGGCGCACGTAGTACAAACTTGTAGACGACTCACATTTGAATTCTTTGCAGTCTGTCAAAGTTTTAAATGTTTTTCTCCAATTTGTAAAACAAACCATAAATGTATGAATTTTTTGGAAACCTACAACCATTGTTAGATCCCTGCAGTTTTAAATTCTAAACATTTTTTGAGTATAAAAAAAATTTTACTGATAGTTTCATATGTGTAAGTAGTCAAAATGTCTTCTTTGAAAATTTAAGATAAATCCTCAATTGATGAATTATTTTCTGGTTTGTTTAAATACAAAAAGACTTTTGATTTAATTGTCGCTTAAAAAAATTATATCGGGGTTTAATTTAAAGTAAATATACATTGATTGAAATTAAACCAATCAAATTCAAATTAAATATGTTAATCCGCTTATGCATTTGAGAGTCAGTGCTGCAAAATTGGAGTAAAATTTACTACCTATATTTTTATTATTTATTCTTTAATTTAGCTTTAAAAATAAAAAAGGGTCAAGATATTTTTTTAGAAAGCGATTCAATCAATTTTTTTGTATAATATATAACAGATAAATAATAAAATATTATAATAAAAGGTAGTAAAAGACCTCACTCGGACATTCAAGTGTTAAGAAAAAATTACCTCTTTCTGCTTACGCTTCTAAACTTTGTTCAAATGAAGCCTTTCCCTTTTCTTTATGTTTCGTTCATCGCTAAACTTTTTTACATCTACTCTTACCTCTGCTTCTGCTTACTTCTACCCACTCCAACTTTTACAACTGATTCTCTCTATTTAAAATTAATTTTACTGTAATCCCTAATTTCAATACCACTGTAAACCCTCAACCCTACGTTTTCCCCTGATCTAAACTTCTACACCATGTAACATTTTTTTTGTATAATTATAGCCTATTATACCTCTACTTAATTTTTTCGCTTTCTTTACTTCTACTCTTATTCTTAGTTTTCCTTATTTTCCGAATTTCGACAAATATTTTCATCTTCCTTTAATTGTTACAATTCTTTTCCATCTTCTCCTACAAGTTTTAGTATACTTTTAGTACAGAAATCTAACCTTATACTTGTAGTACTTGAACCAAACATATCTGAAGTTTTACTTATAGGTTACAATTTTTCAAAGATATGCCAATCTTTTCTTCTTACTAGACTTATCCAGGCCTCCTTCTGGCTTCATCCAGTTCTCTATTCCCACTTCTATTCATTTTCTCCTATTCTTCTTCTTGCTACCAGCTTCATCCAGGTTTCTTATTCCACTTTTCCTGTACCTCATATTCTAGACTTATCCAGGTTTCTACTCCCACTTATATTCCTGTTACTTCTCTTACTCCTATTGCAACTAGCCTCATTCAAGTCTTTACTCTTATTCCATTCCATTCCTTTTCTTATTGCTACTAACTTGATTCAAATCTCTACTACCATTTTTAGTCCTTTCTTCCTATTATTTTTATTCCTACTAACCTTATTCGGGTCTATACTCCCTCTTATATTCCGTTCTTCCTAATCTTCTCATTGCTACTGATTTCATCCGGGTCTCTACTTCCACTTCTATTCCTTTTTTCTAATCTTCTTATTGCTTCTAACCTTATCGAAGTCTCTACTTCCTCTTCTATTCCATTCCACTTATTCTTTTTATTCCTACTAATCTAATCCGGGTCTTTACTCCCACTTCTATTCCTTTCCTCTTATTCCTATTATTCATACTAACCTCATTCAAATTCAAGTCTCTACTCCCACTTTTATTCTGTTTCTCCTATTCTTCTTATTGGTACCAACCTCATCCAAGTCTATACTCCCACTTCTATTTCTTTCTTCCTATTCTTTTTTATTCCTACTAACCTCACTAACTCATTCAAGTTTATACTCCCTCTTCTATTCCTTTTCTCCTCATCTTCTTATTGCTACTAGCCTCATGCAAGTCTATACTCCCACTTCTATTTCTTTCCTCCTATTCTTCTTATTGGTACCAACCTCATCCAAGTCTATACTCCCACTTCTATTTCTTCCTTCTTATTCTTCTTATTCCCACTAACCACATCCGGGTCTCTACTCCCTCTTCTATTCCTTTCCTCTTATTCTTCTTATTGCTTCTAATCCCTTTCAAGTCTATACTCCCACTTTTATTCCTTTCCTCCTATTCTTCTTATTGCTATCAGCCTCATCCAGGTCTCTACTCCCACTTCTATTCCATTCCTCCCATTCTTCTGATTCCTACTTACTTCATCCAGGTCTCTACTGCCACTTCTGTTCCTTTCCTCCTATTCTTCTTATAGCTTCTAGCCTCATTCACGTCTATACTCCCACTTCTATTCCTTTTCTCCTAATCCTTTTATTGCTACTAACCTGATCCAAGTCTCTCCTTCCTCTTCTATTTCTTTGCTCCTATTCGTCTTATTTTTGATAACCTCATTCAAGTCTCTACTCCTTGTAGCCTTTTCTTCTGATTGCTAGCCTCATTCAAGTTTATTTTCCCGCTTCTATTTCTTTCTTCCTATTCTTCTTATTGCTACTAGCCTCATGCAAGTTTATACCTCCACTCCACCTTTCCTCCTATTCTTCTTATTTCTATTAACCTCTTATTGTCTCCAGCCTCGTTCAAGTCTATTCTCCCAATTCTATTCCTTTTCTCCTCTTTATTGTTACACCGTGAGACAAAAATCAAAAAATTTTCAAACACACGAAAAATCCGATATACTTGCGAAACTAGGGGCCAAATGTAGTAAAACTGCGTTTTTAGTTTTTTCTCTGGCGTCAGGATTTTTTTTTTAAAGGACTTTGAAAGGACATGTTTATTTAAAAAAATTATTTTAAAAATTGAGCGCATTGTAGAATAACAATATGGGTATCAAACGAAAGAGAAAAATCCTTAGAATCTTAGAAAATTTAATGTTTTGGTGCAAAAGGACGAAGAGGTATTGAAAATGTCCTTTTAAAAATTTATCCTTGAATATCCTTGGAAATTTCCAATAATTTTTTTTGAAAAAAATATATTTTAAGGATTAATATGTACACTACTACATCCTTGAATTTCGTCCTTCTAACTTTATTAATCGCGAATATATAACTTTTTTCGTGTGTAAAATTTGTTGTAGCACGGTGTTATCAGCCTCATCCAGGTCTCTACTCCCACTTCTATTCCTTTCCTCCTTTCTTCTTCTTCCTATTATCCTCATCCAGGTTTCTACTTGGACTTCTACTCCTGTTTCACGTATTTTTCTTTTCCCTATTACTACGAATTTCTCTCGCCCTTAAATATTTTCTAATTAGTACGCGTCCCTCTTTTGCAACTATCATCCTTTAAAAAGTATCCTTTACCTTCCTTTGACTTTGCAAAAAATAAAAAAACCAAAGCTGCCACAATAAATGTAATCGACGTTGCCTGTCTGTCACCCACTTAAATAATTAAAAATCATCAAAAACTAAACAACTGTCATTTAGTCGAGCTTTATCGTTGTTGCATAAGATTAACGAGCAAAAACCGTACCAAAGTGCGACCAACTTGAGCGGCCAGGACACTGGCGCGTGCACATGCGAACTGCTGCTGCTGCTACAAATCGCACTCATCCGCTCAAGGATCGTTGACCATGCACCGTGGCACATTGGCAGGCGACTTGAAGCCGACAACACCTGCTTGCAGCTTAACGACGGCAGACAACGAGCAGACAAACAAACTGACAATGAGTGCAACTCCTTGCCGCCAGTGCAAACAATGCGCGGCTGGCGGGGGTGCCGAGTATCGGACGACACCTGCACACTGCACAGAAGACGCACTGGCGGAGGCAGCGACACGTTAAGCTGTGCTGCTCAACTGTGTGCAGCTAATGTTGTTTACTCTGTTTGGCCCCTGAGAATATTATCCTGCTTAAAGGATCTACGCGAATGACCGGAGCGAACGACAAGTGGCGAAGCCGCCAAGACAGCCAGCACTAACGACGTTTGGCTTGGCGGCAACGTGGTGGTGACAACAACTGCAGCACGAAGCACAATATAAACACTTGCAACAACAACAAAAACAACAACTACTTTGTAGTAAAAGCAAATACACAATAGCGCAAACTAAACAACTAAACAACAAAACAAAGCAATAGCATAAAGCTTGCTGCCAACAACAATAACAACAACAACAGTAATTGCATTGAACGAAAAACAAAAGTTTGCCAGAGAAGCCAGAAGAGCCAACAAGCACGAAACGTGTGCATTTTAGAAGGTTATCGTCTTTTCACGCTCGCCACACTGCACAGTGATTCGACTCCATACAACCGCGGGACAAAATTAGAAGGAGTGGTCCGTTCTTCATAAAATTTGGTATTCAGCAGACCATGATTAACTAGTCATGGTCTGCTGAATTGAAATCTCCATTTTGTTTTCTTAAACTTTTTGGAAATGTCTGAGACTTAAATTTGCAATTTTTCTCATTTATGGTGAGCTATTGCAACGAGTGTGTTGGCTAGATTTTTCAGATTTTATATTTAATCGGTAAAGTCAACATTGATAATTGCAAAGAGTAACAGAAATTGTCTTAGGACCCTTTAGTTTTGCAATAAAAACGATAATAATAATAGACGTATGTTTTGCTTTTTTGCAGTTTTCTCAATTTTTCATGCTGATTGCATACTTTTAGGGATGACAAAAATAAATTTTGTCGAAAAATAGGTGTGTAGACACCACTTTTCAAATTGAACTATTTTCTGAGATCGGAAGATATCGAAGGATGTAATTACACTATCCGTCTAAGAAAGAATGTTTCTTAAAATAAAAAAAATCCAGGAACATACTTTCACATACTTTTTAAATATTTTCCTCTAAGTTTTGTCAATTTTCAGATTTTTAATTTAGAAAAATATTTTGACTTAAAAGTGATGTAAAAGCCTCAGCTTTGCAAATTTTGAGAAAAGATTGAAAACGAAAATGGGCACATCAGTTCTTAATCTATATTTAAGGATTTAGCAACTTTTTGCTAACCATGTATTTTTAAGATTTTTTACTCAATAGATTAAAAAACAGAAAATATGTGTTTAAATTTTTTCGTGAAAAAAGTTTCAACTTTGAGCCGATTTTGCACACACACTAATTAATTTTTTGCACAGATTTTTTTGAGTTTTCTTAGTTGGAGTTTTTTCTTTCAAATGACGTAAAAATCGTTAAATTCTGAGACTATAAATTGTTTGAATTTTGTCTATGGAACGAATCACTGTGCACTGTCGAGACAACAAATGCGCTTTGAATTTTTTTTTATTGTTTTCGCTTCTGGCTGGTTTGCTTTCGTGTTTGGTACTTCTGGCCCACTTGTGTGCGATTTGCGTGGGCTGCACTTGAAACGGCCGAATGCACCGACAAACCTTTAGCACTGATTGCATGTCCTCAAAACAATAACAACAACAGCTAACTTAACTAAAAAACAAAAAAAAAACCAGAAATTATAAAATGTTTTTATCTACTTTGGAACAGCTGAAAACCAAAATTAGAAAATAAAATAAAAATTTTATAATTTGTTTTTCATACCCACCAGACATTTTTTGTTGCCGGCAATAAGAAAACGATTCGCTCCCGGCAACAAATTTATCGCCGGTAATATCGCCAGCGTATCGATTTCGTATCACCAGTCGCTCTAAAACGTCCGCCGAAAGCAACTCGCCTGGACGAGTCGTTTTCTTATCGCCTGGACGAGTCGTTTTCTTATCGCCTGGACGAGTCGTTTTCTTATCGCATTGACGAGTCGTTTTCATATCGCCTGGACGAGTCGTTTTCTTATCGCCTGGACGAGTCGTTTTCTTATCGCCTTGACGAGTCATTTTCTTATCGCCTTGACGAGTCATTTTCATATCGCCTTGACGAGTCGTTTTCTTATCGCCTGGACGAGTCGTTTTCATATCGCCTGGACGAGTCGTTTTCATATCGCCTGGACGAGTCATTTTCTTATCGCCTTGACGAGTCATTTTCAAATAGCTTTATTATCGCCTTAGGCGACTCCCTAAATTAAGCAACAAGTGTTTTGAACAAATCGGCGAGTCGCCAATTTGTTGCCACTGACGATTGTTGCCTATTTCTCACATTTTGCTTGGTGGGTTATTTCGAATATTTTTTGATCAATAAAAAAAATTAGAAAATCTGCAAATGGTGTTTTTAACCTGTTAAAAAGCCACACCCACATAAAACTTTGACTTCGCCGCTCTGCTTCTTATGTCTGTTGTTGTTATTACTTTTAAAATAACACCAGCCATCGCCTGCACTTTTCAAATGTTCTTTGTTGTTGTTTGATTTCTTTCTTTCAACCGTTAAGTGTTGGCAACACAGAGAAGTTTGCACGGCGGCCGAGTGCTGATTTTTTTTGTGTTGACCCCCGCGAACGGTGGAATCGGCAACAGCCAAGTCTGCACAATGTTGTCGTCATTAATGTGCGATTTGTTGTTATTATTGTTGTTCTTGCCAAAGAGGGTGCTTCAAAGTGTAAACAACAACAGCAACAACAAAAGTTCCATGCCGCAACGAGCAAATGCAGGCAATAATCTCCCCCCCTTCCCCTTCAGTTGCCTTATGCAGCGGCATTACACGTTTGTAAAATTTTCATGTCTCCTTTACATTTTTATTTTTCATGTTTTCGCACTTTTATTGCATTTACACTTCTCTCTCCTTTTGCTCGCAGGCTGACTGCATTTTTTTCCTTGCAACTTTTTCTCGGCAGCTTTTGCGCTTTTTTGTTGTGCCTCTTTTTTGCCTCTTCGCTTTGTTCCGCTTTTACCCAACCACCGCAACAACAACAACAACAACACACTATTGGTGCAACAGCAGTGGGAGTAACATAAATGTTATTGTTGTTGTTGTTGTTGTTTTTCATTTGTTTTAATATTGTTGTTTTACACTTTTACTGCCTATTATGCGCTTTTTTTACTGGCACTTCTTGGCTTTTTCGCGCTCAAGTGGCCGCTATGACAGGCTCGGCAACAAAACAACAACAACAATAACTGCCTGGCCTCAACTTTACTTCGGTTCAAAGTGGCACTTGCACACACACACAAGTTGCTGTATGTATGTATGTACGCAAACACATGTATCGCTGTTTGTATGCGTGTATTTTTGTTGTTGTTGTTGTTGTTTTTGCTTTCCACCACTACTTATTATTTCTCACACGTTCCAATTACCAGCAAAATAATAGAGTGCGAAGGGGCCACTTTACCGTTCAGCGGAAGTGATTGAGGGAATATATGTGCATAATATGCACCCGCTCCCCGTCAACCGCCCACCACCCACCCACCCACCCCTCCCTGTCTGCACTGCGCAGCAAAAACCCAGCCATGTATGTATGTACCTGTGCGCGCTGCTTGTGTGCTGTGTACGCTACACTCAAGTGACTGCAAACCTTAACTGGCGCACCCCAACAGCTTAGAAAGCCGTAGCCGGGTTGAACGCGCTCGCAAAAAATGCCGGGGCGCCTTTTCTAAAGTGCTAAACTATGTTGACTATTACCTGGTTCCGCTGTGCTCCGGTTTTGGTGCGCCTTTTCATTTGGGTTACCGAGCGACGCGTACATGTTACGCCAGCGCCCCCCCTCCCCCCAGTCGGCCGCCTCGATTCGCTCACCAACCGTCGGCGCACTATTTATATTGAATCTCATTTGTATTCTGTCCATGTGTGTGTGTGTTTGTGTGCGTCCTTTTTCACACACGTTCCCGCATGGGGGCGCACGTTTGTTTGTGTTTGTTGTTATTGTTGTTGTTGCGTGCGTGCTTGCCACTGGACGACAAACGTTTTCAATTAGCAGTTCATGAATTTTTTAAAAATTGTACTGTTTAAATATTTAACAGCCGCTTGCACTCTAAGGTAGCCCAACGCCGCTTTGCCGCTTTTCTGTTTCTGCCATATGATAGTTTTTTTTATTTTCTTTTTTTATGGTGCGCTGAAAATTCTTCGTATACTTCAAGTTGAAAAATTGCGTTGAAAAAGTGATGTTAGTTGTGAAACAATCTTGCAGCAGCAATGTGAGCAAAGCAAATTAAGTATCCAACACTTTTTATAGTTCCAGTTCATTTAAAATTCAACACTCGTACTCGATGGATGGCAGCAAATCGTTCGAGATTAACAACTATAATAACAATAAAAGTTTATTGCCTGCTATGAGAAAAGGTTAATATTATATACGAGAGAATGAGCCGAGTACTGATTTAACAAATAAATCAGTTATGAGATAACAACAATAAGTGTTATTTTTATTTGCAAAACTTGCAAAATCTTTGTGTAACACACCGTGCGACAGAATTTTTTACACTCAGAATGTTCATTTATCTAATTTTCTTCATAGACAGAGTTTTATTCAAAAGTTATTAAAGGCATTAATTTATAAAACTAATCGTGTGATGTCACCGTGCGACAAAAAGTAAATAAATTTTTCACACCGAAAAAATCCATATGGGCGTGAAACTAGAGACCAAACATAGTAATACTGCGTACTCAGTTTTTCATTTCTACATCCTTTGTCCTTTGAAAAGGACTTCAAAATTTTGAAGGGGATAAAAAATTAAAAAAATACTTAACCTCGTTAGAATATGGCGATATGTATATCAAATGAAACAGAAAAGGCTCAAGAATTTAAATAAAATTGATTTTTTATCTTTTTTTAAAAAATGGATATGAAAAAGGTTCTTTGAAAATTTTAATCCTTTATATTCTTGAAAATTTATATAGAATTTTCTTGAAAAGTAAGTATGTTAAAACCCAAAATCTCCTTGATCACGTGTCAAAATTTCATTACTCTAACTTCATTGGTTCGAAAGTTATTAAAAAAAAGGTGGAAGCTGCAATTCTAATGAAGTACAAAATTTCTAATTTATTTGAGTATCAGTATTTTAAATAATAAATAGATACAAAATCAATGAAGCGAGAGTAATGACATTTTGACACGTGATCAGGGAGATTTGGGGATTTAACATACTTACTTTTCAAGAAAATTCTATATAAATTTTCAAGGATATAAAGGATTAAAATTTTGAATGAACCTTTTTCATATCTTTTTTTTAAAAATAGATAAAAAATTAATTTTATTTAAATTCTTGAGTCTTTCCTCTTTCATTTGATATACATATCACCAAACTCTAACTAGGTTAAGTCTTTTTTATATTTTTTTTTATTTTTTATCCCCTTCAAAATTTTAAAAGGACAAATGATGTAGAAATAAAAAACTGAGTACGCAGTAATACTATGTTTGGTCTCTAGTTTCACGCCCATATGGATTTTTTCCAGTGTGAAAAATTTTTTTAATTTTGTCGCACGGTGACATTACACGATTAGTTTTGGCTGCTATTTTTCAAATCAATAGCAGCAATGATAATGCCACATAAGTATATAAATTAGTGCCTTTAATAACTTTTGAATAAAACTCTGCCTATAAAGAAAATTAGATATACAAGTATGAACATTTTGAGAAAAAGGTACTCGTAATTCTTCCATAAAACGAAAATGATTCAATTATTGAACGTTATTCTTCTTGTTTCCTTCAAAGTAATATCCACTGTAAGCCATAAACATGGGAATATTTTAATCTTGAAAACACTTTTCGCAGACTGATTTCAGGATTGCCTTCAGCTCCTTTTGCGAATTCTTCTCAACCTCAACCTCAATTGTCTCAAAACGCTTTCTGCAAAGTGGTTATTTGAGTCATGGGTAGAAGAAAATGTTACAAGGCGTCATGTCGACCGAATACGAAGCTTCTAAAACACTATGCACATTGTTGTTGTTCAAATAGTCGTGAAGAGACTGCGAGTTGTTTGTCTACAATTTCAGCCTCTTGCAACAAACATTATACCTCAAATGCTTTAATAAAATCACGTAATAGTTCTTATTTACTGTCTGACCTGGCAAAAGAAATTTGGAGTGGACCACACTACGGCAATCAAGGAAAACGGTCAACAAAACTGTGACTTTGGATTTGATAAAAGTCACTGAATGATTTTTATTAATGACTTAAAAAATAGAAGTCATTGAATGATTTTTATTGATGACTTAAAAAATAAAAATCACGGACTGATTTTTATTGATGGCTTTTATAAATAAAACTGCACTGAATAATTTTTCTTGATGACTTACAAAATAAAAATCACTGACTGATTTTTATTGATGACTTTTTTAAATAAAAGTCACAATAATTGTTTTCATAGGACAACTAAAATAAAAATCGGGAAAAAACTGTTATTTGTGGACTAATAAGAATAAAATCAAAAATAATTTTTATTAAAGGATTTTTAAAATATAAATAAAAAATAATTCTTATTTTTTAATTTTACCATAAAAATTACAAAAAAAAAGTTTTTGCCAAGTTTGATTCTCGGTGCGAAAAGCAATGTAGTGGTATATTTTATTTATTTGTATGACCTTTCCTTCATAGTAATTGTAATATAATAAATAAATAGAGTTTTCCTAAACTCGCTTTCATAAACGCACGAACAGATGACAAATCTGCCAACCCAGTAATGAAAAGATTTAAACAATATCTCAAGCGAGGTTTGTTTGAATGGAAATTTACGGAAATTTTTTGATCAGAGGTTACATAATTGTACACAATAATTATTTTGGATGGCTATTTGCTATCAAGCAAATCATTGAGCTCAACACTCGACCATTGATGTCCGCTGGAAGGTTTAGAAATAGAAATAGGAAATAGGGATAAGAAAACACTTTTAATACTTTCGAGAAACGCAGACTTTGGGGTCATTCTGCCAGCAAGACTCGGACTAGTGCGTCTAAGAATTCAGAAACGTATGTCTGTGAATTAGTTAACATCTTCCTAAAAGGAAGTTAGATACTCTTCCGCAATTGTTAGTATGATGGGACCAACCATGGATGCATTAAGCCTCCGAGTAAAAGTACAACTTGCAATGATCTAAACTAAACTAACTAAACTCTTTCCAAGGCCACAAGATCTTTTGAACAAATCTGCCAAAGACAAAGCTGCATGGCTTTATTGTTGATTAAAAATAAATCTACTAGCAATTTTGTCACAATAGGACTTGCAATAACGAAGCGATTGGACTCAAAGCCCCCTTCTAAGCTAGCTTCATATCCACTTGTTCACTTCCTTTGTTAACTGCCAGTTTTCCGTTTAAGTTTAAGTTTTCCATATTGTTAATTGGTCTGTAAAAATTGTTTTCGAAGACTAAATTCAAATAAATAAATAAAATAAAAATAAAAATAAAAATAATTAAAAATAAATAAAAATAAATAAATAAATAAATATTAGTGTCCGACCGAAACAACTTTTTTGGTCCGAAACCGAAACCGAATTTCGATTTTTTTTTCAATATTCGGCCGAAACCGAACCCGAAACCGAACATTTCTAGTTGAAATAAAAATCACCATATCAAGCATTTTTTTTCAACAAATGAATTTTACTTTAACTAAATAAAGAGCAAATAAACAAACCTAACATAAATAAATAAATAAGTACTTATTAATAAAAACAATTTATTCATTTTTTTTTAATATAAACATAAAAAAATTACCCTTTCGTACCTTACTAGCTAATATTCAAAATTTAATAATTTTATATTATATTTAAAAAATAAGTTTATTTACATTGGTGGCAACTAAATTGCTCTTCCTTTTGCCATATATCTGCTACACAATAAAATGTAAAAAATATTCTAGAAAGTTTCGGTTTCGGCCGATCGGTCATTTTTTGGCCGAAACAGAAACCGAAACACTTATTTGGGCCGAAACAGAAACCGAATATTTGGTCGGACACTAATAAATATTAACCCATTTTCGGCCGCTGGTCGATTTTTCGGCCGCTGGTCGATTTTTCGACCAGCCACTTTGAAGGAGAGTAGCTCTGCACTTAGACATTATATCTTTGAACTTTTGATGCATAAATAGCTTTGGTCTTTTGGTAACCCCTCGAAATAATAATTTTTTTTAAAAAAGATAAATTTAGAGATGTTGGCGAAGGCACGAAAAAAAGAATTTTTTTAGTCATATTTTGAATATTCCTTTTCAAATTATTGATTTATTATTGATTATTTACGAAGCCTAAAGACCAAATTACCACAATCAATTGATATCCATAAGATTATGAAAATATTTTTACCTCTCAGCGCCGCGTACTTTTCAGTCGTCGAAAAATCGACCATTGGCCAGAAGTCGTCATGTATGTACATATGTAAGCCAACAATTGTTTGTTTTCATGCTTGATTATTATTTGACCAAAATTATATACATATATATTTGTTTTTATTTGAAATTAAATTTTTATTAATTTATAAAAAAAATAATTAAAAAAAAAAACACAAAAAAAATCCAAAAATATTCTTGATTAAGGTCCTAAATGTAAGTCCTTAAAAGGAATTAAAAAAATATTGGCTGTTTCTGGTAGCGGCCGAAAATGGGTTAAATACATTTGATTTAAATTCCATCCCCTTTCCTCCCAAAAAACTATGTAAAAGCAAGTATACCCAATATGAAAGTATTTAATATTTTTTGTACAACTTATACAACTTTGCACGTTTTTTTGGTGGTTCCTTTTTTTAGTGGATCCGTTACTCCGCATAAACGTTCAATGAGTAGTCATAAGCGCTAAGCAGATCAAGAAGAAAAATTCTAATTCACCACTGAACGAAAAATTTAACCCCACTTCATTTGAATCAGTGCGAAATCGATTCAATTTGCATTAGCCTCGACGTCACTCAGATTCGCCGCAATTCCACGAAACGCCAACTTCTGCTTTAGAACTTGCCTTCAATTTCGCGGCATGGCAACAACAACAAACATACAAATGGAAATTGATATATGGTATAGAAAACACTGCCAACATACGCCAACGGCTCGATTCGTGGAAATCCTTCTGAAGTGCAGCCACACTTCAAAACCGCACGCACACACACACACACACGTCTTTATGGCAAATTAACACGAAACCAAAGCCGACATTATAACTTCAAGAAATGCGCATAATGCAATCGTTGTGTTTCTGTGTGTGTGTGTGTGTTTGTATGGCATGAAAAAAGCACAGTTGAGTGTGGCGCCGTTGAGCGTTGGGCGCGTCAAGAATGTGTAACGCCGATACTCGAGTCGTCCATGAGCAAAAACCGTTCATAATATTCGCACGGTAAATCGACGAACACACTCACACACACAGACACATAATGCTGCTTGTAAGTAGTAGGAAAAGCCGACGGTAAGTCCATCTGTTCCACCCCCGCCGGCCATGGAAATGCCAACGTTGCACGTTGCAGGACAACGCCAACCAACACGCCCGGCAAGTGTGCAAAAAGCAGCCAACTTTACACTAATAGCTTAATACAAATGGCATGGAAAAGCGGCAAACAGCAAACACCAAACACCTATACGAACAATAACAGCAACAACAACAAATATGTAAGTGCAACCCACCAACACGAACAATGGCAGCAATGAAGAAAACGCAATTGCAGTTTGCATTTTTGCAGCGCGAACGCCTGCAGCGCACTCAGGCGACGAATGCACACAGCTGCAGCAACAAAAATCAAAAACACAACAACAACAATCCAACTTAACGCTCGAATGGTCAATATGGCAGCTGGCAACTGCCGCAATGGGGTCAGCACCTTTGCTGTCGCTGGTTGGTTGGTTGGTTGGTGCTTGCATGGAAAAAAACGAGCGCAACGAAATTGTAACAAAAGTGGCAGAAAGAAGCGTTCCGACCGGAAATTCATACGATTGTTGGCTGTTTCCGTTTTCCGTATAATGACCGGAAAATGTTTGCTTTCTTTTTGCTGCTTCTTTGTCTAGTAACATTTGAACATTTGATCTGTTTTCCTTCTTATGGCTTTGGCCATGTCGACATTTGTTTGTAATTTTGTTTGCAACATTTTGTGCTGCTCTTCTGCAGTGTTGAACGCTCGTACATTGCACGCAATGCCAACAACAAATGCCAAACAGCATCGATTGCAATGCTTCACTGTTTAATGTGTGTCATTTCGAATACTCGTATTCGATTGCTTAGTCTCACTCACTCACTCACTGACAACAGCGAACGCTGTTAAGTCTCTCACGTGCCGCTTGGCGAAATTAAATTTATTTGCTTGGCGTTAGCTGCGATTTGTCATCGATTCATATTCAATGCAATGTTAACTTTATTGCACCTTTTGTTGTTCGCTGGTATTACACTTTTTTGATATTCAAACCTTCAATTCGTATTGACTACAAAATGCGCTCCTCGCGCTAAAATCACGTTCACACTTGATAAGAAATTTCACTAGTTTTTATTTTGTGAAAATGTTAAGCAGAAAGGAGACTAAAATTACAGAGCTCCATTACATTGCAAAAAATACTTAAAGCCATATTAAATGACAACAAATGACAATAAGGTAGATTCGGTTTGAGGTTGAAGAGGTTAAGGTTAGTGGATGTTAAAGGTCTGAGTTGAAGGGTCAGAATTTAAAGGTTGAATGTTGTATGTTAGTAATTAGAGGTTACGAAATTAAAGACATAGACATGCTACATATTCTGGGGTCAAAGTTAGTTAATTGATTGAGGTTAAGGTATGAGGTCAGCGATTACACATTACAAATTAGGGATTAGAAGTTGAAGGGAGGAGTGACACATTACAGAGGTTGTAGGTCAGAGATTACAAATTAGGAATTAGGGGTTTAGAGCTAAAAGTTGTCGGTTGGCGAGGTAAGATGTTTTAGGTTAAGTATTGAAGGTTGCAAGTTGAAGGTTGAAGGTCAGAGAATGCGGAGAGAGATTACAGAAATTGAATGTCAGAGTTAGTCGGAGATAAAAAACAAATTAAAAATTAAATTAAAAACTACAAATTAGGGATAAGAAGTTAAAAGCTAAAAGTTGGTAGTGGTCGAGGTAAGATTGTTGGGGTTAAAGGTTGCAGGTTAGATTTGAGGAAAGAGACTACAGATTGCAGAGATTGGAAACCAAAGTTAGTGAAGGTGAAGGTAGGAGGTTAGAGATTACAAATTAGGGATTAAGGATTTGACGCTGAGACCTAAAAGTTGGTGGTTGGCAAGTTGAGATTTTTGAGGTTACAAGTTGCAGGTTAAAGGTTGAAGGTTAGAGATTGAGTAGAGAGATTACTGATTATAGAAATTGAAAGTCAGAGTCAGTCGGAGTTAGTAGGAGGTTAGAGATTACAAATTAGGAATTAAAGGTTTAGAGCTAAAAGTTGGTAGTGGTCGAGGTAAGATTTTTGGGGTTAAAGGTTGCAGGTTAAAATTTAAGGAGAGAGACTACAGATTGCAGAAATTGAAAGTCAGAGTTAGGGTTAACGGATTAAGGTGAATGTAGGAGGTTAGGAGGTTAGAGATTACGAATTAGGGATTCGAGGTTTGGACCTAAAAGTTGTCGGTTGGCGAGGTGAGCTGTTGGAGGTTACAGTTTTCAGGTTATATGTTTGTTGAAATCCAGCCATGTGGCAACTCACAAATCCCAGCTAGATTTTTCGAGTTCGAAAGTACCATTTTGTGTAAAAGGATGGTTGCTCGGCACTCGCTATTTACATGTCACGCGATGCGGAGCTGAGCCGAGTCATTTGAATTCTTAAATAAAGAAAACTGTTTTGTTACAACAATCCTCTTCGAGTAGAGCTATTGGAATTTATTGCAACAATATTAAAGATTAGATATTGAAGGTAAAAAGTTAAAGGTATAAAGTGGTTTGTAGGATGATAATAGTTAGGGTTAAGGAATCGAGGTTAGAAGTTGGACATTCAAGAGTAACGAGTAGAGGTTTAAAGTTAGGTGTTGTGGTTTGGAGACTGAAGGTTAGAAGTAATGTGACAGTGGTTACCGGTAACGGTTTTGAGGTCAAGTAATAAATAATAATAATAATTGACTGGCACGACAGCCAGATTACGAGACTAAGGCCTAGCTTCCCGCAACCATCCGTGTTGTGCGTGCGAATTTTTACAAGGTTGGAAGGGGCCTACAGTTTTATGCCGATTTCGAACGGCGAGTTGGGAGCTTTTTCATAGGCAATTTTACTCTCAGAGGTTTGCCATTTCCTGCTGAGAGGACAGCCGCCGAAAGAAAAATTGTTGTTTTTCTTTTTTTTCGGTGTTAGCAGCAACGGAGTCTTGAACCTGGGTTCGAGCGCCGCATTTGACTCGCGGCCCAACGTACTAGCCAGCTGAGCTACGGCGGCTGCCGTCAAGGTCAAGTATTCACTTGAAATATATATTCAAATATTCAATATTCAAACTTGAGTGCTTTGATACAAAGTCAACTTTTTGAACAAATAGGATCAGATTTGAAAAAGAAAGCTAACTAAAAATAAATTAAATAAATCAAAATTTGGCTGGTTTGATCCAAAATAAACTTTTTGAACCGATTTGATCTAATGAAGCAATGAGATCAGATTTGAAAAAGTCAACTTACTAACTAACTAAAAGTAAATTATTAAAATTAAAACTTTGATGATTTGATTCAAAGCAAATTTTTTATCCAAAGAGATGAAGGAAAGGTTTGAAAAGTAAATAATTCGGTTTTTGCTAACAATTTGACGTTGCGATGAAAAATAACAAAGTGCATCATACGAATTAGAAATCGGTAGTTTTCGAAATGATTTCCAAAAATCGATATACTCGCGAAACTAGGGGCCAAAAGTAGTAAAACTGCTTTTTAATTTTTCTTTCTGAAGTCAGCATTTTTGTTAAAAGGACTTTGAAATTTCAAGAACATGTTTATTTAAAAAAATTATAAAAAAAATTGAGCACAATGTAGAATAACAATATGGGTATCAAATGAAAGAAAAAATCCTTAGAAGTTTAAAAAAATTTAATGTTTTGGTGCAAAAGAACAAAGAAGTATTGAAAATGTCCTTTTAAAACTATATCCTTGAATATCCTTGGAAATTTTGAATGGTTTTTTTGAAAAAAATATATCTTAAGGCCTAAGTGCACTATGTACACTACCCCATCCTCAAATTTCGCGCTTCTAACTTTATTAGTTTAGGATTTTTTAAATTTAATACTTATCTCTATAAAACAAAGATAAAAGTACATATTGCACCGTACGACAAACATAAAATATTTAATTAACTCATGTATAAAATTTTTTATATCCTCAACTAATAATGTTAGAAGGACGAAATTCGAGGATATATTTCGTATATATTTGTCCTTAAGATATATTTTTTCAACACTCGCATCCAATGTATGCACTTTTGAAGCAAAATGTATAGGTAACTACCCTAGAAAATGTAACCCTGTCAGGTTTCTGCTGAAGTTATTGAGCCCTCTTATTAGTACAATCCAAGCCGTCTACGAACTCTTCGTCCTTAGTCCTTCTTTGCGAGTTTTCCCTTCACCACTTCGTTTTCCATCACACCTATGCAGAGACCTAAAATAATGATTATCCATATTTTTGGGAATGAAAAAATTGCCCTAATTTAAGAAATTTCTATAATTATTGCTTTATAATAATTATTCCCAATAAGAAATTTTTTACGTCGCCTATAACTATTACCATGAAATAAATTTTTTTGAGTTGCATAACAATTCTTATAAGTAACAAGTACCTATATTTTTCGTTGTCGATAATTTTTATTTTGGGATTTTTGTTTTTTACATTGCTTCATAACTTTTATTTAAGACTTTTTTAATTTACGTTACCGGTAACTATGATTTTGAGAAATTTTAAGGCAACGTAGATAAAAAAAATTTCTTTCATAAAAGTTATGAGGCAAAGTTAAAAAACTTTTCTTTCAAATAATAGTTATCGATAACGTAAATAAGAAAAAATCATAAATTAATTATTATGAAGCAACGTAAAAAAAAACCCAAAATAATAATTATCGGTAACGTAAATTAAAAAAGTCATAAATAAAAGTTATGATGCAACGTAAAAAACAAAAATCCCGAAATAATAATTATCCAGAATGAAAAAAATAATTATTTCTCATAACTGTTATTCTGCAACGTAGAAATTAACTGTCGCAAATAATAATTATAATCAACAAATAAAATTTATGTTGCATTATAATAGTTACATTGCAATTAATTTCTTAAAAACTTATAATAGTTAAGTCCCTGCACCTATGTGATCTGAGAGACAACTTAGAAGACTCTGTTATGATTACTGGGACTTTCAAAAGAGTTGAAACGTTTCAAGACTAGTATGGACTTCATAGAATCACTGTTGGAATACAGATTTATTCATCATTCAATTCTTTTACTTCAGTTAGGAATCATCTAACTTTTAAATTATGCTATCAGACACTTTTACATATCGTACAGTGTACATATAAACATACATACAAACATACAAAACCGCATAATTTTCGCACAGACTGCTTGCTGCCACTGTCAGCCGCACATCAAACTACGCCGCTAACAAATCATTAAAAGCAAATTACAAGCCGTCGTCTAATCTCTTCGTTTGTCACTTTTCATTTGGTTTTGTTCGTTATATTTTGATATCCGGTTTTGCTTTGTCAATTCTAACAAAATTGAAATTTCAACGAAATTTTCGACTAAAATTTGCTTGGCGCTAACGTTGTTTTTCTTTTTGTTTCGTGTTTTGTTATTTGACTACAGAATAAACACACAGACACACATACACATGAAACAACCACCAGCACTGTGTGGCATATGCAACATGGAAGCCATTGGCGCCAGCAACGGCACAAGTGGCACTCGTCTAAGTCTTGTATAGACACACACAAACACAGACACACACCAACACATGCCCAGCCCGCGTGCAGATATGCCAAGCTTGAAGTAGTCACAAAATACTACTAAAGTCATGGAAGGCAGCGGTGGTAGTGACGTTGTAATAATATTCAAAATTCACTAATGAGCGCGCACGCCGCTGCTGTCATGTGTGTGTGTGTGTGTGTGTGTGCGGTGGCGGTTGCCAGTGTTGCCACCACTTGCAGCAGCGCCATCTTCTACGCTCTGTGCTCCACTTACCGCACCCGGCACCGCTCTGTGCGCCGGCCGTGCACCTGGCAGCAACAAACTAATTGTGCAATTATTTTTGCATAAAGTGGCATAAACACGGCAGAAGAGGCGCTGCGAGTGGCTTGACTTGTGTTTCGGTCTGTCTGTCTGTCGGTGGGATAGGATAGACCGTCTGCTATGTGTTTGTGTGCGTTTGTGCGCCCCACTGCACGCATACACCGCCAGCTCCAAATGCATTGCTTTGCATAAGTTCGTATGTGCTTGCGTGGGTGCTTATGTGTGTGTGTGTGTGTTTGTGTGAGCCTCTCATAATGATTTAATGTAATTTTCATTATTTTCACTTTGCAATGCGTTGCAGCTACTTTTGTTTTTGGTTTTTTATTTGTGTGTTACTATTTTTAGTAAAAGTTTTCAAGTCATCATGCAAGTGTTGCGGAAATTTGCTGCTGCTGCTTCATCTAAGTGCTTGCACACATTTATATATACTTACACGCATACATATATGAATGTATGTTTGTATGTGTTTCAACTCAAACATTTGTATGTGTAAATGGCGTAGTGCAACATGTGGCACGTTGACTACGTTAAATGATGTCAATGAACGCTTTTAAGTGCATAAATTCAAAACTATGGCAACCATGGAAATTTAGGGGATACAAATTATTTTGGTTTTTATTAATAAATTAAAATATTTTGTTTTTAATAAATTTATATTTTATTAAGGTATCATGGCGCGTTAGAAAGGGGAATTTTTAATGATTTACAAAATTATTTATTTTTCAGCTCCCTTATTATCAATCTTTTTGAAAAAAAATTTTTTTTTTTTATTGTCTCTTATATAGGTGGAGCTTTTGTGTTCCTTAAACCTTCAATATATTGTAAAAAAATTTTCAAAAAGATTGATAATAAAGGAGCTGAAAAATAAATAATTTTGTAAATCATTAAAAATTCCCCTTTCTAACGTGCCATGATACCTTAAATGTGTATGTATTTATGTAATATACAGAAAGGTACAGAATGGTTCACTTTGAGTCAAAAACGGCCCATTGTGAATTCGTTGTTATTGTTTTCTCTGGAGCCAGTAGTCTCAGTCCGGGACAAATTAGTTCGATCTCTTAGTGAAGGAGGAGCAAATTCGAGATTTTAACTTTCGCTGTGCTAGCCAAGCCCATCAGAATTTTTTACCCCAGGCTATGGAATTGGTGTTCCTGCAGAGACGAGCACTGGCACAAAAGTGTTGTATCGTATCTACATTTTTCTCATCTCCACAGCTTCTAAAGACATCGCTAGATGAGACGCACCATTTACTGATGACTACAACGAGCCGCCGAATGGAGGATCGACTTAGGGATAGTACAGATCGTGTGTTCCTCATGGACAGGAAGGGCAATCGTATCCAACAGGTGCCGCCATCGGTCCTGCTACGCCAATTTCAAACTCCCAAATTTTTAATTAAGGGATTGTTGAAACACTTTTGTACAGAGTTTTCCAGGGACTTAACTATTATAAGTTTTTTAAGAAAATAATTGCAATTGTAACTATTATAATGCAACATAAATTTTATTTGTTGATTATAATTATAATTTGCGACAGTTAATTTTTACGTTGCGTAATAACAAATTTTTTTTCGTTCTCGATAATTATTACTTTGGAATTTTTTTACGTTGCTTCATAACTTTTATTTATGACTTTTTTATTTACGTTACCGATAACTATTACTTGGAGAAAATTTTTTTTACGTTGCTTCATAACTTTTATTTATGATTTTTTGTTATTTTCGTTGCCAATAACTATTATTGGAAAGAACATTTTTTTTTCGTTTTATGAAAGAATTTTTTTTTACGTTGCCTTACCACATTTTGAGTATGAATTGATTTTTAATTGTTTAGTTGTTGCTGAAAATTAGTTTTCTGCAGTTAAATTGCGTTTGTCAATTTAAAACAATTAAAAATCAATTCATATCCAAAATGTGATAATTCAACGTCAAAAATTGTTTTTTTTTCAAAATAATAGTTATCGGCAACGTAAATAAAAAAATAATAAAAGTTATGAAACAACTTCAAAAATAATTCCTCAAAATAATAGTTATCGGCAACGTAAATAAAAAAAGCCATAAATAAAAGTTATGAAGCAATGTAAAAAACAAAAATCCCAAAATAATAATTATCGATAAGGAAAAAAATATTTGTTTCTTATAACAGTTATTATGCAACTCAAAAATATTTATTGCATGATAATAGTTACAGGCGACGTACAAAATGTCTTATTGGGAATAATTATTTTAAAGCAATAATTATAGAAATTTCTTAAATTAGAGCAATTTTTTTATTTCCAAAAATACGGATAATAATTATTTTAGGTCTCTGGATTTTTCACTTAGTTTAGCTAAAAACGGACTTCACTGGTTTCACTGCTGAATTCAGAGAAACTTCACTATGATCCAACGTTTCGTCAGCAATTTTCTTATCTCTTCTGGAAATTACAAAATACTGAAACAGCTTTCAACGGCTTGAATTTTGTTTTTAGGGACAATATATACAAAATAATGGAATATAATCGTAACAAAACTCTGGAAATGTTATTCACAACGCTGTAACCAACATCAGCCTGTAAGTATGCACTTAAAACTGTTCTAACGCTTCTTATATGGTAAATTGTTTCAACTCTATCTTCATCACTTGCAGCATACTTTTAGGGGAAATTTACATTATTCTAAAATCAGTCAGCGCTTATGTGTGGACGTTGTATTTGTTTAAATATTTTATGTGAATAGTGCATGCGGTCGCCTCTCAGAGCAATAAACATTCAATTAATAACACAAATTAAAAACAATTAAGTTGCAGCGCTATTTCAACAACAACAATGTCCATTGCCAGCTGAACAAATTGCTGCTTAAATTAAATTTACGCGCATTGGACCAGTTCATCACAGCAACAATGCGAGCGTATCATCACCATGTCTGGCATCTTGGAAGCTCAACAATGCAACAACGCACATGCAGTAACGAATCATAGCAACAACAACTGGCACAACTGCAGCAACCAACTGGCACCAGCAACCAAGCGCGCGGCCTATGCATGCATTATTCGACAATTAAAATTTCAGCTAAAAGTCAACACCACAGACGCAAATGTGGAGCGAGTGAACGGAGTAGTGGGTGAAGGGGTGGTGGGCACCGCAGCAAACGTTGCAGCGTACACATGGGGCACCACCAACACTATTTCGCATGACAAAACCGACACAATTGCAAACATATTCCACTCAACGCCACCGCCGCTCATATGTGTGTTTGTGTGTGTGTGTGTGTGTGTGCGTGCGCGTGTGTGTGGTTTTGTTAGCGTGTGCGGCGATTGTGTGCAAATTTTGACTTTGAAGTTCAAGCAGCATTTTTGCACACTTGTGTGCGAGCATGTGCCGGCATCGGCGTCGGCATTGATGCGATTTCCTGCAGCAAGAAACTGGGCTGCCAAAAGCAGCGCCAACTCGCTTCGAGCGGGGCACGTGTCGTGGCAGTTCATTGATTTACATTGGATTCAACTGGAGCTGCGGCACACTTTCGCCTTTGCCTCGCGCTGGCGAAGGAGCAAATGTGCGCTACATTTGTTGTTGGCATAAATTAATTGCGAGCAGAGGGTTGCGGCATGCCGTCCATGTGAGCACTTTTGTGCTTCTTTCGCATTAGCCAAATGTTGAGCTCAACTGTTGGCTCATTAGATAATTGCGCAAGTTTTTCAAGCCATTGTTGGCGGTTCGCTATTAGCAATGCAATTAATTTTGCCATTAGTTATTAGTGAACGGCGAAAAGAGATTAGCTATGCAGTTCTAATCGAGTTTGTTGTCTGGTATTAAACTTTATTGCATGGAATTCCAAGAAGGATTGTCAGATTAGCTTCATAGACATTGCTACGATTAGCTGAAAAATACTTCTTCAGTTCTGGTATTTTTTAACTCTATATTTGTTTCTAAATCAGGGACCCTAAATAACAGTTATGATTTTTAAAAAATTCGAAAACGTTGCCCATTTTTAAGAGATATTTAAAAATGTTGCACCATAACTATTATGAGGAAAAAATACTTTTTTGGTCATTTCGTAACTATTATTCGTGACAAATATTTTTTTTCTGTTGCCTAATAACTGTTATCAGCAAGAAATAATTTTTCCATTGTTCGGTAACGTTTATTTTTTGAAAAATATTTTTTCCGTCATCGCATAACTGTTATGAGAGGAAAACATTTTTTACGTTGCTCGGTGACTTTTATTTTTGGAAAAATATTTTTTACGTTGCTCGGTAACGTTTATTTTTGGAAAAATATTTTTTACGTTGCCAGTAACAATTATGAGTGGGAAATCTTTTTTTACGTTGAGTGGCAACTATTATTTTGCAATATATATTTTTTAAATTGAAAATACCGGCACACAAAAGAAATAGATGTCTGATCAGTGAATGCGACCATAAATTTTCTATGGAATTTGGTTCGCTGATCATGAATTTGATGCCAGACTAACACCATCACCCATCACTTTTGGAAAAATCGCGAATCTAAAATCGAATCAATGATTAAATTTTTTATTGTGTGGGTGGTAGGTGCCAGCCCCTTGTCCAGTACCCGTCCCGGTAGAAAGCGTAAGACTTAGGGAAGTCCTTAAATGTGATGGATACCCAACTCTGACATCGAATTTATGATCAGCGAACCTAATTCCATAGACATTTTTTTGTCGCATTCACCGATCAGAAATTTGTTTCTTTTGTGTGTAAGTATTTTCAACGTAAAAAATATATATTGCAAAATAATAGTTATCAGTCAATGTAAAAAAAATATGTCCCATTCACAATAGTTACTGGCAACGGAAAAAATATTTCTCACAAAATAAACGTTACCGAGCAACGTAAAAAATATTTCTCACAATATAAACGTTACCGAGCAACGTAAAAAATATTTTTCTCTCATAACAGTTATGCGATGACGGAAAATATATTTTTCAAAAAATAAACGTTACCGAACAATGGAAAAAATATTGCTTGCTGATATCAGTTATTAGGCAACAGAAAAAATATTTGTCACGAATAATAGTTATACATAGATGTAAAAATTGTTATTTCAAAATAATAACTATAAGTAACAATTAAAATATTTGTTACAATGAAACAGTTATTTTCCAACTTTTTTTTAAAAACGTTATAACTGTTATGTTGCTGTTCTAAATTAATCAAAGCAGGGGTTTGTATTTACCAACTTTCAAATTATCATTGAAAAGATTAGCGAAATTTGACTTTACACTGGTTGTGAAATGCCTTTGAAGTCAAACCTATCTTTGTCTTTGACTACTAGATTCCCAAGCACAGAAGCTTCAATTACTATTTCTCGAGGAGGTTGAAATTTACTCAGCATGGACTAACCTTATGAGTCTAAAAGGATCCTTGAACTATGCACCAAACAATTGAATGCGCATACAGCAAATTGATTTCGGCCCAAAACGAATATCGCTGTATCTCTTAGTCGCTACAAATTTATCACAATGCACAGTGATTCGACTCCATACAACCGCGGGACAAAATTAGAAGTAGTGCTCCGTTCTTCATAAAATTTGGTACACTAGTTAATCATGGTCTGCTGAATTGAAATCTCCATTTTGTTTTTCTTAAACTGTTGTAGTTTGGCAATGTCTGAGACTTAAATTTGCAATTTTCGTCATTTTTGGTGAGCTATAGCAACGAGTGTGTTGGCTAGATTTTTCAGATTTTATATTTAATCGGTAACGTCAACATTGGTAATTGCAAAGAGTAATAGAAATTGTCTTAGGACCCTTTAGTTTTGCAATAACAATGATAATAATAGACGTATGTTTTGCCTTTTTGCAGTTTTCTCAATTTTTCATACTGATTGCATACTTTTAAGGATGAAAACAAGAAATTTTGTTGAAAAATAGGTGTTTAGACCACTTTTCAAATAGAATTATTTTCTGAGATCGGAAGATATCGGAGGATGTAATTACATTATCTGACAAAGAAAGAATGCTTCTTAAAATAAAAAAAATCCAGGAACATACTCTTTTTTAGATATTTTCCTCTAAGTTTTGCCAATTTTCAGATTTTTAACTTAGAAAAATATTTTAAATTTAAAATGAACTAAAAGCCTCAGCTTTTTTGAGAAAAAATTTTGAGAAAACATTAAAAGCGAAAATGTCCACATCAATTCTTAATCTATACTGAAAGCTTTAGCAACTTCTTTCTAATTATGTATTTTTCCAATTTTTTTTAATCAATAGGCTAAAAAACAGAAAATATGTGTTTACATTTTTTTGTGAAAAAAGTTTCAACTTTGAGCCGCTTTTGCACAGACACTAATTAATTTTTTGCACAGATTTTTTGGGGTTTTCTTAGTTGGAGTTTTACCTTTCAAATGACATCAAAATCATAAAATTCTGAGACTATAAATTTTTTGAATTTTGTCTATGGAACGAATCACTGTGCAATGCAATTATTTCTTAAATTTTTTCAATATTGTTAACTTTGCAACATTTAAATTGAAAAATCGTCGAAGCTATAAAACCGCAAAAGTCTTTTAAAAACCAACAGAACCAAACAAGCGAAAATTCTTGCGCCCCAATTCCCATTCCCCTCCACACACACACATGTCGCTCATGCTCGTAAAATGCGCGTTTATTGCCTAAAAATTGCCATTCATCCGCATGTTCCGTTGACACTTTCATTTGAATGCGCCGCAACTGCAATTGCAATGCTCAAGCCGCCGTGTAGATGTGTGTGTGTGTTGTTGCCAGGCTGCAACTTGAGACTTCAGCCATTGCAACTGCCTCTGATTTACATGTGCAGAGTGTGTAAAGTTTAGTAAAAGTTTCTGTTATTACGACGCCGCTGTTATTTTCATGCGCTGTCAAGCGCTTTCACACACAAACACACATACACACACACACTGATGCATGAATACATTCGCACATGTTTGTATCTAACATGCAGCCATTGCCGGCATGCAACAATAAGAGTTTTACAGTCAAAACTTTTGCAACAAATAAATTTCACTCTCTCTTTTATTATCATTCCGGCGCCATCTTGCCATCTCTTTTCGTGGCAGTAACATGCATTTGAGTTTAAGTGCAAAAATGTTGCAGTTTGATAAATTGAAAATTACTTGTGCGGCACGCATCTGTGCTTTCGTTTCGTTTCGTGTTGCAGCAAAACAATTTTGCTGTTTATTGTCAACATGAGAATTGATAATCCATTGCAGTTTGATAAATTTGCTTACTACAAACACACACACACACACAGAAAGTAATTTCTCTTTACCTCTTTATGTGCATAATAAATTTTATATAAATATATTTTTTTAATACAAAAGTTATAGTTGACTTGTTGAGACAAGTTATTTGCCTAACTTTTGTATTGTTTGCAATTTAATTTTGAATTTTTGTTGTAGTTGAACATATGACAAGTATTACAAAGTGCAATGGGTCGTATGAGTGATGTGAGAGAGATGAGCTAATATGAAACGGGTCGTATGAGTGATCTGCTGGGTTAAAAGGCAACGGGTCGTATGAGTGATATGATGATGATGAGCGAAAGTGCAACGGGCCGTATGAGTGATCTGCGAGGAGAAAGTGTCACGGCTCGTATGAGGGATCTGCGGAGATACTGTACCACGGGTCGTATGAGTGATCTAAGGAATATGGGATAAAGTTAGACTAAGTCGTATGAGTAATCTGCGGAAGAAGGTATAAAGTGCCACGGGTCGTATGAATACTCTGCGGGGATAGTGGACTTGTATGAGTGATATGAGGAAGATGAGCTTGAGTATCACGAGTCGTATGAGTGTTCTAAGAAATATGGGATAAAGTTAGACGGGTCGAGTGATATGCGAGGAGAAAGTTCCATTGCTCGTACGAGTGATCTGCGGGGATAAAGTGTCACAGCTCATATGAATTATATGAGAAAAATTAGCTAAAGTGCCACGGCCCGTACGAGTGATCTACGGAAGATAAGATCATCTGTGGAATAAAATCAAATTTTATGGTGTAAATAGCCAAAATGGTACATTGTCCTATGAAAAACTGTAGTTGAGACTGTGGCTAGAAACGCAGGTTTGCTCATTTCGAGAAAAAAGAAATTAGGGCACTCAGACGTGACTGTCTATTGTACCGTGGCTATTACCTTCCGGCTTGACTTGAAAAGTGCTCGAGTTCGCGGCTACCTGAAGTCGATATGGTGAGTTTTCCCATTGGATGATCTCGCTACTTTTATTCAGACCGCTCTTATCATCAAGCTTTCCAAGGACTCTGAATCGCGTTCAGCCGATCAGTTACTTTTGTGAAGCGAAGAATGACTCCCTTGACTCACATTTATTGTTGAAAGACCCTGTATAACAATTTATAAAAGCGCATTACTTTACCCAAAAAAATTATGCTAAAGCTGATTTTTGTTTTTTGGAAAACGCTCACTCCAAATGTTTTAAAATAATAATATTTAATTTATGGAAAATGCAAATTACACTAAACTTTTTCTTCTCTACTTCTCTACAATCTTTGCCTTAACAAATCAATGCTTTTTTTCTACAAATTTTGCAATTATCTTCATGATTTTTCAATGAATGCTATGTGCAGCAATTTAAGCATAAATTCCTTACCAGCTTCGCTCCACAAACACTCAACAGTAACATTTTCAAAAAGGCTAAAAACTTTCACATACAAAGCGGCAAAATCTATATAACCGTTACACACAACATGAATAAAACATTGCACAGTTGGTTCGGCTGTGTTTCTGTGTGTGTTGGTGTATGTGTTTGTTTACATCATCAACACATTTTAAGCTGAATGTCGGTGGTTGTGTGTGTGTGTGTTTGTGTGTGCAACTTAAAAATGTTTTATAAATATCCGGGCATCAATTTGTGGCAAAATGCTGCACAATTTAAAAGATTCAATAAAACAACAATAACAAAATATACAAAAACAACAACAATTGCAATGTAAGCAACACGAGTTGTTAATAGTGATGGCAAGTAAAAAGGGCAATAATAGTCGTACAACAAAACCAAAATTCCATCACGGTAAATTGAAAGAAATGCGAAACAGCAACAACTGACGCAAGCAAGCAGACAGCCATGCCAGCAGTGGCGGCAGCATATGCCATGCGTGTGCCTTATTGTTTATTTTGTTTGGCCACAGGATCATCATTGATATGGTGCAGGTAATGTATTGGTCTTGCCAACACACACATACACACACACATACACCCATACACGCTGCGAGGGAGTGAAGGCACACAGGCGTTGCGCTCCTTAAATGTGCTAACATATAGAATATTGTCAGTGACTGCTGGTCTTGCTTCTTCTTCTGTTTTTCTGCTTGTTGTTGTTGTTGTTGTTTTTGATGTTGCTTCATACCTGCATAATAACTAAGCTGAGCTAAACAGTATCGGAGGGAGCGTGTATGGTGGTGTTATAAATGCGACACAGCAACAACAACAACAACAACAACACCAACAACACCAACAAAAGACGCCTGCCGCAAACTGTGGACTGCGAGCGCCAAAGGTGGACGCAGGATGTGCGAGTATTTTAGACTTTCAGGCGAAGTTCTTTGTTTGTACGCACACTTATACAATTTACTGTCCGTGCGTGAGTGAGTGTGTGTGTGTGTGTTTATATTTGTTAATATGGAATTTTGTAAAATATCTTCCATGTTGCATGCTGACATAAGAGCATTAAATTTTATTCCTTGGGGTGCGTTTAGGAACTTTACTTGGCCCAGTTCCGCATGCCCTCACGTGACCATTTACGGTTGAGTTTTCTTTCATTACTGGATGCAGTGTTGTTGTTGTTGTTATTTTAGTGTGAGTGCCGTGAGCGGCTTTATTCTCATACATGTGTACATACATACGTTTTCCATCAGATTTGCTATAATTGTTTTTGGCAATTTATTATATCGCTCAGCACTTTTCGTATTCCATTCGAAACGTTGTACATGAACTGAAACTGTTGTGAGGGTGAGAGCGCAACGCAAATCGGTTAATGTTTATTTTTACTACTATGAACTTAATAAAAGATTCATATTTTCTGTTTAAGCAGTAATTAATTTTAGTTAGTAATAAAAATTGTGTTTCGAAGGTGAGTGGGGATAAATTCCAGGCGTCTGAACTTGAGCTCGGCCAGTTTCTGACTGCATAACCATCAACAAATATTCGCTTCTGCAATGCTTTTGTGAACATTTGTTTCAGTTATGAGCTCATCAAATCCAAGTCATGGTTCCCTGGTCGAATCTTCTTTATCTTAAGTCCACCCAATGCCCTTCATTTGAACAAATTTCCTCGAAAATACGAAAGAGATACTGATCTATAAATATTCGAGATGACTTCGGTGAATGAAAGTTGTATTTTTAGAAAATTCACAAAATTCTAAATCAACTCCCAAAACTCCAATGTTTTCATTTTAGGAATTCTGTGTGTGTGACTAATTTTAATCTTACTTTCATAATTGCAAATTTTCCCCAGGCGTCTCTACTTTGCAAGCGTCTTCTCCCGTTGGTCACACCAAGAAATGATCGGGCGTCCTTAACTTGATCCTTCCACCGAAAACATGGTCTTTCTCTTCGCCGTCGATCTCCAACTACCTTTCTCTTCGGAGCTTCATCGTCCATACGGCAGACATGGACAAGCCAGCATATCCACTGAATGTGGATTCCTTTTGCTACTTTTATGTCTTTAAACAGCTCAGGCAGCTCAATTCTACTCACAATGTTTAAAATTATAAATAAAAAACTGATGCCAATTGCAATATATAATAGTAAAATTTCTTCAGTTCAATTCAGTTCCATAAAGTACTAGAAATTCTAGGAATTTTCCTACTCTGATTTGACATATTTAAATTTGTTCATTATTACAAATAAAACAAAAAATTTCTCAACCCACACCAACTAAAAAACTTCTTCTCATTTAGGGTTATGTCAGGTCTCAAAAATTGATGTGAAACCCCGTTCAGAAATAAAACATTTAGGATCAAAAATGTTCCACTTCGTCTAGATACATTTTCTTACTTTACTTTTACTTTTTACATACTTTTTTTTTGGTATGGAAAAGCTATTGAAAATCGTAGTAAGTATAGTTGGAAACTTTTCGAGAGCATTGAGCAATTTTATCTCAAACAAGTAATATAACCGTATTAAAGAAATTTCTCTTAAACCATTAGTAACTCGTTTGAATGAAACATTTTTTTAATCTAAGTTGGCAAATTTTTTTCGAACTCTTTTATTGAAATAACAAAAATACTGTGAATTTACTCACTGTGTATATTCAGTTCTATTGTCCTTAAAAGTAAAACTTATTTGCTCAAATTTGACTTTGTATATGTTTTCGTTCCTGAAAATAAAATAATCCTGAACGCTCGTATATTTCTCCACAGCCCAGTTAAGTTACTTTGCAATATCTTTTTCTTCTTCTTTTCGAATCTTTTAATTTAAATATTTTTATATTTTTTTTTAATAGAAATGCTTATGATTGGAAAATTCTTTTCGAATCTTTCAATGTAAATATTTGTAACTCTTAGATGGAAAACTCTTTTCGAGTCCTTTAATGTAGCAGTTTGAAATTCTTATATGGAAAACTCTATTAGAATTCTTTAATGTAAATATTTTTAATTCTAAAATGAAAAACTCTTTTGAAATCCTTAATATAAATGTTTGTAATTCTAGAGTGGATAACTCTTTTCGAATTTTTTGATAAAAATATTTTTAATTCTAAGATTCTAGGATGGAAACTCTTTTCGAATCTTTTCATTTAAATAATTTTAATTCTTCTTTAATATAAATGTTTATTATTGGGAAAACTCTTTTCGAATCTTTCAACGTAAATATTTGTAACTCTTAGATGGAAAACTCTTTTCGAGTCTTTTAATGTAACAGTTTAAAATTTTTATATGGAAAACTCTTTTAAATTCTTTTATGTAAATATTTTTAATTCTACAATGGAAAACTCTTTTGAAATCCTTATTATAAATGTTTGTAATTCTAGGGTGGATAACTCTTTTCGAATTTTTTGATGCAAATGTTTTTAATTCTAAGATGGAAAACTCTTTTTGAATCTTCTAATGTAAATATTTTTAATTCTAAGATGGAAAACTCTTTCCGAATTTTTTAATGTAAATATTTTCAATTCTAAGATGCAAAACTCTTTTCGATTGCTTTGATGTAAATATTTGTAATTCTAGGATGGAAAACTCTTTTCGAATTCTTTAATGGAAATATTTTTAATTTTAAGATAGAAAACTCTTTTCGAATTCTTTAATGGAAATATTTTTAATTCTAAGATGGAAAACTCTTCTCGAATTCTTTAATGGAAGTATTTGTATTTCCAAGATAGAAAACTCTTTTCGGATTCTTAAATATAAAAATTTTTAATTCTAAGATAAAAAACTCTTTTTGAATCTTTTAATGTAAATATTTTCAATTCACAGATGGAATTGAATGCAACAGTTCTTTAATGCAACAGTTTGAAATTCTAAGATGGAAAACTCTTTTCGAAATCTTTAATGGAAATATTTGTATTTCCAAGATAGAAAACTCTTTTCGAATTCTTAAATATAACAATTTTTAATTCTAAGATGGAAAACTCTTTTCGAATCCTTTACTGAAAATATTGTCAATGCTAAGATTGAAAAATCGTTTCCAATTCTTTTTTGGAAATTTTTTGTATGTCCAAGATGGAAAACTCTTTTCGAATTTTTTAATTTTTTTATTTTTTGGAAATTATTATTGTATATATAAAATTAATTAAATTATTATTATTGGCAAACTCTTTTCCAACCCTCAAATAAATATTTACAAGTCTATAGTAGAAAAGTCTATTTGAACACTTTAATGCAAATATCTGTAATTAGCTCTTTTAAAAACTTTCACAAATTAAATTGAAAATCACATAAATAAAACCGAGCATACAAAACTTTTTCGAACTCTGACATTACACCACAGACCGCTGCATTCATCATCATTATAAATAATCCACCGAATTTTCACCGACAACGCACACTCACAACTTGAAAAGCTGCCACCGAAAGGGTCGTTCACCTGCCGCCGAAGCTAATAATTTGCGAAGCGACGTTGCCACCTGATGCCCGACGAGCGTCGCCAAGTATTCGCAATTACTCAAAGCGATTTCCTGCCCGTTGCCGCAATCCTACAGCGTTTTCCTTTTTGCAACCAAAAAGGTAGACATATGTGGTGAACTTGCCAAGACGTTGGATTTGCGGCAACTGTTGCCTCGACCAGAGCGAAATGTGTTTTCGGACGGACGCAGCCGGGACGCTTTGATGCCTGACGCCTGAAACCTGAAAGGGCCGAGTTGTGTTCGATGCTGGCGTTGGTGTTGGTGTTGGTGTCGGTGTTGGTGCGCATCGGCAACGAGCTGCAGCGGTGCGGAATATTTACTGAGCTATTTACCAACGGATTATCAGAACAGCAACAACACCGGCCACCGTTGCCCGCGCGGGCCAATGTCAGTCTTGTAATTACATTTCGTAACATTTCGTTATGCAAATTTATGTTGGTATGTCGTTGGCTTAAATGTATGCTTAGTATGTATTCGTGTGTGTGTGTGTGTGTGTGTGTGTTGAAAGTTTAAGTGTGCTTCGGTGTGTGGTTAGTTGTAATTACTATAAATTGATATAAACACTTATAAAATGAAAACCATGCAAAGCGACGTTATTCAAGTTGCAACAACAACACGTCGAGTAGTAGCAATTTTGAGTGGATTTGCTTGTTTGTTTGTTGTTGGACTGTCTAGTTATATGACTTGTTCGTCTCGACGGACATGTTGACTGTACTGTTTATCGACAGGGATTTGTTTCTGGTGTTGTTCGCTTTGTGTGCGAGTGTCCGTGTGTGTCTGGGTATGTGTGAGTTCGTAAGATTTTTGCTAAAATAATTCCGGTTTTGCAATTTAATCAAACTAATTAAGTTTGCCATAGTTGAAGTTGCTTTCTGCAAAGTTTACCTTTTTAATTAAATTTCATAACCGCAATTTAATCGCTTTTATTAAATGCGATACATCTCGGCGGTGTGTGTGTGTGTGTGTGTAAAGTATTTGCGTAAAAGCTGAAAATGCGCAAAACCAACGCTATTACGAACGGATTACAACTGAAGATGCACATTCGCTCGGCGCAAGGACATCGATAAATCGCTGTGCATGCAATAAGACACTAAAATGTTTATAATCACTGAAGTGCGTTATTTGTTTGTCTATCTGTCTGTCTGTCTACTTGTCGGTGTATTTGCTGAAAGCAATTAAGCAATGACGTGCACGCATAAATTACACATTGTCGCTGCAAGTTGAGGTTACAACACCCGAATGGAAAATGTCTTAAATTCATATTTCATTCAAAACTTTCTCAATGGCAATGCGGCAGAAAAGAACAAAATATGTTTGCGATTTTGGTTGGCTTTCATCGTAGGAGGCAGTATTCAAGTTGAGAGAAGTCAAGTTGATGTATTTTCACTGCGTGTGGAATAAAAGTTTGGTGAAGACAAGTAAGGTTTTAGTATAATTTTCAATTTAATTTTATTTTCTGGGGTTTGCCATTGAATATCGAGAACATTTTTGGATAGCTAAAGAATTATATTATACAACGAGCTGTATTCGAGATTTGTTGTCTTATCGTTTGATAAGAGTTTTTCATGAAATGTCAGAGACCTTGGAAACATTTTTGGATTACTGCAGAGTTCTGTTACCCAATGAGTCATCTTTTAGGTTGTTAGCTTCAAAAGCTACAGGCAGTTGAATGATTAAAAAATCAATTTTTTTTTAACCACTCTCAATATTGATTTCCGTGACATCGTGTGGGACACATTTTTGCATAACTGGAGAGTTCCATTACTACTTTTGTTTTAGTATATTAGTTACAGGCAGTTGAACGTTTAAAAAAATAATCTACTTTTTCCTTACTCATCCATCAACATAGATTTCCTCGATTTTCCTGTGGTACATGAACAATTTTCGACACATTTTTGGATTGCTGGAGAGTTCCATTATTACTTTTGTTTAGTAGTTACAGGCAGTTGAACGATTTAAAAAAATCTACTTTTTCCTTACTCATCCATCAACATAGATTTCTTCGATTTTTCTGTGGGACATGAGAAACTTTCGACACATTTTTGGATTGCTACATTACTACTTTTAGTTTAGTAGTTACGAACGATTAAAAAAAAAAATCTACTTTTTCCTTACTCATCCATCAACATAGATTTCCTCGATTTTCCTGTGGGACATTAAAACTTTCGACACATTTTTGGATTGCTAGAGAGTTCCATCACTACTTTTGGTTTAGTAGTTACAGAACGATTAATAAAAAAATCTACTCGTTCCAAATTTATCCATCAACACTGATTTCTTCAAGTTGCCTGTGGGACATGGAAGGCTTTGGATCCATTTTTCGATCACTGGAGAGTTCCATTATACAATGAGCCAAACTTCAGATTGTTAGCACTTCTGGTTCAAAAATTACAGGAAGTTGAACGATTAAAAAAGATCGCTTCCTCGAGTTTTCCTTGGAATGCCAAAGACTTTGGACACATTTTTAGGTTGCTCAAGTATTCTATTACACAATGAGTCATACTCCAAGTTGTTGGCACTTCTGATTTAGAGGTTACAGGCACTTGAACGATTTTAAAAAGTCTACTTTTTCAAAGTTACGCTTCAAGAATGATTTACTCCAGTTTCTTGTTAGTAGTTGGAGAGTTCAATTATACAATAAGTCATATTTCCAGTTTATCCTTCAACATTAATTTGGTTCAGAGAGAAATAGGAGGCGTTCAATAATTTTATTAATAGTTGGAGAGTTCAAACATACAATAAGTCATATTTCAGGTCGCTAGTCTTTTTGGTTTAGAAGTTGAAAAAATCTACTGTCAACATTCAGTTGGTCCAGTTTCTGAAGAGAAATAGGAAACTTTCAATTCTTTTTAATTTTTCAATTATTTTTTTTTATAGTTGGAGAATTCAAATATACAATAAGTCATATTTCGGGTCTCTAGTCCTTTTTGTTTAGAAGGTATAAAACATGAAGTTAGAAAATCTACTTTGTTCAAAGTCATCTTCAACATGGATTTACTAGAAACTCTCTTAGGATTTCCAACCAATTTTTGGATTGCTAAAAAGTTCTATTACACAATGAATTAAAGGTAGCTGAACGATTTTATAAAAAAAAACTCTTTAAACAATCTTCAAAATTATTTTTTATAGTTTGCAGTAGTTTTTGGATATCGATGACTTTCCATGCATTTTCAAATGCTACAGGAGGGTGCAAAAGTTGTCACCTGGCACAAGAGTTGTCACCCAGTAATTTTTGGATGCTTCCTATTCATTCATTCATTCATTCATAAACAAATTAGAGCCAAAGAACACTGGATGAAAACTTTTGCGCCACCCTGTATTATACAATGAATTCAAAGTAGTTGAACGATTTTATTAAAAACAATTCTAAAAAACTCTTAAAAACTCTTGAAACACTCTTCAAATTCAATTATTTCGAGTTTTCCGTGGAATATTGAAGGCTTTCGATGCATTTTTTGGATTGTTGAAGAAATTTACTTACTACACAATAAGTCTGAAATTTCTGTTTTTCGATTTACAGAAGGTTAAACGATTTTTAAACACCGACCCAATCCAGAGTGTCTACTACACTACTCGACACGAAAAACTCCTAAAAATAAAAGTATTTTTTATTGTATTTACCAAAATATGTCAGGTATGCAAAACATAAATGTTTTGGATCTCAGTCTGTAGATTCATACATCTAAATTTTTTTCATTTCAAAGTTCTGAAAGTTCAAAATAGAAAATTTAGTTAAAAGGAGACAATTTTTCTCTTTCATTTGATACCCATATCTTCATCATTGCACAACCGCAAATATTTAAAAAAATATTTGAAATGTGTATATCCTAAAAATTTTAAAGTCCTTTAAGAAGATTTTTGGGTCAGAAAATGAAAAATTGGATGGGACATTTGGATGGGTCTCGGAAAAATAAAAAAATTGTTTCGCACTGTGTAATAAATTAAAAATTGGTGTTTTCACTCCGTGCATCATAACTTTGTAATTTTTCTTTCAATTCTATTGATGTTAGGCTTAATATTTGCTCAAATAATATATCTTTCATCTTAGATTTTAAAACCAGAGGAGATCATTTATTTTATCTATAAAAAAACCATTCGAAGATGTATAATTTTTGAAATTGGTCGAAAAATTCACTTTTTTACAACTTTCACCGTCAGTAACTTCCCCAAATCCGAATCTGATTTGGACAATCTATACATCGTTGGAAAGATTAGTTAATTACCTTCCGAAAAACCGCCCACTTATGTCGGATGGTTGGTTTACGAGATATGTGCTCATAACTGAAATAAGAGGGGAAAACCATGTTTTTCGAAGATTTTTCGAAAACGCTTCTTAAGAAAATATTTTGATTTTCAGTTTCGTGTTCAGCAGCCGAAGGTTAGTCTAAAAAATACTTTTTTTTTAGGAGCATTTTTCGTGTCGATTAGTGTAATAGTCAATCAGTTATTACATAAATGTGGACAGTCGCTTATAATATTAAAAAATTGCTGAAAGGCCAGTTTTACTTAGAATTACTTCTACAAAATATGTGCTATGAAATTTGTTTGGTTTGAATTACATTTAATGAAAACCAAAACTTAGATCCTTTCTTTATGTTGAAACTTTTTCCCAGCTTTTTTTTTTTGCTTAATGGAAAAATGTGAAACAAAAAAACCTACACACATAAATTTAAGTTTCAGGGTAACTCTCGCAGGCAGTTTGGGTGTTAAGAATCTCATAAGCCACTTTCCCCACTCTCTGCAGTACTCGACAAGGTAATCAATAAAATTTCGTACTACCAAAAAAAAGTACCAAATGCTAAAAAAGTACTTAATGCAATGCCACGACCACAGTAACAAAAATCAAAGTTAACACTGAAAGACAAAGTAAAGTTTAACCCTTGTGCATAAATATTAATCAAGGCGCCCGTTCGTCGGTTGTCGCAAGTGCTGCGAAGCCAAGACATTATTGCCAAAAAACTGCACAACAACAACATCAACAACAACAAGCAGATTAAAATTTATGCGGCTCTAAAGTAAGTAATAGTTTTTGCCCAAAAAGGCCAAGCAGACGTGGGTGGGACGGGGAGTGCATTGCGCGCTGTAACTGCTGGCACAGCTGAACTGTCAAATGATAAAAATAAAAACACAACAATGCGCACTTAGCAATTGTTTTATGTGCCCTAAGAGTGCAATAATTTCTATTTATTAATCCGGCCAAGTGGAGCCGACGGCCCTCCGAGTGGCGAGCCCCAACCCAATTTTGGGCATAGAGTGCGCTGCGGCGAGCGCCGATTCAAGTGATTTCAGTGGACCAACACACATACACGCACACCGACACACACACACACACAAAGCATGTCGCCCCGCGCTGTGCGTAGAACACAAAGTTGGCTAATAGCAGCGCGCGGCAATGTACGAGCGCATGAAAATATATTTTAGTTAAATCACAAAAAGCCAAATAAATTTCTTTTCTATTCTATTCGGGGTTGACACACTTTCGTCTACCGGCAGACACCTGTGCACCGTGGCGGCAGCCAAAAACAAAACAAAAAACCGTTTCATAACTGCGGTTTCATAAAATAATTTAGCGATGCGGTGAGCGCTTAAAGTTTTCTGTTTTGTTTGTACTTAATTAATGAGCGTTTGGTGTGTGTGTGGCAATAAGCGCCGAATGCGCCGCAGCAGCACCAGCAACAACTAATTACGGGATTTTGCTAACTACACCGCGGTGCGCCATTGAAAGGCTTTTCGATATTGCCGGCAACAAATGCTGCGAAAACGCCAATAACCGACCGAAGAAAAAAAATTGGCAAAAATATCTACCAACATTGTTGCGATTTTATTGAGCTCAGCAACAGCAGCGGGCGACAACATCTGAGGTGACCATAACAATTAATCACTATGAAAGTCTGGCAGGTAAAAGAATGTCGGTTGGCTTGAGTCGACTTCAGTGTAAGGAAGGATGGGAACGAATATAAGGAAATGGTAAAGCGAAAGTGCGGATTCAGTTGATACAAACGGGTTGGGAATTTCGACTGTCCACTGTAAGTCTACCTTAAGAGTTGGATAAAGTTCGGAGAGGAACTGACAGATCGACTTATAAGAAGAGTCCGACCGATTAATCGACATCGGCATCGGTCAAAAAAAAAAAGAATCGGCATCGGCCTTTTTTGGCCGATGCCACATCGGCCGTTTTTGGTCGATGATGCCATCGGCCTATTTTTCTGCTTTCATTTTTTTGTTTTCATTTTTTGTACCAACGGGTTCTTATACCCCTTTTCAGTAATGTATTTTTAGATACTGTTTAATATAAATGTTTCCTAGAAATGTTTTTTTTAAACTAGGTATTCATAAAAACACAGATTTTCTTGAAATGTCTATGCATTTCGTCTCTTAATGTGGATATCAGAAGAAAGGGCATTTAATTTTACAATCTTATCCTTCGTTTTTAATTGGAAGCATTTTTTTTTAAACAGGCCTTTTATTTTTTCCAAATTTGTTTTCTGACTTCTTCCCACTGCATCTGCACAACGGGTCGCAATTTTAAGTTGAATAAAAAACTGAATTTGTATGCAATATTTACGTCACTATTTTTGTTTCTCTCTCAGTGGATAAATGAGATATATTATTTTTTTTAATACATGTTAATGTATTAGAATTCTAAATTCTCTTGTTATTTTATTTAGTTTTTAATTATTTCTTTTCTCGTTGTTATTTAGTTTTTAATTATTTTTTCTCGTTGTTTTGTTATTTTGTGATGAATATTACAAACAATATGTAATAGTTCCTTTTGTTTTTTTATAAAATAGACTGTATTTTTGATTGAATTCATTCGTGTTATTTTTTTATGTAATCGGCATCGGTATCGGCATCGGCCGATTTTCGCCCTTTCGGCCGATTAATCGGCATCGGACAAACTCGCCCTTCCGGCCGATTAATCGGCATCGGCCAAAAAATTTGGTATCTGTCGGACTTATAAGCGAATGTCTACGGGAAATGCAATCAAGAACCAGAAACTGATATACCTTTTCTCTGTTGTCCCACATTGTCCCACAATCAAAAGAAATAGATTTCTCCAGTTAGGAGTGGTAACCTTAGCCCCGGAGAAGATCTGGAACTTGGAACCCAAAAAGTTGTAAAATCCAAAAAAAATCCTCAACTTAGAAGCTTAAAATAAGGTTGGCACAAAAGTAGAACACTGGCAACATGCTCCTTTGTGGACGTCTAAACCCTCTATGGTCCCAGGAATACATTTTTTTGTTGGTCCTTAGAATAGTTTGAAGTTTTAGAAAAAATACGAAATTAATAAACTGAATATTTAAGTTTAAAGAAGAGAAGTATACACGTTTTTAATGGTATATCTTGACATAGTAAAGGAAGAAGAAGCAGAAAAAATTTGAGAACTTTTTAATTTGACGTTTTCTTTCAATTTAGATACTTTTTTTTTATTTTGGCTGAAGTAAATGAAGAAATATTCAAATTTTCGTTATGCGTAAAAAGTTGTATGTTTAAGTAATTATTACAGCCACAACGATGTGGTTGCTCTCATAGAAAAACACTCTAAAATACAGGGTCCGAATATAAAAATTTAAAAATTTCTTATGGAGAACCACATAGAAGCGTAAAACGTAATTTTACATTAGTTAAATTTTAACTTTCCCCAGTAAAAACCTGTAGCGAAAGGATTAATAGCATTAAACAGTAATAGGGCTCATCCTCGTTTAGGATAAAAGTCTGTCAACAATATTCTCCCTGCCTCAGATCTGGTCGGTAACAAACATTATACTTATACCAAAACCTATTACTCCCATCTTTTTAATCATTCCTAAAATCTCACGGGTAGTATGTGCTCTGAGTATGAGAGATAGTTCTAGGGAATAGGAAATAGTTTTGATATATGTAGAGGTCCTTTAACAGCATCCTCCCTCCCTCATTCTGCTTATAGCAAAACAAATCTCTCCTGCCTGTTTCATCAATCCTCAGATCTCGCTGATATAGTATGAACTAAGCCTGAGAAATAATTTTAGGGAATGGGAAAAAGTTTTGGGATGAATGTCTCTGAACAGTATTCGCTCTGCCTCAGATCTGTGCAGTGTTGCCAGATACCTGAAATTACTTTCCCCTAAATCTTAAAAAAATACTGAAATTTCCTAACAAAACTTAAAAAACCTCCTAAATTTTTTTGTATGAGTTGCGTAATTTTAAAGGAATTAAACTTATCATAAAAAATATTTTTTTATTGTAGCCTTTTTTATTCATCTTCAGCTTATCAACAAACACATAACAAAAAAAACATAACAAATGACAAAACTTAACAACAAACACTTAACAAAAACAAAACATAACAAATGAATTAAAAACAAAGTGCCGTTTTTGGCGGAATTTCATTGTGACAACAATAAGTGAGAACGAGAATGAACGAGTTTACATTTTGTAAGCTTAAAAACGCAATAGGCTGCTTTGACTATTAAAATAGTTGCCAAAATATGTTTTGTTGCCAGTGTTCCCAATACATCATACTTCGTTATCCAAAAATTTCCCAAAAATCCACTAAGGATCCAAAGAATCCCCTAACATTTAATATAAATCTCCTAAACTTTCTCCTAAACAATTCTTCCTCCTAAAAATTCTCCCAAAAAGCCAATAATCTCCTAAATCTAGAAGGAAATCTCCTGATCTGGCAACACTGAATCTGTGACAAACATTCTGCCAGTAGAAAAGCCAATTCATCACTTCCGTTTGTCATCATTCCTGAGATCTCCCTGGTATAGTGTGATCTGATCCTGAGAAATAGTTTTGGGGAAGTCTCCCAACAGTATTATTTTTGCTTCAGATCTGTGATAGATATACTACCAACAGCAAAACCGACTCATCACTCCCGTCTTATTCATCATTCCTGAGATCTCGCTGTAAGAGTTTGCTCTGAGTCGCAGAAATAGTTTTGGAGAATGTGGCATTGTTCTGGAATGATCTGCATAAGATCTATGACAAACATTCTACTAATAGCAAAACTTGTCACTACTGTCTTTTTCATCATTCCTGAGATCTCTCTGATAGAGTCTGCTCAGAGTCTGAGAAATAATTTTAGGGAATGTTGAATAGTTTTGGGATGCAAGTCTCTCAAGTCTCTACTAGTTTTAAAACCCACTCATCACTCTCGTCTCTTCATTATTCCTGAGATCTCGCATTCTGCTCTGAGTTCGAGATATATTTTTGAGTCTATTTATTAGTGTCCTACCGAAACAACTTTTTTGGGCCGAAACCGAATTTCGGTTTTTATTTTAATATTCGGCCAAAACCGAACCAGAAACCGAACTTTTTTTGTTGAAATAAAAATCACCATATCAAGCATTTTTTTCAACAAACGAATTTTACTTTAAGACCTAACATAAATAAATAAATACTTATTAATAAAAACAATTTATTCATTTTTTTAAAACATAAACATAAAAAAATTACCCTTTTCGTACCTTACTCGCTAATATTCAAAATTAAATAATTTAATATTATTTGCTAAAAAAAAATAGTTTATTTACATTGGTGGCATCTAAATTACTCTTTCTTGCTGTTCACTCGCTACACAATAAAATGTAAAAAATATTCTAGAAAGTTTCGGTTTCGGCCGTTCGGTCATTTTTTGGCCGAAACCGAAACCGAATATTCGGTCGGACACTACTATTTATAAATGCAGTTAGTGACTTTTTTTTAAGATTTTCTTGCTGTTTATTTTTATATTACTATTTTTGCTTAGGTGATTGCAATGAGATGCAAAACTTATCACAAACACACTTCGAAACTCGAACTTTTAATATTTTTAAAATCTTTAAAAAAAAAAAGTTGAGCACACAAATTTCGCAAATAAATCAAAAATAGTTAGTTTGCACTTAACTCATTGTTCACATGCATCTTTAATGCAAATACATGGTCACTCTGTCGCACTACCCGGTACAAAGTGATCGGCTCAGCTGCCAGAAAGCCCATTTACATCGATGCATGTATTGTTACTGTTGTTTTTGTTATTGTTGTTGTTGTTAATGTTGCTGTGTATTTTGTGGCATTACCAGTCAGCCAGAAATTTTATTTATTTTAATATTGCAAATTTTTCGGCAAGCGCGCCCCGGCTGCGGCATGTAGCAGCAAATTGTGTATGAAAAATGGCCGAGCCGACGGCCGTTGGGAATGAGAGTGAAAATAAATCAACGGCAGCTAAAGTAACAACAATAACATCACCGAGCAGCAGTAACGGTACATCGATGAAGCGCACGCACCAGCCAAACTACAAACACACTAACCCACCCATACGCAAGCGGACGTTGAGGTAATACGGCCGCCTAAGGAGCAACGCAAGCGAGGAGCGTAGTGAACGAGAGTGCAGCAGGGCAGAAGGGAGGCGGGCACACACATGTGTAAGGCAGTCAAATGTGCACACACTACCGCTCGTGTAGGTGTGTACCGGCCGCCCGCATATCCTTTTGGTGCGCAATGTCCTGTTGTGTCGAACGCTCGGCTGCCTTCGCAGGCGCACAAGCGGGCGACAAGGGTTGGATGTTTGTTTGGTTGGTAATTACAATGCATTGGTAACATTGTAAGTTTAACGGCCAGGCAGCAAATAAATTTACACACACACAGACACACACAAACGCACACAAACGCGCGTGTGCAGATGTGTTTGCATGCATCTATACACCAAAGCATTGGATTTCATAAGCCCACATGTGCCGGCGTTCCGTATGTGCGCACCAATACTCGCACAAATGTGCAGTTTATTGAGCCCGTAAATGTGTGCGTGTGAGTGTTTATTAGTGTTAGTGTGTGCGTGTGGGTGAGTGATGTGAAAAATCACATTAAAAACACAATAACAATAACAAACAACCAGGCACAATGAACGAAAAAATAAATGACGCGAAAATATTGCTCGGTCAGCAGCGGCAAATAACCCAAAAACAGCAACAACTGCGTCCCTACCTCCTCGATTTCTTTCGCGTTTACTGTTACAATTTCGTTTTGGTTTTATTGCGCGCTGTGTATTTTGGTTGGTTCTGGCATAGAAATGCCCGGCCATATGTTGCATATATGTGCGTACATAGTGGCTTACATACATACAAACAAACATAAATACATATTTACATTCATAATGTATGTAATGTGAAGAAATACTGACATATGTACATATAAACATATGCAGTGGCGTAATGAAGTAATTGTTTGGAGACACATTATGGTTTCGGAGTTTTTCGGAGTGCCAAAAGTTTTGTAAATTTAAAAGTTTTATTTTCAGTTACGCATTAAATTGAAAGTATTTTTGATAGTTTTGTATCAATTCGGAGTTTTTAGGAAATTATAAAGTCCTAAAATTTGAGCAAACAAATTATTTTGAGTGAAACTTTTTACTCACAAAGTATTTTGAGACATTTTTGATAATACTTTTTACATACTGTGATGATTGTTACTGGTTTTCGAGCATTTTACTCTACAATAGAATCCTCAAAATCACATAAAATGTGTTCATATTTATTGATTTATGGTGCCACATTTAACCAACGTAAAACAAAGCTATTCTTTTCAATAATCGATAAACTCTCTGGGTCAATTAGACCCCATTCATCTTTGGTCGCCTGTAATTCCATAACTATTAAACCTTAAAAAAGTGACTTTAAAAGTATTCTTTGATATAATTTGAATATTATTTTAATAATTTATAAATATTACACCGTGCGACAGCATTTTTTTTCCGGGAAAAATCCCATATGGATTTTGGAGACTCAAGAATTTAAATAAAATTAATTTTTTATCTATTTGTAAGAAAAGGATACGAAATAGGTCCTTTGAAAATTTTAATCCTTTATATCCTTGAAAATTTACATAGAATTTTCTTGAAAAGAAAGTATGTTAAAACCCCAAATCTCTCTGTATAATAATAAAAAGATACAAAATCAATGAAGCGAGAATAATGAAATTTTGACACGTGATCAAGGAGATTTGGGGTTTTAACATACTTTCTTTTCAAGAAAATTCTATGTAAATTTTCAAGGATATAAAGGATTAAAATTGTCAAAGGAACTTTTTCATATCCTTTTTTTACAAATAGATAAAAAATTAATTTTATTTAAATTCTTGAGCCTTTCCTCTTTCATTTGATATACATATCGCCATATTCTAACGAGGTTAAGTATTTTTTATATTTTTTTTATTTTATATTTATATTTTTTTTATTAATTTTGAAGTCCTTTTAAAAGGACAAAGGATGTAGAAATAAAAAACTGAGTACGCAGTATTACTATGTTTGGTCTCTAGTTTCACGCCCATATGGATTTTCCCCTTTTTTTTTTTTTTATTTTTGTCGCACCTATCTGAAATTTCTAACATAATAAAAAAATTCGCGAGAAAACCATGGTTTGGAAGAGGTCGCTTAAAGTATGGGTCTACAATACCCAGTGTGTTCTCCAAAGGTTAATTTAAATTACTTTTTATTAGTTTTTTTACAACAACTTTGTACTTTCTCACATATTGCATCAATTCAATCTATCAGCCGATTTTTAGTTATTTTAAATATTTTTTTTTTAATTCGAAGTAATTTGAAGCTTTTCGGAGTATTCAAAATAATACAAATTTATCATAAATTATTATGTTTTGTGATACATTAGTAAAGTTTCAGTGGCACACTTAACCCAACAATCCCTCCATCTGTTTTTAGTCCTCACAAAACCATTAAATTGCCGCCATTTGTGTGGCGTTTTCACATTTTCATGTGATTTTTATTTATTTTTCATTTTCCTTTCGTTGAAATGTGTTTCCGGTTATTAGTTCATGTTAAGCTTATTTTGCATAAAACAAAAATTTTCGCTCGTGCGCAAACTTAAATCTGACTAAATGCACCAAGAACAAATAATAAAATTCATTTTATTTTGTTGCAGAATATGTGGGCGTTAGTTCAGATGTTTTGGTGTTTAGTGAATTTTAGAAATCTCATTCCATGCACCGAAAATATTGTTCAAACGTTTGAATGTGGTGAAAGTGACTTTTGTTCTGTCTGAAGTGGGGACATTTTGTTTTAAGTACTAAATAGTTTCAATAAGATTTTCGTATATTATATAAAAATACTTAAAACAAGATAACAGTCTTGATAACATTGCGAAAATAGCAGTATTTTTTTCAATCAAATTGATTTTGGGGAACATCATCAAAAAATTGTTTAAACAATCAAATTGTTAATATACTTTTTTTATTAAAAATAAAAACAATTTTAAAACATATTCCTCTAAAGTGCATACAATAAGCTAAAAAACGGTTTTGAAATTGTGTCGATAAGATAAGCCGAACCGGAGATATTGAATTTTAAACATGTTAGAATCTAGCAAAATACGCGTAACTTTCAAAATTTTAAATAATTATATAAAGAAAAAAAAATTTTTTTCGAATAAATTCTGATATACGTGTCGGTTAATTTTATGCCCAGAAGTGAAAAAAAAATTTTGGGATGAATATAAATTATGGGGTCAAAAAAGTTGTTCGGTTTGTAAAAGAATGACCCATACTAGTAATCTATGCATTAGTTATTTCCACGAGGCTATCGAAAAACCTGATCCCTAGATTCCGGATCCGTCGTTTCTGTAGTGGCGATACCAGTTCGAGCAGCTTAGTGTCGCAAATGGACATACAAATTATCGGTGAGAATGTGATTATTTCTAATAAGGTTTAGCAAGGTTTACCTTAACCCTTTGAGAAAACCCATATATTTCGATCTTTTTCTCACAAAAGTTTATTTTTTTTATGAAATTCCTTTTTATTCCAACTAATACGTCATGGCTATCTTTAAAAATTACACATTTTGTTCAGTTTAATTCTTATAATTTTTAAAATATTATATATTTGATTTTTATAGAAAAAGAATCCAACACAATTGTGTAACAGATGAGTGGATAGTGCCAGAAATCAATCTCAGAAGTAATATTAGTTAGGAAGCACAAATTAGTTGGCTCCTTTTTTTGTGGCCGATGATACATTTATTTCAAAATAAAATGAAAGGACAGATTAATAAAAATATTATCCATTGCTGGTACCTACTTTTTTCTATCTTTGAGGCAAATTTTCGCATTCCATCTCGAAAAAATATCTCGTCTTTTGAGGCAATCCAAGTTAGGAGCCATTTTTCGATATCTGCAAAAGAAATGAACCGGTGACCTGCTAAATTGTGCTGCATCCGTCGGAACAACCAGTAATCAGAAGGACCAATGTCCGAAGAATACGGCGAGTGCAGTAAAATATTCCACTTGAGTGTTTTCAAATATTTTTTTTACGACTTAGAATAATTTGCCGGCCTCGATAGTCCAGCGGGTAGCGTGCTGGCTTCTCATACCGATTCCTAGCTCGGGCTGGTGAAACGCTCATCTTCTTCTATCGCTATTCTCATAAAGCAGATGAGAATTGTAGGCGCTGATCCGCTTGATGTGTGCTGTAACGTATGTTGGAAAAAAACAGTTTTGCATACACATTTCAAACAAAAGCACAGTGACTCGACTCCATACAACCGCGGAACAAAATTAGAAGGAGTGGTCATTTCTTCATAAAATTTGGTATACTAGTTAATCATGGTCTGCTGAAGTAAAATCCATATTTTGTTTTTCTTAAACGTTTGTAGTTTAGCAATGGCTGAGACTTAAATTTGCAATTTTCGTAATTTTTGGTAAGCAATTGCACCAATTTGTTGGCTAGATTTTTCAGATTTTACATTTAATCAGTTACGTCAACATTAATAATTGCAAAGAGTAATAGAAATTGTATCGGGACCCTTTAGTTTTGCAATAAAAATGATAATAATAGATAAAAGTATGTTTTGCATTTATGCAGTTTTTTCAAGTTTTCATGCTGATTGCATACTTTTAGGGATGAACAAATTAAATTTGGTCGAAAAATAGGTGTTTGCATTATTTTCTGAGATCGGAAAGAATGCTTCTTAAAATAAAATAAAATTCAGGAACATACTTTCACATACTTTTTAGATATATTTCTCTAAGTTTTGCCAATTTTAGATTTTTAATTTTGAAAAATATTTTAAATTCAAAGTGAAGTAAAAGCATCGGCTTTGCAAATTTTGAGAAAACATTAAAAGCGAAAATGGCCACATCATTTCTTAATTATATTGAAAGTTTTAGTAACTTCTTGGGAACCATGTATTTTTATAATTTTTTTTACTCAATGACTAAAAAACAGAAAATATGTGTTTACATTTTTTTGTGGAAAAAGTTTCAACTTTGAGCAGCTTTTGCACATACACTAATTAATTTTTTGCATAGGTTTTTTTGGGGTTTTCTTAGTTGAAGTTTTACCTTTAAAATGACATTAAAATCGTTACATTCTGAAACTATAAATTTTTTGAATTTTGCCTATGGAACGAATCACTGTGAAAAGGAGTAAAATAGTATGTGGTATCACAATGGGCCTCACAATAGGCCTGAGTGTGTCTCTTACAGAGGCAGCCATCATAACTTAACCTAACCTAACTTAGAATAATTTTCTCATGTCTTTGCTCGTATTCGCACCTGTTTTTCTGGCAATGCACGGCTTAAACGAATAAATGGTAGTCAAAATAAATAACAAACGAATAAATAGTGTACAGCTCCCTTTTGGTTCCACCAGATAAACCTTAGAACCATGAAAATTCGGCTTTGGCATTGATGTTGAGGTCTATGACAACGATCAGCCGGGCATAGCGTAGTATTTTTTCTTCTTAGGGTTGTTGTAGAATATTCCTTCATTTATTCATCACCACTCACAATTCGATGTAAGAAATCCTTTTTTTTTTTGCTTTTGAATCAGCTGCTCGCTTGTGAAAAATCGCCTTTCAACGTCTCCCGAAAATTGCCAACACAAAGTTGGACATATTCAACAAAGTACAAAAAGAATATTCTTTATTAAGCTCAAAGTAATACGAGGGTTGCCTTTTATATTTTTTCAAAAAGGATGAAAATGCATTTTTTTATCATCAAAAATGGTTTTATTGTTTTCCAATTGTCAAAGCACTTTTTCGACTCCGATTGAGACACCTCCAAAACATGGTTTTTGAATGCTTCAGCAGCATCTTCTGGCGATGAAAATCATTGACCACGCAATTTTTTTTATGTGCGGGAATAAAAAGAAGTCTTTGGGTGCTAGGTCAGAGCTGTATGACGGATGACCCATTAAATCGATGCTTTGGTCGATCAAATAGGCGATTGTTTGAGCTGATGTGTGAGAGTGCGCATTGTCCTGGTGAAGAATGATTCGGCGTCGGCGGTTGTTTTTCCGTATTTGATTGAACACTTCTGTCAAACAAATTGTTGTGTACCACTCAAAATTGACCGTTCTACGTTGCTCTAATGGTACAGTAGCCACATGACCAGTTTTGCCGAAGAAACAGGCGACCATTTTCTTCGATGTGCTGCGTGCCCGAACAACTTTTGTTGGATTTGGCTCGTCTTGGAAGACCCACAGGGTCGATTTCTGTTTTGTTTCGGGCTCACATGCATATATCCATGATTCGTCACCGGTCACGATCTTATAAATGTCTTTCGAAGTACCGCGATCGAATTTTTCCATCATTTCTTTGCACCAATCGACACGAGCCTATTTTTGAGCGATTGCCAAATTATGCGGGATCCAACGAGAACAAATCTTTCTGACAGCTAAATGTTCATGCAATATCGAATGCACGGCCGTGGAACTAATGCCCAATAATTGCTCTATCTCACGGTATGTCACATGACGATCTTTCATTATCAGTTCACGCAGAGCATCGATAGTTTATGGCACAATGACCGTTTTTGGACGACCTTCACGAAATTCGTCCTGGAGCGAACGGCGACCACGCTTGAATTCATTAAACCAGTTATAAATTGTCTTGAGGGTTGGTGCTTCATCACCAAATGCCGAATGAAGGCGATCGAAGCAATGTTGTTGAGATAATTCACTTCGGAAATCGTAAAAAATTATTGCTCGAAAATGTTCACGAGTTAAATCCATTTTTTGACCGAGATGAATTTTTCAAGTCAGTGTAAACAACACAAATAGCGCTTGAACATAAAAATGTTCTAAGCACGTTTATGGTAAAAAATTACAAACTTTTCAATGGCAATTTCAGATTTTTCGAAAACTTACTAGAGCATCCCTATTGAAAAAATATAAAAGGCAGCCTACGTATACTGGAAACCTGTCACTATGAACCATTCACAATAGCCAAAGCCATCTTTTGAAAACGGATCCAACTAATTTGTACTTCCAATATTTATGACTGTGTCTCATACAAACAGTGGCGGATTCAGTGGGGTGTTTTGGGGGTTGAAACCCCCCCCCCCGAAATATTAGGATCGACTTTAAAACTACATACAAATTAAAAGGCATTTTGTGAATGTTAAAGAATTACTTTTTGAAACCCCCTCCGAAATATTTTTCTGAATCCGCCCCTGCATACAAACAAGCAAGTTCTTACTTCTCCCACGCTTCAACTTATTCTATCCTACCTCATAGTATTCTTCCTCTGCTTACTACCCTTCGACCCATGTATCTGTTTGTCTGGAACAAACAAAGTGTCCTCGCACTTGTAGGTTCATCTTCCAAGTGTTAAGAAAAAGAGAGTGAAGCATACAAAATCAAAAGCATTGAATTATGCTAAATACTTACGGGTTAACTCAACATTTTGCGTTACATTAGCTTCTCCCCCTGTCGCCCCGGCAAGGCGCACAAGATCGAGTTTAAATTTTCATTTAAGGTACTCAAGCGTTACTGACAGTTTGCGCCTTTAAGCGCACGAGCGCTAACCGCATTACGTGTAGCGAGGATGAGTGAAAAGCGATTTTACAAATTCTCATAAATAAATCAAAAGTGATGCTAACCGGCACGCAACGCTGCTCTGCTCTGCTCTGCTTTGCCAATAGAAAGAAGACCCGTCAAGTTGGGTCGATTCAGCTGTTGAGAGCATTGCAGCTGCGGGCATGATGCATAAGGACTGTAAGGACGATTGTTCACAAACGGAAACTATTGGTCCAGTCTACCTGCAAGGCGCACAACTTGCTGGTAAATATTCCATTTAATAGGAACACGATTTGCTCGTTAGATGAACACAGATCAATGTGGCAAATGCAAACACATTTACTTGTATCTACAATTTACATAAACACCGAGTACAACAACGTTGCTTTCATCTCTTTTGTATCTAAAGCAGTAACCCAAATAAAGCGTCTATCTTCGTTCTGCTGCTCTCCCCACTGGCCAAACAAGCCCACTTCTGCAACAACCTTTCATTTGCTGCATTTTGCTGTATTCGCATTGAATTTTTATCGAATTTCTTTGTATTCAATTTTCGATTTTTATCTCCGTCGCACACAGTCGACACATTGTTGGCAGCCAATGTCGATCCGAAAAGGCTGCTGACTGAGTGCGAATGAGCTGCAAACTGCTGTGCAATGTTTCGAAGCGCTTTTAGCTAATATAATCGCTTTACGCGGCCGCATTTGCAGACACTTTTTGCAAATAATTCAACCGACGCGACGCGCTGTAGTCATGCGATCGTGTCCAGCTATGTGTGTGTGTGTGTGTGTACGGCGATGCGGTTACGCATTTAAGCTGATGTGAGTACATTTCAATGGCGCGATTGTGTGATTGTGATTGCGATTGTGTGCGGACGCATTTCCCTATCACAACATTCGTCGGCTAAATACCGGCGCCCAATGGCCAATGCTGGCCAAAACCGGCCCAGTCATTGTGCGGCACTGGCGAAAATTCAATTTAATTTGCAAAAATCATTTGTTTACATCTAACGCTAACATTGTTTCGGCCATTGTTGTTGTTGTTATTTTGTTGTTGTTTCGTTGTTTGATTTATGCAAGCGGCAGCGGAGGCGCATGTAAACGGTCGCCAATGCAATGCGTCGCACACAATGGACACACACACACACATACACGCTCAACCCTAAAGCGAAAAATCACCCACACAATCAAACACACACACACACACATACAAACGCACGCACGTAATCGCACACTTACATAAAAAGCCGCTTCGCTGCGCCCCGCAAGCAACACTCGAAAGCATTTGATGATGTGTGCCCAGAGATTTGCAAATAGCACTCCATGGAATAGCTTGGGTCAGTTTTTTGTTGTCATTCGTATTGTTGTTGTTGTTGTTATTGTTGTCTGTATTATTTTTCCAGCAGCCACATTGAAAAGGCATTGTCGCCCACACCAACGCCCAAGCCAGAGCGAATTAAACCAAATTAACTGAACGCCGTTTTTCGGGCATCTTCACGTCCGTCCCCGAAGGACGAACGACAGAACGACGTCGACAACAGCAACGTCGGCACGCATCGCTTGGCCGCTTGTTGGTCGAATGCCATCGCGCTGGCCGGTCGAGTGGTTGATGGTAAAAGCAAACGCCCGCACCCTGTATTTTTCTGCTAATCGCCGTTTCGTATGTCCTGCGGGATAAATTGTTTCATATTTGCACACGCTTATGCAGGACATGGGTTCGTTCGCTGTTGTTGTTGTTGTTATTCCTATTGTTGTGTTGTTGCGCTACTACTTACATATGCAATTTGTTGTTGTTGTTGTTAGTGTGCTATTTGTGTTATTTGTTGAAAAAGCGATTTGAATCTTTGATTTGCTTTGATTAATTTTCTGTTTGCATATTCCAGTCAAATGGACTTTTGGCCGCACATACACACACATACACACACATATATATATATATTTAGCAATACTTGCACACATGTCGGATTGTGGGCATAATTTGATGAGGGTCTGAGCTGCAGTATTCTCCTATTCAAATTTTATTTACCCAAATAGGTCCAGTTGAACTTTGACTATTTACGTTGGCCCGCGGGAAAGCGTTGGAAACCCGAAAGGGTTGAACCAAACTGAATGAAACTCTTAGTAGCTGTAGTTAAGTTGAATAATATTGAGTAGAGTTGAGTGAAATTAAAGTATAAGTAACATGCGACTAGAATTTTGAAAGCAGAATTTGGAATTTAATAGTTGAAAAATTAGTAGATGACCTTTTCATCTTCCAAGCTAACCTAACCTAACATTGAGTGAAATTTGAATTAACTTTAATTTCACATTTCGGTTGGATTTAGTGGAAATTAAATTAAATTGTTAATTAAGCTGAATTAAGTTCGGGTTCGATTGCATTGAACTGACTTAAGTACAAATTAAGTCTGAGTAAAGAATATAGAATCCTTGAAGAAATGAGTGGTGTTGCCTAGAAGTGATTAGCATTAAATATTGTTTGGAGTGAAGTTTAGGCAATTTAAATAGAATGGTTTTGGCATGTAATATCGCAAAGTTTGACTTATTTTGTAAAGCACTAAGATTTTGCAGAATTTAAACATATCCATGGAATAAAATTGAATTGGAACCACTTTGGATGTTGCCAAAAGTCCATTCCAAGAATAAGCTAATTAAAGTGAAAAGAGTGAAGTGAGGAAAAGTTTGAGTGGAGTGAATTTTAATTAAATTGAGTGGACTTGAGAATAACAAAGAAATGAACTGACTTAAGTGTTTAGTTAAGTTGAATAACATTGAGTAGAGTTGAGTGAAATTAAAGTCTAAGTAACATGCGACTAGAATTTTGAAAGCAGAATTTGGAATTTAATAGTTGAAAAATTAGTAGATGACCTTTTCATCTTCCAAGCTAACCTAGCCTAGCATTGAGTGAAATTTGAATTAAAGTTACATCGGTTGGATTTAGTGGAAATTAAATTAAATTGTTAATTAAGCTGAATTAAGTTCGGGTTCAATTGCTTTGAATTGACTTAAGTACAAATTAAGTTTGAGTAAAGAGTAGAGAATCCTTAAAGAATTGAGTGGAGTTGCCTAGAAGTGATTAGTATTAAATATTGTTTGGAGTGAAGTTTAGGCAATTTAAATAGAATGGTTTGGATATGTAATATCGGATTGAGGTATGAAAAGTTTGATTTATTTTGCACTAAAGATTTTGCAGAATTTAAACAATTTCACAGAATAAAGTTGGATTGGAACAATTTTGTATGTTCTTTAGAGCATTTTTTAGAGGCTGAAAGAGTATAAATAATACAAGTAGAGTGGAGTATGTAGAGTAGAATAAAATTAATTTGCAATTGAACCATAAGTTTAATTAAGTTTCCATTTCACAGAATAAAGTTGGATTTGAAACAATTTTGGATGTTCTTTAGAGCATTTTTTAGAGCCAGAAAGAGTGCAGTAAAGTTAAGATTCAATTGAACCATAAACGAGTTAACTAGATCCAAGCACGATTGAGTATGGTTTTGAGTAAAGTTTATCAAATTTAAACAGATTGAGATATGCTCGGAGATTTTAAACAATTCCATAGAATTAGCGTTGAGACTACTTTGGATGTTGGCAAGACCCATATTTACGTTTGAGTTGAGATAAATTTAATTAAATTAAGGACTGCCGAATAATTAGCAAGTTAACTAAAGTTAAACAGAAGTTGAGTGAAGTTTAGCCAGTTTAAGTAGCCAGTTTAAGCAGAAATTAATGTCATGTAATATCTGATTAAGAAATAAAAGGTTTAACTTTTTTTAGAGGGAGAAAGAGTGAAATAAACTCAAGTTTGAGTGTAGTTAAACTCAATTAAATGGAGTGAACTTGAAAATAAGAAGGCAATTAACTAGAATTAAACATGAGTTAGTATTGTTTTGAGTGAAGTTCATCAAATTTATGAAGAACTGAAGAAATATGTAATATGGGATCGAGATATGCACAATTTAACTTAGTAAATCAGTTAGGGTTAGTTGAACAAAGCTGGGAAGATTTATGAAAATACTTAAGCAAATTTTCAATGATTTTGTTAAAAAAAATTAAGTAGAATTAGGACAAGGTGGGATATGGGAAAAGTTGCATTCTGTCTAAAGGCTAATTTAAATATTTTAGAGCCAGTAAGAGTGCAGAGTAAAGTAAGGTTATGTCTGTGTTCAATTGAATCTAATGAAATTGAGTGGACTTGCGAATAATAAAGAAAAATACGAATTTTGTAATTTTTAGTATTAAATGTTGAGCAGTGTTAAGTGTTGAGCTAACTTCACGTTGTGTGTAACCTAACTTGGAGTATCTCAGCTCGTTGCTCAATTCTGTTAAGAATGCAAAATCGAGATCAGACAAGAGTTCAGACTTGAGTGGAAGGATTTATATTTATGGAGTGTCCCAATAAAAGTGAAACATTTAAATTGTGTGGCATTTATTGTCTGATAACCCTCAACTACGATTGTTCTGATTATTAAAAATTGAACGCACATAAAAGAGGAATGCGTTATTATTGTGAAAACAATTGATTTATTGCAGCAACAATTTCCAGACCGATCATCTCACAAAATTCCAATGTCAACTGGCAACCAAGATAGTGCGATTTGTTTTTTTGGGATCTTGTAAAATCTCTGGTCTCTGCAAATAAGCCACAAACAATTCCTGAGCTCAACGTCGGGATGGAAATTATCAAAATATGATCGAAAATGAGCAGAGGCTTTCATCGGAGCCAGGAGGGTGAGAAGAGTTCAGTTTGAGTGATATCACCGTACGACAGCATTTTTCACACCAGGAAAAATCTATATGTGCGTGAAACGAGAGACCAAATATAGTAATACTGCGTACTCAGTTTTTCATTTCTACATCCTTTGTCCTTTTACAAGGACTTCAAAATTTTGAAGGGGATAAAAAATTAAAAAAAATATAAAAAATACTTAACCTCGTTACAATATGGCGATATGTATATCAAATGAAAGAGGAAAGGCTCAAGAATTGAAATAATATTGATTTTTTATCTATTTGTAAAAAAAAGGTTTGCAAAAGGTCCTTTGAAAATTTTAATCCTTTATATCCTTGAAAATTTTTATCGAATTTCCTTGCAAAGTCTTTCCTTGCAAAATCTCCTTGATCACGTGTCAAAATTTCATTACTCTAACTTTATTGGTTCGAAAGTTATTTAAGGCGGAAGCTGCAATTCTAACGAAGTACAAAAATTCGAATTTATTTGAGTATCAGTATTTTAAATAATAAAAAGATACAAAATCAATGGAGCGAGAATAATGAAATTTTGACACGTGATCAAGCAGATTTTGGGCTTTAACATACTTACTTTGCAAGAAAATACTACATAAAATTTTAAGGATATAAAGGGTTACAATTTTCCAAGGAGCTTTTTCATATCCTTTTTTTACAAATAGATAAAAAATTCATTTTATTTAAATTCTTGAGCCTTTCCTCTTTCATTTGATATACATGTCGCCATATTCTAACGAGGTTAAGTATTTTTTTTTTTATTTTGTTCCCTTTCAAAATTTTGAAGTCCTTGTAAAAGGACAAAGGATGTAGAAATGAAAAACTGAGTACGCAGTATTACTATGTTTGGTCTCTAGTTTTACGCCCATATGGATTTTTTCCGTTGTGAAAATTTTTTTTAATTTTTGTCGCATGATGTATTCAATATAATTTGTTCTTAAGTATTAAACAAATTAAGACGATTTCTCTAAGTACAGTAAAACTTGAGAAATAGACAGTTGAAAGTTCTGTCAAGTTTGTTTGCATCAAGAATAGTTGAAGAATTGAATAGAGTTCAGATCAATTAATCAAATTTGCGCAAATCCGAGTTACAATTTCGGAAATTCAAAATAGGCCACTTACTCTTTAAATAAAATCACAAATCCCTTGACACTTGAGGCAAAAAATTCAACAAAATCAAATGACACAAATTATATTACGAAATTTTTACGTTCGAACATTGGAGCTGGGCGCATGGACAGTGGGCCCTTTACATATATGCAATGTGTCAAAAGTTGCTCAGCACTGCCTGACATAGTCGAAAAGTATGATTTGAGCGAGTGCGCGTCGATGATTTAATTAGGACCTGTGTGTCAGGTGCCGCAACAGTGTCACGTGCGATACGCGTCCTGCGGCTCTTGGTGGTTTGTCATTGGAGCCGGTCGACTGGTGCAACGATGCAAATGCGAGTCGCTTTTGTGGCGTCACTTGGTGCCGTTGATAACGATGCCTCAGAAATGTTACGATTTGTGCTGTTCAGTGTTGTGCTGTGGCAGTGGCGGCGGACGGAAGAGCGGCAGTGACATATGAGAATTGAAAATTGCCATTTCCAATATCAGACGAAGCTGCAGCACTTGGCTTTGTTTGGCGGATTTCACACTTCAGGCCACACACACACACACACATGGAAGCAGAATGCCCAATGAACGATGGTTGAAAACTGTTGGCAACTCTTGCCTGCAGCGAACGCAAGCAATCTGACTAAAAGAATGTATTGGAAAAAAGTTGAAAAGTTAGATCGAAAACATAGAAACTGTGGAGATAAAAAAGCAAACACCAAAAATTTCATACAAAAGTGAACAATAAAGAGGCAAAACAACCAGGCCGACAATAACTGCAACAACAAACTGGCTAAACCTCAAAAGCAATAGCTAGATAACAACAATAATAACAACAACAACTCTTGTTAATAACACTATTACGATGTGCGTTGCTGTTGTTGTTGTTGTTGTTGTCGTCGTTGAAATGAATATGAAAGTGGTTATTGAAAATTTTTACTATTCACTTCACCTGCGTTTAATTGAAAATCTTTCAGTTTCTTTTTTGTTGTTGTTAATATCTTGTGCCAGTGTTGCCACACACCGACGATGCGACTGCATTTGCTGCTGCAACAAAAGACTTAATGCTCGATTTTACGTTTTTCATTACCTTCGCCATGGCAAAGAATCCCAATGTGATCCTTGGCGCTCTATCATTTTTTTCTTCTCAATTCGTTTTAAACCGCAACAGCATAAAACGCTGCCGGCACACAACCGAGCGAAAGGATCAGTTCGAGCGTAAAAAATGAAAATTTTCTTATTTATAACCCTTCGGGCACTTTCAATACAGCCACAACGCAAAGCGGAAGCCGTCGAAGCCAGAAGCAGCCGTTGGAGCTGCCGTGCGGGAAAGGACGAAACGCCTGACTGGTGAGGGCGTCCGCAGGACAATGGCGCTTAGGTGCGCTGCTGCTAATACGAACGCGCTGACAACGATGACGATAGTGCAGTGGATAGTTGTGTTGTTGGCGGCGTGTGCATGGTGAACGGCAGCGGGATGAATGACGACCGCCAAAAAACCCTTCGAACAGGTACAACAATTTTCATTTGCTGCCATTTCACAGCGACCGAGCGGGATGTGCGCGCGCTTCTGCGTAACAAAGGCCACGCTGCACTCCGGCCAGCGTGTAATTAATTAAACGCGCTATTATGTTGCGCTCGCCAACAGCAGCGGCCAAAATCGTTGAATTTCTCATTAATTAAGCTGCAGGAAATTGAATAAGGATTGCAATTGCAGCTTAACGCCGATGGCCGCTGGTCGACGGGCACATCAAAGTCGCCGTTGACCGCCGCGGCCAGCGATGATGGTTTGCCTGTGTGCTGTCCATCACTTTTCCGATGTGACCCTGTGCGACCTGAGACAACTGGTTCCCAAAATTCATTGGTTTTTCAATTAGAAAAAAATTTAGATGTATGAATCTACAGACTGAGATCCAAAACATTTATGCAAACCTGACATATTTTGGTCCTGAAAGTTAAAAATAGAAAATTTAGTTAAAAGGAGACAATTATTCTCTTTCATTTGATACCCATATCTTCATTATTGCACAACCGCAAATATTTAAAAAAAATATTTGAAATGTGTATATCCTTAAAATTTTAAAGTCCTTTAAGAAGGTTTTTGGGTCAGAAACTGAAAAACTGATTATGCCAAGATACTATAAATTACCTTTAGTTTCACGTCTATATCAACATTTGGATGGGTCTCGGAAAAATAAAAAAATTTTTTCGCATGGTGTAATAAATGAAAAGTTGGTGTTTTCACTCCGTGCATCATAAATTTGTCATTTTTTTTTCAATTATATTTATGTTAGGCTTAATATTTGCTCAAATAATATATCTTTCATCTTAGATTTTAAAACCAGAGGAGATCATTTATTTTATCTATAAAAAAACCATTCGAAGATGTATAATTTTTGAAAATGGTCAAAAAATTCAATTTTTTTCAACTTTCATTGTCAGTAACTTCCCCAAATCTCATCTGATTTGGACAATCTATATATCGTTGGAAAGATTAGTTAATTACCTTCTGAACGACGGGTTCAGACACACACTTGTGTTTTTCGAAAACGCTTCTTAAGAAAATTTTTTGATTTTCAGTTTCGTGTTCAGCAGCCGAAGGTTAGGCCAAAAAAAAACTTTTATTTTTTGGAGAATTTTTCGTGTCGAGTAGTGTAATCAACAAAATACTGTTAAGGCTGATCTTACGATACTTTTGTTACAACAACAACGTAGAAATGTTTGCATTTTTCGAACATGTCTGTTTCGATGACTCGAAGTTCGTTCGAATTGCACGTTTTGCCTTGAATGATTTCAGTTAGAATTTTGCGTTGTTGCGTGAAGCAACGAATTGCAGCAGCAACTGAAAGTTATGTACTAATAAATTTATTTGTTTATTTATGCAATTATTTATTAATTCATTTATTTATTTATTTATTAATTGCAGGCAAAGTCAGAATGTTGTATTTCGTCAGGCTCCAAACAGTTTCGACAGAAGTGTGTCAGCAAGTCCAAGCTCATCTTGGCTCATATTTACGCGCATCAATATTTCTTGTTTTTCATTCGCGACAGAATTTTGTTGTTTTTTGAAAATATTTTTGAAATAAAATAATTGTTGAAAAATTGCATTGTTTTACTTTCCCCCATAAAAATCAACTGGCTAGAAAACTAGCCAAAAAAAAAATTAAAAAAAAAATAAACTAGTTCGCAAACTGCTCGCTTCGCCACTGGTTTATAAACTGTTTTACTTAGAACTAACTTTGGACTAGTTGCAAACGGATGCAGACGGGGACAATTAACTGTCGCCTAGGACACCGCCATGTTAAAAGGGTGAGTTTGCTCCAAGGAAACGAGTCGGTTCTGAGGTCAGCTATGGCTGACAAGCAACCAGTTGAAAAATTACATTCGGACCAGTCCGAATTCCTGCAGGGGAATTTTCGATGTGTGTGTGTGTGTTTAATATTGGAAAAGTTTTATGCATCTATAAAAAATGTAGCAACTGCACGCATCATTAGTGTAGAATCGGCAGAACTGCAAAAGCGTAAGAAAAGTTTAAATCGTTGAAGCACAAATCCATTTATTTTGAAGGATTATTATGAGAATTGTTGCCTCTGCCGTAAAGCTGCAAGGAGCGGTAAATAAAAATAGCAACAAGTGTGTTGTATGCGCTCTCCGTGGCTCTTTTTCAGCGACTACCTGAACATTTTAGTTGCTGGAACAAAGTTTAGTCTAAATATTGAAACTATTCTAATACGTCAGACGTGGTTTAATTTATTCTCCGAAGTAGTAAAGTTGTTTGGAGCTTTGGTTAGGCCTTAGATATGTTAGGTTAGGTTTTGTTTGATAAAGTAAGTGAAGAAATAATAATCACCTTATGTAACGAAGAATGGGTTAGAAAAGCAGGACATGATTTCATCAACGAAGCGAAAATAAGGGCAATATACAAACATAGGAAAGAATTCAGATACACCTTGAAACGAACAAAAATTTTGCTAGAAAAGCAGCACGAACATTTTGCCAACAAAACAAAAAATTCCAGGGACTTAACTATTATAAGTTTTATAAGAAAATAATTGCAATGTAATTATTAAAATGTAACATAATTTTTTTGTTGTTGGTTATAATTATTATTTGCGACAATTAATTTTTACGTTGCACTGTTGCAACTGTTATGAGAAATAAATATTTTTTTCGTTTTCGATAAATATTATTTTGGAATTTTTTGTTTTTACGTTGCTTTATAACTGTTATTTATGACTTTTTTATTTATGTTTTTTTTGTTTACGTTACCGATAACTATTATTACAAAAAAATTTTTTTATGATGCTTCATAATTTTTATTTTTACTTTTAGCGGACTTTTTAGGGTTTCATTGTTTGAAGACCACATAAATTATTTTCCAATGGAAAATAATTCTTTTTTCTAATATTCAACATTTTTCTCAACATCTCAAACAGAGCTAGCAATTTATGAAAAAAGTATTAATTGAAGGTTTCGTGTTTAAGGCTTTTTATTTTTTTGGGGGAAGTTTTGAGAAAGTTTTGAGAAAGACCATATAGTATTTTTTCAATATTTTACTCAATACAAGCTTTTTATGAAAAATTTTTCCGAAAAACATAAAAAAGGGGGGTAAGGAAAGGGGGAGGGGGGATTATGTGTAGACAAAAAATATTCACACTTTTAATGCAAACAACTTTGTCTTAGACATCAAAGCTCTAGCTCTTCAAGTTTTTATACTTTCCGTGTAAAGGTCTATAGGGACCCTTTAACCTTTATGCGCAAATTACAAAAAACTCAGACGTGCTGGACTATTACTTTGTTCGGCAAAAATGATCAGTAGGACGTTCTCTTTCAGAAATATACGGTCGTTACTCTGTTGCAGAAATGCTGTTGTACAGTGTTATTATAAAGCAATAATTATAGAACTTTCTTAAATTGGGGCTTTTTTTCCAAAAATATGGATAATAATTATTTTAAGTCCCTGAAAAATTCTATGTAGACAGACATAGGACTGAAGTTAGACATACTTTAAAACAACTGAAGAACGGATTAGAAAAGCAGGACAAAGACTTGTCAATGAAACGAAAGAAGCTGTTTAGACAAAATTCGAACATAGGATAGAGTTCAGGCAGTTTCAGTACCTTGAAACGAAGGAAGAACAGCTTGGAAAAGCAGCAAGAAGACTTCATCAACGAAGCGAAAGAATATATTTAGACAAACGACGAGCATGGTACAGTTCAGGCAGTTTCAGTGCCTGGAAATGAAGGAAGAACAGATTCGAAAAGCAGCACGAAGACTGTTTAGGCAAAACACGAACATAGGACAGAGTCAGGCAGTTACAGTTCCTTGAAACGAACGAAGAATAACTTGGAAAAGCAGCACTAAGACTTCATCAACGAAACGAAACAAGCTGTGAAAATAATAGACAAACATAGAACAGAAGTCAGACATACTTTAAAACGAATGAAAAATGGGCTTGAAGAGCAAGTCAAAGATTTTACTAACAAGAGGAAAGAAGCTGTTTGGACAATAGACGAACAAAGAGCAGAGTACAGAGTACAGACACACCTTGAATCGAACTTAGACTATAGACAAACTAAAGGCAGAGTCCAGGACCATCATGAATTGAAAGATTGAGCGCCAACTTACCACAGTGTGCTATAAGATTACGATGGCAGTTCAAAAGACCTCACTTGAGTCTTATTTGCCTTATTGCGATACCACATTAAAGATGGACAATACTTTCCCACAGTAAGGATTAATATAAAATGTCTTCGTCATCTCGAACAAGAGCAAATTTTTGAAAGAAACCAACCCGTCTCCGTATAAAATCAAATCTAGTAATGTCTTTCCATCTTTTACAAATCAGTATGGATGATAAGAAATGGGGTTCCATAGATACAAATTCTGCTTCAGTATGAAACAGTCAGTTATACAAAAAGTGCAGAACATTCTCTAAGTGCTTAACCCTTTCGCTATTTTGTTGCCATATGGCAACATGCTACTTTTTGGACGTCTGCATTATCTATGGTTGCAAGAATACATTTTTTTGTTGGTCTTTAGAATAGTTAGAAGTTTTAGGAAAAATACGAAATTAATAAACTGAATATTTAAGTTTAAAGAAGAGAAGTATCCACGTTTTTTTTAATGGTATATCTTGATATAGTAAAGGAAGAAGAAGCATAAAAATTTAGAGAACTTTTTAATTTGACGTTTTCTTTCAATTTAGATACTTTTTTTTAATTTTGGCTGAAGTAAATGAAGAAATATTCAAATTTTCGTTATGCGTAAAAAGTTGTATGTTTAAGTAATTATTACAGCCACAACGATGTGGTTGCTCTCATAGAAAAACACTCTAAAATACAGGGTCCGAGTATAAAAATTAAAAAACTTCTTATGGAATGTTGCTAATACAACCACATAGAAGCCTAAGACATAAATTTAAAATTTTAACTTTCCCCAGTAAAAACCTGTAGCGAAAGGGTTAAAGAATGTAAAAACTTTTAATTCAACTAATTGCAAACATGAGGTCACTCGGTATGGTTTTTGTTGAAGCTCCCAAATTCTGCTTATTCGAGGTGTACGCATCAGCTTTGCTCAACTTTGGACCTTATTGCATCTTTTTTTACAGTGCATTTTAAGGCTTGTCGCACTCTACAAATTTCAATACAAAATAAGTTCAAACTTGCAATACGGCTATCATACTTCTCACAAGTGTAATGAGCTGAAAACTTTAGAGCTGAGCTTTAGTTTTCAATAGCACCAACTCTCCAAACACTGACATTAGCCCCCTTCACTGCCGCTTAATGCGTTTGCAATGCTTATTCAAAACTGTTACTTCTCAGCCAACAAGATTTGCATTACGTAAGCGAATCCTTTATCCTTAGCCACACACATACATACATACACTGACGTGCTGTCCACAGAGTGGCAAAAGTTTGTGCGAAAATTTCTGCACAGACGAAACGTTAATGGCGCAAAACGCACAAAATGACAAAACGACAAAATCGCCAAGTGGCAAACTTGGCTTAATTAGATTATTTAACCCTGCACCTACAACCCGAGGCGCATTACCCGAAGCGCCCTCACTGGCGCAGCTATTTTCCAGTTGCTGCACACACTTTCGTTGTGCCGCACTTGCCCGCTTCACCTTCGTCAACTACACACACACACACACATACAAAAAAACACCCCCCCGTCGCGGCCAATGGCAGCTACAGTTCTCGGGGGCAAATTTATGAGTCGTCTGCTGCGTCTTCGCTGCAGAAATGGTAATAAAATACATGAAATAAAATCAAGATTTCGAACAAAAGCTGCTGGGCAGCGGGTGCGCGGGGAGCGCAGGGCGATGACTCGGTTGACAGCGCAAACTTTTGCAACGATCTGCAATGGAACGGCGAGCGGGCAAGCCGGGGGAAAAGAATCGTGGCGCGCTGCATTGCCAAGTCAGCTGCAATTTTCGTTGTTATCATCATCATCATCATCGTCATCATTATCATCGTCAGCAGCAGCAATAACAATCACAACAACAAAGCACGCTTCAAAACTTGGACATGTTTGTTTCGTTCAATTTTTCACAGCACTCAAAGCATAAACAGTAACACAACAAAAAAAACCAACTTATGTGAGCTGCGACGAAATTATGAAAGCGCCAAGAAAAATTCGAATAAATAAAAATTTCGCATAGAACCTACAAATGACAATGGCATTGCTGTCACAAATGCAACAACACGCAATGCAACAAAAACTATGGCACGACGCTACAATCAGCGCAACTGAAATGAAGACAAACTGCTGGCGTGAAAATTGCAGCCAAAGTTGATGCGGAAATGAAATGAGAAGTGAAACGGGTGGACTGCGTGAAGCGAAGGTCCCATCGAAAGCGCTGTCAAGCGGAAAAATGCGCAAAACTTTTTGTTGTGTGTGTGATGCATTGATGTGCATTTTATGTTTGAAAAATTATTATTGTTTTAAAAATGTTCGCCAACTTGTGTACAGCATAACTGATTTGTTGTTATTGAAGAAAAACAACAACAACTGTCGAGCATAAAAGTTACCAAACGGCACTGTGCGTTGTTGTTGTGTTGGTGGATGTTGACGTAGTGGTCAACACAAGTGCAGCAGTGCCACTAATGCCATCAAATAACAAAAACAATAATCAAAATAGGAAATCAATAAAAACAAATATTATGAAAAACATTATCCTGTGACATTTTTGTAGCGTTGCAAGTAAAAATTTATGTTGTCAACCAATGTAAATCAGCAAATTTTCATGGGTGAACAAATTTTAGGAACTTAACTGAGGGTTCTACCGAAAAATTTCCACTGTTACCACCACCATCAAACAATCAGGACGATCCTTTATGAAATGTACACAACCAACCAGCTGTGGAGTCGAAATAAAACTGTGTGGTAAATCAAGAAACTTGGTCTTGGTCTCCTATATGGAAAAAAACCGAAAGAAGGTTTTGACTTTCTATAGGTTTTTAACTGCAATAACCTTCGGTTGTTCAAAATTGAGTTAAGTACTGTCATTCAATTTCTTACATAAAAACCATATAAAGTGTATTAGCGGATCTAGTATAACACAGCTAATGAAGAACAAAAGCTCTGGCTTTAGCTTTCAAAGAACTGTGAAGCTGCCGCATGAAGAACTTTTAAACAATTTGCGACATAGAAAACTTCCCACATTTTGAACTACTAATCTCAACTTTTGCCAACATTTTGTACAGATTGGGACCCAAATGTCTTTAAGGGGAGAGATCAGTTAAACTGGTCTTTTTTTCTTTTTTTTTTTTTGGTACAAATAATGTTCGAATCTTTTCAAACTTTTTTTTATTTAAGAGTATATTAATTGAATTTACAAAAAAAATTTTTTTTTCTCCGATGCGCCACAAAATGGCCGACTTACAAAGGGTTGAAGTTACCCCTCATTTTTATTGGCAACCAACGTAGAGTCCGCAATTTATCTGAAATCAAAAAATCAAAGTACGTTCTGTTAAGAATAGATAGAGCTATGAATCCCCCTAACAAAATATGCAAAAAAATAAATATCGCGAAAATGCCGACAAAGTGAAAAAAACAGGCTCGTTTTTGGACATAGACGTGATGCCAGAGGAGTTTTTTCGCGAGCTTGACAATTCGCTTTAGAACAGATTACGTAAAAATAGTACATAAAGGTGTGTGCCAAATTTCAAGTCAATCGGACATAAACTTTCCGAGTTACGAGGGTTGCCATTTCAAAAAGTGCAACTTTTCAGGAGACGCGGTTGAAGTTTGGAGCGGTAGGCCGAGCGGTAGGCGGAGCGCTTGCTTTGTTCTCGCATTATGAGAGAATGCGTTCGAATTTTGAAAAATCCTCTTAGGACGATGTTTTCAAGGCATTGAACTAACCGATTCCGAAAAAAAAAAATTTCAACTCTCCAAAAAATTTAACTGATCTCTCCCCTTAAAGGTTCATTTTCTGCATTCCTATTGCTTTTTTTATGAAAAAGGAGTATAGCAACACTAAGATTTGCTAAGAATCGTGACACGCTTTTAATAATTTACAGTTAGAGTTAAATGATTAAAACGGGCAGATACAGATGCAGATACGGATACAGATACAGATACAGATGCAGATGCAGATGCAGATACATATATAGATACAAATACAGATACAGATACAGATACAGATACAGATACAGATACAGATACAGATACAGATACAGATACGGATACAGATACAGATACAGATACAGATACAGATGCAGATACAGATACAGATACAGATACAGATACAGATGCAGATACAGATACAGATACAGATACAGATACAGATACAGATACAGATACAGATACAGATACAGATACAGATACAGATACAGATACAGATACAGATACAGATACAGATACAGATACAGATACAGATACAGATACAGATACAGATACAGATACAGATACAGATACAGATACAGATACAGATACAGATACAGATACAGATACAGATACAGATACAGATACAGATACAGATACAGATACAGATACAGATACAGATACAGATACAGATACAGATACAGATACAGATACAGATACAGATACAGATACAGATACTAAGGTTAGGGTAGGTTAGATATTTGTTAGGTTATGTGGGTGTTCCTAGCGAAGGACCTCTTCTAACCCAAAGAAGAACAGGGCCCCGAAGCGAGCAACAAATACACTGTAAAGCGTAAAAAAACAAAAGCCATCGAACTTTTTTATATAAAAAAAGAAAACTTACGCTGCGCTCGTGCTGCAAAACCTTGTATTCCGCGAAAGCACATCGCCAACTGAGATCATACGAAAAGAGAAAGCAATCAGATCGGAGAATAAGGAGAATTTTGAAGAAATGTATGTGGTGTTCGTCGAATCGACGAAGATTACTAGGGTTAATTTGAAGTGGACAACATATTTTCCAATTAGGCTCAAAATATATTTAAAAACCGCATGATTCTTATTTTTTGCTTGGATTTTAGCCAAACATCAAAAAGTTCACTTCGCGGAACTGCCATGTTTGATTGGCTGTGAACTAAATTGGTGCAAAAAGGAGCAAAAATTGATTGCAGAATCTGAAACTAGGCACATTTTTCATTAATGTGGTTATAAACATCACATGGAACTCTACGGAACTCAATAAGTTTTACTCTATTAAAAAATAAACAATTTTGGGAATCACTCAATTTTTAGTGACTAGCAATTTTAATCGATAAAAAATTAAAATAAATTAATTAAAGCTTCAAAAAATTACCGGAGTTTGCACAAAATATTCAAGATTCAAAAAGATTTGTGCAAAAATATTTCTGACAAAAAAATCATGGCACTGTAAACTTCACAAAAAATCTCACATTGATAAAAGTGTTTCTGCACTTGTCGCAGTTAGACAAATTCGATAACGGTTATCATGCTAACTGTTATTTTTTGTTTTGCTTTGAGCATATATTCGTAACACTTGCATACCAAAAAATTTTTGCGATCGTAGAACATTTTTTTTTTTACTTTTGGCATCCTAAAAATGATAAAAGTCACACTATGAGTCGTCTACAATTGTACGTCATGCAGATTCTTTACTCAGCTGTCAACGACTTGGCAGATAACACCAAAGCATGACTCATCGTTGCTGCCATAGTTCATTCACATATCTGATCAGCGTACTAAACGATTTGTGAATGAATGAATGACTTTGGCCAGATTTCTGTAGCCAAGTTGTCAACATTTTTTGTCTTAGCCGCTGCCAAACGAAGCATCAATGTTGTTGTAGTCATTATCGGCAGCAACGATGCGTCAGAAATGCAGACAAAAGCACGTACACGACAAAATGCGCAATTTTCAAGACAATAGCAACAACAAAAACAACAAAAACGAGAACACAATTTTACGATTAAAGCAATTATCGACGCAGCAACAGCTGCAAGTGCTGTGAGCAGCAGCCAACGTGGAAACTTTGAGATTCTATGAGCGAATGCCAAAAGCCGCGCATCAACGCAGCGGCGAATGCATTGCTTTCGATACGCACTAAACGCTGCGATTTTGTTTATGCAGTGCGCCGCGCGATTGATTGCCACACGTGGAGATGCGATATGAAAAGCTGCGCCGAGTGCGCCGAACGTGCGGCGGCTGCTGCGGTGGCGGAGAGCTATAAAACCATTTGCGCGACAGCAGCACGCGATTAGTGCAGCCCCAGCAGCAGAAGCGGTAAAAGGACACAGCAGAGCAGAAAATGTTCGCGCACTATTGGCTGATCACACTCGCTTTTGGGTTGGTGGCAATGGCCGCACGTGCCGACCAACATCAATACAACAACAGTTCGAGCGGTGCCAGTGCGTACAGCGAAGCGTCCATGCTGCTGCGCACAATTTGGACGCAGTGCAGCGCTGAAGTGCGGCCTGTGTGTGTCACAAATGGCGTCCAGCAGGTGCTGCTGCCGAACGAGTGCACGCTGCGGCAACTGAATGTGGCCGCCACAATCGGTGAGTATTGCTGCACGCAACAGTAAACAGCGCGTTTGCAAGCTTAACGAGACCGCCTGCCGCTCTTCAGTTTTCAGCGCAGTCGCCATGCGCCACTGTCGGCCGCACTGCCCACTGATTTGTGTCGCAGCGCAGCGACCAATTTGTGCCTACGATGCGACACACGATGCACAGCGCACCTTCAGCAACATGTGCGACTTGGCCAAAGCCAGCTGCCTCACCAATACAGGTGCACTCGTAACTTAATGAATTTCGAGTCGGTGCATTGAAATGATTTCTTTTTTCGCACGCAGATTGGATACAGTTGAAGCAGGGCGTGTGTGCCGATGCCGAAGTGGCAGTGCGAGCAACATCAAAGGCAACAGCAATCGCCAGTGTGAACGCCCAGCAGGCAACACGCAGCGCTGCCGCTGACGGCAAATCGACGTCCGTACCCTGCCGCAAGGTTTTCAATCCGGTCTGCGCTACATTCGCCGGCGTCAAGTCGACTTTCATCAACGAGTGTCTGGTGAATGCCGAGAACGCCAAAACAGGCGCCGGTAAGCACAAATTAAGCCAACGCACAGTGATTCGTTCCATAGACAAAATTCAAAAAATTTATCCTCTCAGAATTTAATGATTTTAATGTCATTTGAAAGGTAAAACTCCAACTAAGAAAACCACAAAAAATCTGTGCAAAAAATTAATTAGTGTGTGTGCAAAAGCGGCTCAAAGTTGAAACTGTTTTGACAAAAAATTTAAACACATATTTTCTGTTTTTTAGTCTATTGAGTGAAAAAATTATAAAAATACATGGTTAGCACGAAGTTGCTCAAACTTTTAATATAGATTAAGAAATGATGTGGCCATTTTCGCTTTTAATGTTTTTTCAAAATTTGTAAAGCTGAGGCTTTTACATTACAACATACATATTTTTCTAAATTAAAAATCTGAAAATTGGCAAAACTTAGAGGAAAATATCTAAAAAGTATGTGAAAGTATGTTCCTGGATTTTTTTTATTTTAAGAAGCATTCTTTCTTTGTCGGATAATGCAATTATATCCTCCGATATCTTCCGATCTCAGAAAATAATTCAATTTGAAAAGTGGTCTAAACACCAATTTTTCGACAAAATTAATTTTTTTTTATCCCTAAAAGTATGCAATCAGCATGAAAAATTGAGAAAACTGCAAGAAAGCAAAACATACGTCTATTAGTATCGTTTTTATTGCAAAACTAAAGGGTCCTAAGACAATTTCTGTTAGTTTTTGCAATTATCAATGTTGACGTTACCGAATAAATGTAAAATCTGAAAAATCTAGCCAACACACTCGTTGCTATAGCTCACCGAAAATGACAAAAATTGCAAATTTAAGTCTCAGACATTGCCAAACTACAAAAGTTTAAGAAGAACAAAATGGAGATTTCAATTCAGCAGACCATGGTTAACTAGTATACCAAATTTTATGAAGAATGGACCACTCCTTCTAATTTTGTCCCGCGGTTGTATGGAGTCGAGTCACTGTGCAACGTTTAGAACGTTTCGGCGCTGCCAGATTTTTGCAATTTGCGCACACAATTGTGAGCGTTGCACTTCAACATCACTCCTGAATTTTTGCATGAAAGCGACACCTCCATCTGAAGGCATCATGCGGAAATGCTGAAATTGTTGCCCAATTATGAGCGTTTCGCAAATGCAGCCCATCTGGCAGCACCCAGTTGCATGCACCACTCTCAAAAAAGACAATCAAATCTAACTCGTTTGCTTAAATTGCAGTTTGGGAAGTTATTTCCGAGGGCGTCTGTGCTGAGGATTATGCCAGATCTGTGCGACATGTGATCAACGCCAGAGACATCAACACCAGTCACTTCGACTACCAGCCCATAGTGACTGACGCTGACTTGGCTCACTACGGCAGCGCCAATGTGATATTTGCTCCGACCATTGTGCACACGGAATACATCGACCTCGACGCACTGCCATACGGTTCGCTGCAGCAGCGCCAGAGCCCAGCGCCCAGCTACCTCCAACCGCCGCCCATCGCGCCCAAGCAACCTGAGCGCTATCCGGCACTGATGCCCATACGCGTAGTGGTCGATGTGGACGACAAGGTGCCCGTATGCAAGTTTGGCGCAGCGCCAGTTTGCGGCACTCTGCGTAGCCGGACGCGCAATTTCGGCAATGTCTGCGAGCTGATGCTGCGCAATATTTTCAGCAATCAAAGTGAGTTCTAGAACTTACAAATTTTTATTTAATTTTTTAAAAAACAAAAACCTTTCAACAGCCTGGTCGGTGCTGCACGAAGGCAAATGCGAGTGTCTGCTGAACTGCAGCGACGAGTTCGAGCCCGTTTGTGTCTCGCGCAACGGCATCAACTACACCATTGTGAATGAGTGCTTTCTGAGCTATGGACTGTGTCAGGATAAGCGCAGCAGTAAGTGCGCAAATTGCTCACTAACTACCAATTATTAACAACCGATTTTTGGCAGCTTGGAAAGTGCTGCACCGGGGCGAGTGTGCCGCAGCAGCGAAGAAGCAAATTGTGGACAAGTACAGTGATGCAGCGCCCGGCTTTCGCTACACCAGCAGCTATGGCACTCACACAATGCCCGCGCTGTACGTGAACACTACTACAACAACAACAATAACAACTGCACTCACAACGTTGAAGCCACCTACGACAGCAGTGAGCACAATCGCGCCAGGCATATACACCACAGCGGCCAGACGGCGCCCATGCAGGCGACGACCAACTCGAGCGAAATGTTTGCGAAAATCTGCCAGGCCCACGTCCACGCCCACTACTAAACCCAAAACACAACAGCAAGTCACCTATCCATCGCATATAATGCATTTGGTGAAGAAGAAGAAGAACAGGTGTGGTGAGTATTGCTCTGTGTAATGTTTAATTGAATTGAAAATGAATTTATTTTAAATATTGGTGCAATTGCTTAGGTTGTAAAAAGTCCAAGAGAACAACAACACCCAAGACTCCAACCTCAACACCCTCAACTCGACCGGAGTATAAGGAAAAGTCTTGATTGACTGACTATTCTATAGCATACTACCCGTGATTAGTGCAATATTTGCATAATTTTTTTTATTTCTAAGTATTTATAATTTGATATTAATAAAAAAAAAAGATATTTGAATATAACATGTTTTTTTAATAAAAACTGAAAATTGCAAAACTAAAATTAACCCTTCCTTCAACTCTCGATTTTCATTGAAATATTCAACACACCTTAACCCTTCTGTTTGTGAGAAGGTCCCTGGGGACCTTTTCGATTTTCAAACTCTCACAACTTTTTATTGTTGTAGGGTCGAATATTCGAACCGGATATGTATTCCAAGAGAAGATTGTGCTAAAGCTATTAAAATTGGTTTCGAAGTGATTCCAGGAATAGTTTACATTTTATTGAGGTTTAACAGCGTTTAGTACGTGGATTAGTGAAAAGGTCCCTAGGGACCTTGTACTACTATTTTCAGAAATAGCTAACATTTGCACTACTTCGTCTGGCATATAAGTACATATATTCACAAACGATGTTATTAATACATTGTTATCTACAAATACACTGTAAAAAAAGGATATGATTATATGATTTTGTTTTTACTTTTTTTTAATTTTAAGGTTTTTAGCCACTTCTTATATTTTATTTTCTGTAGTTATATGTATCTATTTATATAATCTGTAATATGCATATTTTGTTAAAATATTTTATTCATGCAATGCATCTATGGCACTTGTGTGAAAGGCAAACGTGGTCGTCACATTGCTGGCAACAAAATTCAGTTTTGCGGTGCTTGCAGACCTACATTTTTATGGGTATACGAATTGACCAAGGATGGAAGGAATATATCTAAACATAAAGGCTTGTTTTATGCATACTTACAGCCCAATTCTGTACACTTGATAAATTCACCATATTAACTACTTGTCAAGTTTTTACTACTTATTTGGCAAGAATTGGCATTCTATTCCTAAAAATAAAAGCTCTTTTCTTGATAAATTGTCAAAAGTGTGAATGCTATTGGCAACAACATATAAATTGAAATTTTGCCTATTGAAAATGGAAGAATTGTGCATGTTAACACTTTTAGCGGTTGAGGAGGATAGAAGAGAAGAAATCAGAAGCAGAAAAAAACAAATAATTTGCCTTCGTTGAGCGAACAAGAATTCATGAAGAATTTCCGAATGGCTTGATCCTTGGGGCATCGATTACTTGAGGACTTGGCGCCACATGACACACAGAGAACATCGCTATCTTTGCCCATACGCGTTCTGGCGGCATTGCATTTTTTGGACATGAATCCTACCAAAAATGCGTCGGTAATAACTGTAATTTGCCTATGAGCCAATCATCCGTCTCACAAATTACGAATTTTTAATAAAAATTTAAAAATAATTTGAAAAATTTTCAAAAATTACTTTTCTTCCAATTTTTTATCTGTCTTATTTTTTGACAATTTGACAGCTATCGCATATTCACCATATGTTGAATTAAATGAGCTTTTTACTTCATCAATATTGCATCAGAATGCCATCAAAGCTTTTGCTTGATAAAAACCTTGATAAAATACCTGATAACAAATTTGTCAAAAATACACAGAATCAGGCTGTTAGTTTTTGAAAATTTTTAAAATTCGTTAGTCATAAAAAAACATTTATGGTGTTCACAGTTCAGCAGTATCTAGCATGTTAAATTTCCCACCTGGCAATTTTCCCGAACTTTCCCATATGGCATCTCAATTGTTTTGGCTTTGCATGAAAAACAGAGATACCTCTATTGAAGTAGTCAAAAAACAAAGTCAAATAAATTTTGTTGACACAATCTCCGGAGAGAATTTTTTTGAGTACTTATGCCACTATCGGTACGATTTCTTTATTTGATGTTCAAAAAGAATTGTGATTCATAAATGGAATTTGGAGAACAAAGCGTAAGTGTAAGTAACTTTGCTTGAAAGATATACATACAATTGGGTGCTCACAGTTTAATTGTTATTTTTTAGGGAAAGTTGCCCGAAATAAATTTTTCCACAAACTGTGAATACCATAATTGAATACTTAATTTTCCATTTTTTAATATTCAGCAAGTTTGCAGCATGCTGCGAATATTTAGCACACATTTTTAGAATTAAAATTGATATATAGAAAGTTAATAATAAATGCTAATAACACACTCGATTTTCGCAAACACATTTTTCGTCTGGCGAAGACGAAGATGTGCAACAACAAAAATTGACTTTGTTACAAAAATATTTCATAAACGCGCTTACAAATGGTTTCGATTTCTAACGTTTTATATAGAGGGTAAAAGTTCTAAAGTTTTATAAACCCAACCATATAAAGTTTAGATATTGAAGAGTGAATGGAATGCGGAAATTTGAAGTTTGTGTAAAAGTAAATAATGTCATGTATTTTTCCTCTACATAAGAAAAAAATAATATTAAATCAAAATTTGATTATCAATCAATCATTATTGCGCCCTTTTACTCCTTTATATAACCTAAAAAACAGGGACCGAAAATAACTGTTATTTTACAATTTTCAAATCAAAAAGGCATAACGAAAAAATTGTCGGTGGACTTTTTCAAATATACCATTATGATCGTAATGGCCTCAGCTTCACACATATGACATGCCTTTTAAATTTTTGACTTTTACTATAAAAGTTAAAAATAACTGTTATTTTGTGCCTTTTATAATTTCAGGCAAAAATAACTGTTATTTTTTATTTTATGGGTCAGAAATAACAGTTATTTTGTGACTTTTATTTTTTCGGTCAAATATATCAGGCAATTTGAATTTTTTCAAAGGCTATTTGACCGACTAAAAATCTAATGATACAATTTTTTTCGTCTCGTCAACGCGCACATTTTGAGCTATAAAACTTGTTTCAGTCTTTAGTACAACGGCCGCAATGCAACAATTTTTTTTTTTGAAGGCAATTCACTAATACCACAAACACAAAAACAAATAACAACAAGCAAAAAATACACAAAAAGTGCAAGTAGCAACAAGCAATAATACACAAAAAGTACAAACAAATAAAAGAAACAAACACGAAAATAACAGTAAAAAAGATACAGGTTGGTCGAGGTCGGCTCTGTAACACCCTGCATGTTAGAATAAAGCGTTAATATACTACCAGATTGGCAAAAATAATTTGTTTTAATGTGTAAGAAAATATGTATGTACGTAAATTCTTGTAATCGTAATGCATAGTTTTTTAAATAAAATTCTTTTTACCACATCACCACATAATATTTCGCAGTAGGGTATTTTGGCCGAAATTCTTTCTAGTTTTTAATCAGTTGTGCGTAAAACACGTGAAATCTTAAGTGAAGACATAAATTGAATAATTAAAAGTGAAAAAATGGGTCGCAAACGAAATATATATATTCGTGATTACTTTATTGATAATGGTACAGAGGCGGAATGTAAGACTTGTGGCAAAAGTCTGAATGCTGCCCACATAACAAATTTAAAATGGCATTTGCAAAAATCGCACTCTGAGTTAATGGTGGAGTATGAGAAACGGATGAGGATTGAAAATGCAAGAGATGAAAGTGATAAAAAAAATTCGATTTACGGTGGAAATGTCTCCAAATGATGTTAATAATGCTTGCATTGATTTCCTTACAAAACATTCGCAACCATTATCATTTTTTGATACGGAATCGTTTCAAACATTGACGACTCCGATATTTGAGGGTTTAAAGATGCCGAAAATAAATTCTAATAATGTTATGGACCTCGTTAACGCAAAATTTGAAAAACTGAAAACGACTATTACAAAAGCAGTAGAGGGGAAAATGTTAAGCCTGACAATTTATACAGCCACTCGTAGCGATCGGCCCATATTAGGAATTAATGCTCAATTAATTCTGAAGGATCAAATTACAATATTTACCCTTTCCATGCTTGAATTAAAAAAGAGGCACACTGCTGAAAATTTGAAGGCGGAAATTAAACACGTTTTGGATAGCTTTAACATAAGCGAAAAACAAGTGTATTCCGTAACTACAGATAATGAAAGGAATATTGTTAAAGCGGTTCAACTTTTACCCTCCCAAGAAAGTGAAGACGAAGAAGAAAATTGTTTGGGAAATCCAGATGATTGAATGACAATTGAATGGGAAATATATTTCACAATTTAAAACTGTTCCTCAATATTGTTCGACATAATCAACACAATGCTTTCAAAACTGTTCGCTCCCCTAGCACCAACCGGATGTGCTGAAAAGTTCAACACTGGAAAGTTGCTCGCCGCTTACTCACCTCACTCACATTTAAACAAAACAACCAAACAGCTGTTCAAAACAAAAACTCTCAACAGCTGTTCTCTAATTTTACTACCAAAAAAGCGTTGTGCGTATGGGCCGCGGCTAGAAGTAAACAGTGGCAATCGGAAAAAAAATGGAAGCAACGCGAACGAGTGTGACATTGCGGCAGTGCTAAAAATACAACGAAATGATTCGGCGACGACACCACACTTGGTGCTACAATATTGCATAACAACAACAAACGACGAAATCAGTCAGCAGCCTCAATGTCACGCACCTTGCCTGCGCCGCCACCACCACTGCAACCGACACTAGCGAGCTCGCTAATCACTGCGCCATCCCACGCCACCACCACCACTGCCGGCAACAACAGCACACAGCTAAGTGCATGTACCTGGGCGCTGGAGTATCCGGAGCTGCACAAGGCCTGCTACCTGGCGCGCGTCTGCGAGCAGCGACCACCACGCAAATGCCAACTGCGCAACGTGCCCGGCATGCTGCAAACGGGTCCCACCTGTGGCCTCACTGCGCTCAGTATGTTGCTGGGCGGTGATCCGCCACCCGAGCAGCTGCTCCTGGCCGCCAAACAACACAAACACACCAACAACGGCGAAATGTTCAGTGCACACAATTTGTTTCGTTTAACTTGTGATAATCTTATCGCAACAACAACAACTGATCGCACGCCTGCCAAGGAATGCGACAGCGAACGAACCGGTGACGGATATGTGCCGCAAGCCGCGTGCCAACTGCACGAAGGTCACTTCAACTGTGCCAAAGTCAGAGAATCGCTGCTGGCCGGCGCCTGCATACTAGTGCCGTATCCTTTTCTAAATAACCAAACCACCTTATTTAATTTGCACCTTATGCAAATTAAACAATTTGTTACACATGTAGATATATATTATTTTAGTTACTATTTAAGTATTTTAAACTCAACTACCCTTCAATCAGCTGGTTGCTACAAGAAATGCCGCGTGGTGAGTTTAGCGCGTCAGCTGTTCTTGACATTTGACAAACGTTTTCGGGCGCAAGCTAGTTGTGCCGCGTCTTTTTCTGTTCACTAAAATCTTAGTAAATATTGAATAGTTTCGCTCAATTATTGCGAATTTTTTATTGAAAAGGTTTTAAAGCAAACATGGCCACTGAAGATGAGCAGGTGAGAAGATTTAAGATGAATTTCTGAAAGTGATTTAACCTCATATTTGTGTGCCCGTCAGATACAAGTAATACCGGTGAAGGAGCCGCTGGACTTGATACGTCTCAGTCTGGACGAGAAGGTGTATGTGAAGATGCGCAATGAACGGGAGCTGCGTGGACGCTTGCATGTAAGCCTAATTTAGTTGAACCCCTTCTAGATTTGTGGTAAACACTAAATGGCCCCTAAAGGGAAGTGCAGCTATCGTCGCCTGAGAAAACAAATGTCGTATGTCTTACTAGACTCAATGGAACATACGACATTCGTTTTCTGAGGCGACGCTATGCCGAACAGCTGCGCTCATAGTTTGAGCTTAGGAAAAGATTAAAGATTCGGCATTAACATTTCTGTATTTGTCTTGTTTTTTTAGTAACTACTGGCTTCCGGCGTTACAGTTTCGAATTTGCCTGAAATTACAATTTAATAGTTTACTGAGCACCCACTCTTGACGCTCCTTACAATTCATAAAACAAAGAACCTATGCGTGTTTCCCATTTACCACATAAAGTCTTTTTCTGCATAACTCAAACTCTAAACATAAAATTTGAAAACTGGAAATACAGTCTGTTCAACAATAAACGTTATTCGCTTATTCGGTTAACTTTTATGTAAACATTTACCGGTTCTGGTTTTACATAAGTGCACATTGTTGCGGTTGTCGACGCATAAAATGTAATCAATTCTATTTGTACTTTCCGCTGCGACACGTGTAACCAAAATGATTGTGCTATTTAGGAAATGTTTCGAAGCGAGCTTTTTGACGAAGTATCCTAAGGGGTCTAAATAGTCAGTTAAAAAATTTGCAAAATATCTTAAAACCACTTCCACGTTTGTTAAGAGGTGGTCTGAACATTATGCAGAAACAGGTAACGTTGACGACGAACCAGGAAGAGGCCGAAACCCCATCGCTTCCAAGCGGCAGGATAAAGTCATCGTTGGGCTTTTTGAAAGAAACCCAACGGTCAGTCTGAGAAAAGCCAAAAATATATTATCGGAGAAGGGCTTGGATATATCTTTAAATACTATTCGCGACAGTCTTCAGCAATCAGGCATAAAACGTAGCGGTACTTTGTCGAAACCGTTGCTTTCAAAAAAGCATATTGAAAAGCGTCTTCAGTGGGCTTACACAAATATCGATCGTGATTGGACCAAAGTAATATTTATAGATGAATCAACTTTTGTGTTGTTTAATCCAATTAGACATGTTTGATTGAAAAAAGGTGAAAAATTTATTCAACGAACTGAAAAGCATCCCCAGAAGGTTCATGTGTATGGATGCTTCTCTGCCCAAGGATTTGGCGTTCTAAAGTGTTTCAGCGGAACTTAAAATGCAGTTAGAATGCTGAAATTGTACAAGGATTGTTTATTGAAGTCTGCTGAAAAATTATATTGGAAAAATAACACCGATTGGATACTACAAGAAGATAACGACCCGAAACACAAAAGTAGACTATGCACTAAGTGGAAAAGGATCACGATATTGCAACTTTTGATTGGCCCTCACAGTCACCAGATGCAAATCCCATAGAGAATGTTTGGGCAATAATGAAAGCTAAGATATCAAAAAGAATATCAAATCATCAAAACATTTTATTCGATTTCTCAAAAGAACGTAGAGGTCTCTTTCCGTGGAATATGCTGAAATTTTGGCTGCCAGTTGTCGCCAAAGATGTCACGCTATTATAGACCATGCAGGAGATTGGACCCCATATTAAGCATTCTGTCGAAACCTATAATAATATCTATTTCTCAAAAATAAAACATTTTTTCAAAGAAATGTAATGTACACTCTGTGAGAGAAGCCCGTTTTTTGTTGAACACACTGTAACACTCTTAAAAAGTAACTTTTTCCATCAAAATCTTAAAATTTTAGCATGTATATTTCCATTTGTACCATTTGTATATTTCTTATACTTTCAGGCCTTTGATCAACACTTGAATATGGTGCTGGGCGATGCTGAGGAAACCGTGACCACCGTCGAAATCGATGAGGAGACCTATGAAGAGGTGTACAAGACCACTAAACGTACCATTCCAATGCTTTTTGTGCGCGGTGATGGTGTCATACTGGTGTCGCCACCAGTACGTGTGGGCTAAATGTTAAATATAAGCTAAACAACATTAAAATGAAATATTAGCTGTACGAATTTTAATAATAAACACAAAGAAAGCAAGCTTGAACCATCATGGTTTGCCAGTTTAAATAAAATGTCAAAGCTATATCACTACCAATCACCTAAAACGGCATCCTTAACTCTTATAATCGAACCTTTAATTTTATAGTTACGATCCCGATTTTAATCATGCGCCATGCCTGAAATACGGTCACAAAGCTCACTGGGCGCTGATTATTGGTCACCTAATCACCGACGATGATGAGGTAATGTCACTTTAAGGATCGTTTTTTCCCCCTCAAGTGACAACACATTTAGTCACTGAAGTTTCAAAAGGCGTCCTCAAAATTGTACTTAATTTGAAACTAATGTATTATTTTGTTTTTACAGTTTTATGTGCTGGCTCGACATGGCAAAACGAAAAATCTGGCAGTGTGGTCTTTGCGTGCGCTTGGCGACAGCAATGCCAATCTGTTTGAGTTTGCTCAACCGAAGGGTTATCCCGATTGTGATTTTCTGCTACCGCCTGGCGGTATTGGCGGACAATTAGGTTTAAGAGAACGTGCCATAATTGTCAACAAATTGCCGCAAGAAATTATTAGCATACGCTAGAAATATTTAGCTATTTTTTACTAAATAAAATTGTTAAATGTAACAAAGTTCCGACAGCATTCAGATAACGTAGCCATTTTTACTACAAAAAAATAATGTTTACTACAAAACATTTTTTTTATTAATTTTAAATGTGCGCCAATTTATGTTTATTTGTGTTTTTATACAAACTCATTGCGGTTAATGAAGTGTAAAGATTTTGCTCAAAAAAACTTAATTCGATATTTTAATATACAACAAATAGTCAATAAAATGCAACAAAAAGGTTAAAAAACATTTAGATAAATTATCAGTTGGCATAAAATTGTTTTGTACTCTCTCCGGTGCAGTTAAATGTTTTCAGAGTTTAACATTATCATTTAAATTAAACTAAAATTATAGAAATGTAGTTTTTGTATAAAATATTCAATATTATTAAAAATTATTGGTTAAGCGAAACCCAAACTTCCTTAAGACCCCAACGAACTCTTGTTGTTGTTGTCACCAACCAGATAAGCAATAAAATATCGTTGCCCCACAGCAACGGCAACAAAAAAACTATTCAAAATTGTTTTGCTGCCGCTTTGCTGTTGTCTTTCGGGCGCTTTTCACTGGAACTCTAAAATAATGATATATGTTTTATTGTTGCCGATAAACTTCTTAGTAACTATTACAATTATATAGCAATCCAATACATATCCTCCCACTGTCTTATTCGCCGTTTGCAATACGTAGTTTCAAAAACTCAATTTTGTTGCTGCTGTTGTTTGGTTGATTTGCTTTCCTCTACATATAAGAATAAAAACATTTACATATATGTAATACAAGTTACTTTGTTGTTAATTATAATTAATTCCCACGAAATTCAGTCAATCACAATATTATTTACGTTTACAATTACGAGTATAATTTTGTCATATTTATAATGTAATTTATTTAAAAACAGCTTTCGCAATACGAGTATTACTAATAATTTGCCTACGCAGCACAGGTGCGTGCACGCACAAACACACCTACACACATAAATACATTCATATATAATTGCGTATGTGTGCTTGTGTGGACGCCTTGCGCAAACTGTAAGTTAATTACAACACCTATGATATATTATATATGTGTGTATATATATTCATTTAGTATATACTCGGTACAGCGTGTCTAAATTAAGTATCTGGGCTTAACTATGTAGTCAAGTAGTTTAAACTTGTATGCCATTCAAGCAAATAAGTTCAGTATTTGTATAATTTATTGCACTCGAAGCAAATAAAGAACTATGCTGTATTTTTTTAAATTTGAATATCTTTAAAATATTGCAAGGGATTTTATTATTTGTTGTTTTATTTTTATTATTTATTGTTTTACATGTTTGCATTTTCATAAATATTTACTTAATACTTGTTTGTTCTATGAAATTTCAATAGAAAAAATTAAAATATTACATACTTTTTGTAGTAAAATTATGAGAATTGAAACTTTAAGTGAATTATAGTTAAACATTTCGATATTGCTTGGAAATTTTCTAAAACTAGGACGAAAAGAAATATGAATTTCAGAACATGAATGAAACATTTTAAAGTTTATTCATAAATTTTAAACAAGGCAATTTTTATAATAAAACATAATATTTGAGGTGATATTTGACAATTTTTTTAAACAATTAACTAAAAAAAGCAAAAGAATTAACTTAATACTTTATTTTTAAGAAGTGCAAAATTGAATCCATCCAAAGAATGAAGTAGCACGTTTCAAAACACATTTATATCTTTAAGATTGAGTTCCGCCCTTAAAAATCTGAAATGTATCTACAAAGAGCTGGTTTGCAAATTGGACTCAAATTTTATTAGTTTGTAAACTATAAAAAATTTGTTGTTGAATGCAGTTTGCTGTTCATTCTCATTGCTTTCAATTTACATATTCAACCAAACGCGCGTTTTCGGAGGAGTAATATTCCGATCTAAAGGATTGTTTTGGCTATTTTTATAAACTTTTTATAAAGAAACTACAAGAATCTGTTCTTTTCATTGGAAATTAATGAACTAATATTTCTTATTAGTATGGAACGTTCACCCAAAAGCCAAATTTTCAAAGGATTTCATCAAAATAAATTTAAGACGTATTGCAGTCTAGAGGATTTTTTTGTCTATTTTTATGAATTTTTATAGGGAAACTACAAAAAGAAGAAGAAGAATACAACACAGTTGTTGGAAGCAGTTGAATCAGAGAGACACGCAAGTGGTTACAAAAATTGTGGGTGGCAAACATGGTGTCAAGCGTTGTTGGGATAAAAAGAAATGCAGGGCTGTCCCCTCTCTCCAAAGAAATCCTGTGTGCACCACTGAATGAAATGAACCCATATCTTTCATTAGTATGAAACAAGAGTATTACTTGTCAGCAAATGTCTTTTATAAACCTTTTTTATTAAAACAAAAATTAAGATCAGATACTGACTAAGAAAAATAAAACTCCAGTTCACTCCATGCTGGTTCTTTGCCAAACAGAGCAACGCTGAACGGCTTTAACGGACGTTTTTTCTTCCACTTGTCATGTTGCATTATTAAAGCAAGGAATCCACAAGTTTCATTCGCCCATCTGCTACTCTATCTCTCATTTTTTTTAATCCTTTCTAAGCCAACACAATGTTTCACGTGAATTCCAACAAAATACAGCAGCCAACTCTTTCTCAAACGAAAAACAATAAAAACAATCAACAACTTGCGCCAAATCGTTATATAAAACAACTGCACAATGACAGCAAAAAATTCCTATTTAAACTTTTACTGCAAATAAACAATTTAACAAAAACATCCTCGACATCATTATTAAAGAATTCAAATAAAAAATTAGCTTAAGAGCGAAAAAACTGCATCTGACCAATCATGATTACGCAAGCATCACCTGCAACATTTGGCTATAAATAGAAACTTCCGCAATACAAAAATATGTTTAAAAGAAAAGTGTAAACAACCATAAATAACGTAAATAAAAACCAACAGAATTCAATTAATATTTTTCAAGTCTTTTTGTGTTCTTTTCTTTATTAGAAATGCTTATATGCTAACAAACAAAAAAATATGCTTTTTGTTGTTTAATTGTAATTTGCTAATTTTAAATTATGCAAATACATAGCTATTTTATTATGCACACACACACACACACGTACGAACGAGTAAGAATTCAATACATATAGACGCCTATGTCAAGGCCTATGCAACTTCGCTACCTGACTAACAAAAATTTCATACTTGTTTTTTGTGTGCTTGTTGCTTTCTTTGCCTAAAACAAAAACATGCCAACAGTTTGCAATACAATAACACTGTATATATATAGTATAGAAGTACACTACGTATGTGTGTATAGTTGCTGCTGCGCTATAGAAACTTCAACAGTACATGTGTGCATGTGTAAGTAGTATGTATGTATGTATAAGTATAGTAATGCAAATTCATAGTTTTATATGTATACAAACATTGCTAATAATACAACTGTTGCATAATTGCAAGTTTATATGTATGCGTACAATTGGGTTTGACCGACTTTCTACGGCTGACTGCTTCGCAATTTCAATTACAATGCGCCATTTCAACTACAATTTCACTTTTAAATGTAATGTCAGTTTTCATTTAATTTAAAATCACAACAATAAGAGTTAAATTTCATTTCTTTTGTTTTTGGTAGTTAAGTTACACGAATTTGTATGCTAATTTTAATTACTGCATTTTATAAGTTTTCTGTCGCTTCACTCTTTTGCTTGTTTGCTTTCGATTCATTTGTTTTTACTTGCCCTAAGCATGCAGTTTCTTGTTTAGGATTACAAAATCTCAAGTCACTCAACAATGCGTTAACTACAAATACAAACATTGACAGTCTTCTGGGACCACAACGTTTCGGCAAAGACAAGACCAACACAAGCACAGCACTCACACTCGAGGCAACTGTCGCGTCCGGCGTATTGATAACGACAATTCCTCATTGCTTACGTGCGCTTTGAAGCGCGCAATGGCCTAGTTGAGTGTGTTAAGTGTTAGGATTATGTTTTAGTTCACTTGGAGCATGTGTGTTGTTCAGAAAATAAAAACTATATTTACACACTTCGTATATTGGTTGCATAAAGTAGTCGGTTTACTGCGTTATTTTAGACATTTCCGCTCATCACTCATTGCTCAAGCACGATTACACACAGCACACTATATAGCAGGAGGCGGCTTGCATCTTCGGGTGGCCGAATGACGGAAGCAATGTATCAATGTGCGTTCGAGACGCATATTCTCCACACTCTTAGGTATGATGCTTATTTTTTATGTAACTCTTAAAGCGTTAGTCGGTTTTATTGTATTGCATTACATACGTACACATATTGTATATGCATGATGTTGGTGTTTGCGGCGTTGGTGGCGTTGATGTGTATTACAAATTCAATTATTGACAGCAAATAAACGACAGTTATGCAATGTATATACAAGTATAAAATTAAGGAAATCATTAATAATGTATACGTAAAAAATATGTGTGTATATAATAAGGGTGAATTATCATCAGTTTTATGCCGTATTGTAGTTGTTCTTGCAATACAAACTAGCATTGATATTGCCATTATTCATGTATAATATATATATATATAAAGTTTAATAGTAATATGTATGTATTGTAGGTAGTATTAAAATGACTAGGATATCTCAGAACATGACATTGGCGTACAACCAATAAGAGCAATTGGAAAATTCTTAACATGCGTTTGCCATTGTGATGACAGTTGGAAGAATTTCACGCCAGTCCATTCGGTGCCGTCGATATAAACTGAAAGCAAATACAACTATTACTTTATTTGTTTGAATGTGTATTGAACAGGGACCGGAAATAACAGTTATTTATGAAAACTATAATTTAAAATTTAACTATGAAGGAAAAATCATGCAAGTAAATTAAATATACCAATACATTTCTTTTCGCACGGAGAATCAAACTTGACAATAAACTTTTTTTGTAATTTTTACGGGAAAATTAAAAAATTAGAATTATTTTTTATTTATATTTTAAAAATCCTTTAATAACAATTATTTTTGATTTTTTTTCATATTAGTCCACAAATAACAGTTTGTTTTCGATTTTTATTTTAGTTGTCCTATGATAACAATTATTGGTGACTTTTATTTTTTAAGTCATCAATAAAAATCATTCAGTGACTTTTATTTATAAAAGTCATCAATAAAAATCATTCAATGACTTTTATTTATAAAAGTCAACAATAAAAATCATTATTGACTTTTATTTATAAAAGTCATCAGTAACAATTATTCAATGACTTTTATTTTTTAAGTCATCAATAAAAATCAGCCAGTGACTTTTATTTTTTAAGTCATCAATAAAAATTATTCAGTGACTTTTATTTATAAAAGTCATCAATAAAAATCATTCAATGACTTTTATTTTTTAAGTCATCAATAAAAATCAGTCAGTGACTTTTATTTTTAAAGTCGCAATATAAAAGTCATTTTCATTAATGCATGCAAAAGTTATGATTCTTCCAGAAAATAGAATTGCCAAGACAGGTCTTGTTAAGCCGATCAAGAATATATTTCGATATTTAATGAATCCAGTAGTGCAATTAATGAAAATTACTTTTTTATTGCGACTTAAAAAACAAAAGTCACTGAATGATTTTTATTGATGGATTAAAAAATAAAAGTCACTGACTGATTTTTATTGATGACTTAAAAAATAAAAGTCATTGAATGATTTTTATTGATGACTTTTATAAATAAAAGTCACAATGATTTTTATTGATGACTTAAAAAATAAAAGTCACTGGCTGATTTTTATTGACGACTTAAAAAATAAAAGTTATTGAATAATTGTTATTGATGACTTTTATAAATAAAAGTCACTGAATGATTTTTATTGATGACTTAAAAAATAAAAGTCACTGAATGATTTTTATTGATGACTTTTATAAATAAAAGTCACTGAATGATTTTTATTTAGGACTTTTTTAAATAGAAGTCACGAATATTTGTTATCATAGGACAACTAAAATAAAAATAAACAAAAACTGTTATTTGTGGACTAATAAGAAAAAATCAAAAATAATTGTTATTATAGGATTTTTAAAATATAAATAAAAAATAACTTTTATTTGTTGTCATTAAATAAAAGTCAAAAAATAACTCTTAAACATTGATTTTTATAATAAAACTTATAACTGTTACGGTCCCTGGTATTGAAGCAATGAACTACTACCTCGCAAGGGCACCGGATGCGATTGCTTCGGTGAGCAAATTAGACGCGCCACACCCTCGACGCACTGTTCCTTTTCGAGATCACGGTCTTTTTCCTTCTTCTTGCCCAGACGCATTACTGTAAAACCAGCAAAACACAATCACAACAAAAACATTATGCACAATTTTCGACTAAAAGCAAATGCATTGAAAATCTAAGACTCACTTTGCTTCTGTTTCTTCTCCTTTGTGGCAAAATTCACAGTTAGTCCGGTGGACATTTCGCCTAATTGAGCATTCTGTGGCAGCCGCCACACCTGTAAGTTCCTAAACGTACTCTTAATGCTATTCTTGCCGCCCTGGTCGCCGCTGCGCGAGATGCTCTTCTCTTTGGCCGTGTAGTCGCCGAGCCGCACAATTGGCCAGTAGTCCACCTGCAGCTCCACCGATTCGGCCGCCGGCGGTAGGCCGCTCTGTTGCGGCGGCGTACTAATCGAATCGCCGCCGCGATCACGTTGCGTTGTGGCTGATGGCGGAGGCGTTTGCAGCGGTGGCGATAACCGGCCGCTTTGCGGCGGCGAACCGGAGGGTGCGCCGCTCGCACCGGTCGTCCCAGCCAGCATATTCGCCGAACTGGACGTGCCAATTGGTATGGCGTTGCTGGCATTGGTCGCCTGTTGTGCGTTGCTGGCGCTCTGTGAGTTGCCCTCCTCGAGATCGAGCGAAGCTTGCGGACCCTCCAAGTAGCCGATGCGCACGTCCTAAAAAGCAAAGCACGAATTCATTAATATGAATCAATATTGCATTGACTACCAATCACTTACACTGACGAATGGCACAAATATCTGACACGAATCCTCGTCCTTGTAATTGACCATGGCCTCGGCGATCGGTATCTGCGTACAGGGTCCGGCGGCGTGCAGATACCGCTGCATGCGATTCACCATCTCCACAATGTCCGACTTGATGGCCGTCGAGTCACCCAGCGACGAGGAGAGCGCGCTGGCGTTTACCGCTGTCACAGCGCTGACCGCAGCCGCAGTGGCCGCGACACGTTCGCACAACTGATACCAGTTGTCCGAGCCAAACATGGCACCGTATGTCTGATCGATTTGGCTAATGTATCGCGCTATTGTGCTGCCGCCAATGGGCACAATATAGAAACGCAAATGGTTGAGCCAATCGGGCGGACGCACGCCCATCAGTTCCACGTAGTGACGCAGAGCGGCGCCCTGCAGCCAGTCGCCGCCGATTAGCAGAATTTTCACCGTGTTCGGCGGCTTGGCATTGGAATTGCAACTGCAAGACACAAATAAGTATGAATCGTTTTCAAGAGCAGACAAATAAAAACTTGCACTGCTACTCACTACTTCTGTATCTTTCCCATGAGCGCCTGCAGCACTGCCTTCACCTCGGCTGTGTTTTGCGGCACAAAGGCCGGCTTAAACGAGTTCGCAAGCAGCGAAGTGAGCTTCGGTATCAGCGTGCTGGCACTCAGTGCCTCCGGTGGACTGATGATGGTCACCACGTCGGGTATGAGCGTGTCCTCGCCGGCGAATATGCGACTCAGCTGATCGAGGAGCATTTTGCGCGGCTCTACATTGGTGGGAGACAGACAGGTCTCTAATACTGAGCGTGGCTCAGCCGTGAGGCTGAGTGTTTGTTTCTTCTTGCCGCCGCCGCTGCTCGGCGTGTTGCTCGACGTGCGGAAGAGACGCGAACGCTTTTCGCTAAAGGTGAGTGCAGGCAGTGCGACGTTCTGGCCGCCACTGCCACTGCTATTCACTGGAGTCAATTGTTGTTGTTGCTGCAGCTGCTGCTGCTGTTGGTGTTGGTGTTGCTGTTGTTGATATTGCAGGCGCATGTAGTCTTTGTCAGTGCGTGGTGGACTATTCTGCGGATCAGAATTCTGTCCATCGGTGTTGACGGCGTTGCCCTCATTGCCGGAACTGTCATTGCGATAATCGGGGCCACGATCTGTGAAAGGAAGGAACAAAGAAAAACAATTAGCAATTGCAAAATTGGTGGGGAAATTGGGAACGAAGAGATTGGAAGGAAAATCATTTGGCAGGAAGAGTTCAAAAGAAGTACATATATAGAAAATGAAGAAGAAGAAGAATACAACGAAACTGTACATAAATTAATTGCTGCTAATGCGGTGCCATGGAAGGTAGTGGTGAAGAGTTTCTATGACATTAGAGATTACAAAAATATAAGAATCGTTGTGACAAAATGTCACACCTTTCAATTAGCGAGTGACAAACTCACGTAAAGCGTGAGAATGCTCAAACAACCTACAACTACGAGATTACTAGGAAACAGTGTTACATAGAACAGCAATAAATACATAAGTGGAGTTCATTCTTCATAACAATTTAGATGTAAAGTTGCTATCGTAGCAATCTGTCGCTACAACTGTTTTCGAAAACATTGCGAAAATTCAAAAATACCTACGATAACAAATTTACACCTAAAATGCTATGAAGAGTGAACTCCACTATACTAACAACTGGTCCAAGTTATATAATTTTTAAATACAACACTTTCACACATCTGAAAGAGAAACTTTTCTGACAAAAAGTACAAATTCTTTAATCAAAACGAATTTGAACTGTACGCATTTACTAGCAAAGGTTGTCAATATTTTAAATGCCGGTTTTTCGCATAGAAAACACAGGCATTTACAACCGATTTATGGTGCTAACTGAGCGCGAAATCGCGTTGGGGCCTTCAAAGGGTAAACGATTAGCAGGCAATGCTTGAGTAATTATTGCCAATAAACAGTCGATTGCACAAATGTGTGTGGGATTACTTTTGTTGTGTCGTAATGCATTGTGAAATCTAATTAGGCGTTAATCGCATTCAACCAATACCAGAATAAAGAGATATGCATCGAAAATGCCACCCAACACAAGTTTGCATAAATAGTAATTATTTGTGTTTACAAAGCTAACTCTGCATTGAGAAGAGGGCACTTCTCACCACAACCGCTGAAGGACAACACAATAGTCCAGTGAAGTGTCAATGCTAACTGCTGCACTGACAAGCCGTAGCTACGCGACGAAAGGGCGCGTTGGCCAGTGGGTGTGACATCACAAACTAATTCAAATTCAAATTCAACGCAAATGCAATTAATCATAATCTCCCCCCCCGGTGGCAGCAAGTCAAAGTCGCAGTGACCTCGTTGCATTGGCGCCTACAGTGCTGCGTAGTTGCGTGGTTAATTAAAAGTGTTGCGAGGCGACATTAGGCTCACAACACAGTGGATCATGCTGACACTACGAAAATATTACAAATTATTGCATGCGCAATTTATTAAATGCTATAAATACGGTACCCCAACACAGACGGACGGCGGCGCCAATCATTTAAGCGTTACATCTAAATTTACATTGCACCCCAGCAGCTGACGAAAACACAAAGACACGTCACATGCGTTCGTGTTCTTAAACTGTAAATTTTCCCTGTAATCATATTCCAATCAATAATTGTAGCGCCGCAAAAACCCCTTTAAATTACAGCGTGCTGAGCCTTATTAGCGTCCAAGTAGGACACAATTTCCAAGCGAGTTTAAATTTAGAAAAGTGGCCAAGTTGAGTGCATGTGTGTTGAAATGCGGCGAGTTCAAGTATCTTAAATTGTTACACTATGAAAAATTCAAAATTCCTAAAAGACTATAATTGGACACTGGAGTGACATTGTGTGTTCATTGGAATTTATTTACACAATCGAGAACTAATAACAATTACAGGTGCGTGGGAAATTTGTGTAGATTAAATAGTCGACATGCTGAATAGTCTACATGGGAGTATGTTTAGAAATAAGTTGCAGAAATGGTAAACAGCACAAATCGAAAGTAGACATTGACCAAGGAAATAAGATGGCATTGCAGAGATTAGATTAGACAGACAGCTAGTCGATTTCTTTGACTAGTACACTTGGGGGCCTCTAAAGTCCATTGCCATGCCTGAAGAGACTGAGGCAAGCTGAACTTAACCATTATTCGGAGTGGTGGTTGAAACTAGCCTGAGTTGAATAGTTTTTATTCAGTATTCAAGCTGAATAGTCTGCAATCGACCTCATTGGCTTAAAAGTGTGTTTGGAAATTGGTGGCGGAAATGGTAAATGGGACAAATGAAAAGTGGACATTGACCAAGGAAATAAACGTGTATTGCTATTACAAAGCTTAGGTTTAGAAAAGAGGATATTGACTAAGGAAATACTTTTTTATTGGTACTACAAAGTTAAGGCGATTGTTCGAGAAGTACACTTGGAGGCCTCTGATGTCCGAAGGGAGTGTGGCAAGGTAATTTTAACTTAATTGGTCTTCGGTACTGGTTAATTCAGCCTGAGTTTCGGATGAATCTGACAAAGTATGTTCTGTATGCCTATATCAGTTATCATTCACTGGTAGAATGATGATGATGAACGTTCTGCTGCGATAAATGCCGGTTAAATAGTCTCGAGTGCAGGGCAGTTGCATAGAAAATGCTGTACGGACTAAATTTCCTTTTCATATTTGGGCATAAATGCAGTATAGCGAACCCTTGTGAAAAAAATAAATGAGTATGCTTTCATATAGAGTTTTAAGCAAAAAAAAAATTTTTATAAATTTTTTCAAAACGGATTTTTTTCTCGAAAAAATCCATAATAAAGGTGCAATAAGTTTGTTACCATGTTGTAGCCTGTGAAATTCCCTTTACAATAAAATATAAAAATGTACTTTTGTTGTTTTTCAATATATATTTTTAATTTTTTCTAACTTGACCGTTGGTCCAAAGTAACCTTTATTATGGATTTTTTCGAGAAAAAAATCGGTTTTTAAAAAATTTTTATAAAAAATTTTTTTTTGGCTTAAAACTTTTTATTAGTGCACTTTACGTATCTAATGTTGTACATTAATAGAAATGTATGAAAAAGACCTTTCGTTTGATACCCATATCCTCTAAATCAGTTGGAGATTTATTGAGTTTTTTTGATACAAACTTTGAACTTTGACCCCGAGCCACGCCTTTTGTGGGCGTTTCCCCGGCAAAATTTTTAGTTTGTTCGATTCACAAAAATACGCTCTATATGGCCCAATTTTCAGTTTTTTTTTTCATGAGGGTTCGCTATACCGCATTTGTTCCCATATTTGCAACTACATTAGTAGTTCCTATTACAAAACCTGGGCTCCAATTACTGTCCTTTTATGCACTTATTCTAATTTCTATTTTTTACGCAACTTTTAAGGCGCTCTTACTGGTACTTTTTAGAACCCAACAGGATCTATACGTGGCCGACTTGGCCAGACAGCTGACCTAACCTAATTTTACCTAACAAAGTGTGAATTATTTTTCATCCAGTCTTCTTTTATCTCTTCACACAGCACAAAAACCCATACGAAAACAAAAACATTGTGTGTATCCAATTATTTCAAGTATTGCGTTAACAACTTATTCAACTTATTCGGTTTGTTAGTAAATTGTACCATTCAGAAATTAGTAACAAATTTTTGGCACGATCCACAAAACTCTAATTATAAAGCAAACAAGTATGCAAAAGTTTAGTAGTTATATCAAAACAACAACACATACGAGTACTCATAGACATACTGCAAATATACAAACATACATACAGACGCACGCACTCGTACATGAACATACCGACGTACAGACGTACGCACATATGTACACACATTGAATTAGCAAATGAAACAGAATTCAACAGATAAAAGTGAGAGGATTCTAAAGGGACGAGAACATTCATTTAGTGTAGTGTGGATATTAATTTGGTAGTAGTGAAAAATAAAAGAAAGTCAACAAAATTATTTGAGAGCTAAGACGAAACTCAAATTTGTAAAAAATTTTAAATTAAAATGCATAGTTGCCACTAGATGGAATGACAGCTTTCAGGTGTGCAATTTTCAGATATGATTTATTGTTTGTGCTAGTGTGTGTGTGTGTGTGTGTGTGTTATTGATTTGAAATCATTTTGAAAATTCGAACCAAAACAAAACAATACGAAAAGTTAGATAAATAGTTTGAAAGAGTTTCAAGGTGTTTTGCGGAGGGGTTGACGGTGGGGTTGGCGTGAAAAGTTGTAGCTTTTGTAGAATCGATAAAGAAAGATAATTTTGTTGTTGTATGAATTACACAGACCTGGTGTTGTTGCCGAATTATTGTTATTGTTTGTTAAATGAATGCATTTTTGTCTATTATTATCATAATTGAATGACGAATTGGTCAATTGGTCGCTTTTATCCGATGATCTGCGTTCATAGTTGCCTGCAAAAGAAATCGTTCAAGCCATGCAATTTCAATCGAATCAAATCAAACTTACAAATATGTACGCAATAAAATTAAGACTCAACCAAAGAGACAAACTAAATTGAAACATGTATATATATGTGGTTGGTATGTAATACATTAGTATAATTTATTGATATAATTAATCAAATGCTGCATTTATGAATTTTTGTCAATTTTTCATATCAATGTACACAGTGGAAACAAACGTTTATTGAATTAATTGATAAATAAATATTTACTAATTAGTACGGCGCTTAAAATCTAAATATCAATTTTGGTTAGTAAAAATGAGCAAAATGCAAACAAATTCAAATCAATTTGGAAATTCTGCAAATAACAGTTTTCCATTCAAGTGTACACGCGCGCGCTTGCAATTTGTTTGGAGAAATTTTAAAATTTCACACAAGCAGCGGAAATCGCCATTTATTTATGTGTCCATCTGTGCAAACATCCGCACGACGACAACAACAACAACTGTAACAAATCATTTTAGACATTTTAGTCGCCGAGCCATGTGTGCCGACAAAAAATTGCAACAGCGAGCAGCCGCTGGGCCCATTTGCAGCGGTCGGCTGCATCTAGACATACATATAAATAACCATATATGTGGGTGTGTGTGTGTGTGTGTTGGATCTATGTATATTGCTCAAAAATGTTATCCTTCTGTTCTGCGGGCGCAAAAGCTCATCCACTGGCCAAGTGACCCTGACCGAGTTAAGGTCACTTGGCGGCAACGTCATCGATGTCTCCCTTGAACTGACCGCAACATGTTTTTGGCCAAAACAACAAAATGAAAACAATTTGTGACAATGCGCTAGTCGAGCAGTGGACCAGACCGTCGGCCAGCTGCCAAATGGCAAGCGCGCAATTTGTTGCTGCAACAATGCAGCCACTTTCCCACTTGTGCGCTCGCCACCCGCAATTTTACTTTTTTCTAACACTACAAAAACAAATTTTGTCTACTCTTATTGACCGAAATGGAAGTGGCTCTTCCCACCCACAATTTTACTTGTACTACTAAATATTACAAGCAATATTTTTCAACTCTTACTGACCGTAAGCATTTTTTTTACTGCAAGTATTTTTTGTCTAAAAGCTTGAAAAAATTGCGTTTGAACATCAAACGTTCACTTGATTTTCTTTAGGCTGAAATGTAGTGTTGCTCATAGTAATGAAATGCAGCAAATTTTCTTGCGGCCCTCATACTTTTCAAGTTTCAAGTTATTCAAGTAATGTCTGCTTCTTTGTATTCTTCGACTAGCGCTGCTTCCGGTCGTCCTTCTTGACTGGCGCCATTAGCGTGCAGTGCACTACGAACTATTGCAGCCAGTCAGTGTTGCTGCAATTAAACTTAAATTTCAAAGTCATTGCAATGGGCGCGTCAACTTGGTTGGCAAGCGACCATCGCCATCGCCAGCACCAACAACCAATGCCAACAACACTGCAGCGTCTGATGTTGCGTGGCGGGACGAGTGGCACATAAATCTAGGAAATGCTTTAATTCATTTGCACTTTGTTGTGGCACGAAATGGGCGACAGTGCCGAGAAGTAATAAAATTCTGCTATAGCGAAAGATATTCAAGAATTTCAGTTAATGTGGGGGCGGAGTAGAAATGATGAGCTGGCCATGACAGTAAAGCAAGAAAATCGTGAATTAGAAACTTTTCAAGAAATTTGCAAGTCATTTTAATTATGGCATTTTAATGTATAGTAAATATCTAAGAACATGAATTGCCTATTTGATTGCTTGCGAGAAATGTGCAACATATAAGAATCGGCGGAAGAGTAAAATAACACTTCAGATGATATATTTTTAAAAAAGGTGAGATAATCAGCAGAAGTTTTTTTAATTTTTACAAACCTTTGGGTTAAATTTATATCTGGTAAAAGCACACTAAAAATTTATGTAGGGTTTTAGAAGAGCAATTGAGTGGAATTTGACATCTGTCACTAAAATATTTTCAGGTTGCAGAGCGAAGTTGCTCATAAATTCTGATAGAGAAGACAATAAGGAAAGTGGCAAGAAAGAATCGTTTCTTTCTTTTAATAGGGAAGAAAATAAGGAAAGTAGCAAAAATTAACCGTTTTCTTCTTCCGATAGGGAAGACGACAAGGAAAGTTTCTTTCTTGTAATGGAGAAGCATACAAGGAAAGTAGCAAGAAAGAATCTCTGATAGGGAAGAAAACAAGGAAATTAGCAAGAAAGAATCTCTGATAAGGAAGAAAACAAGGAAAGTAGCAAGAAAGAATCTCTGATAGGGAAGAAAACAAGGAAAGTAGCAAGAAAGAATCTCTGATAAGGAAGAAAACAAGGAAATTAGCAAGAAAGAATCTCTGATAAGGAAGAAAACAAGGAAAGTAGCAAGAAAGAATCTCTGATAGGGAAGAAAACAAGGAAATTAGCAAGAAAGAATTTCTGATAAGGAAGAAAACAAGGAAAGTAGCAAGAAAGAATCTCTGATAGGGAAGAAAACAAGGAAAGTAGCAAGAAAGAATCTCTGATAGGGAAGAAAACAAGGAAAGTAGCAATAAAGAATCTCTGATAGCGAAGAAAACAAGGAAAGTAGCAAGAAAGAATCTCTGATAGGGAAGAAAACAAGGAAGTAGCAAAAACGAATCGGGAAGAAAACACGGAAAGTAGCAACAACTAATCATTTCCTTCTTCTGACAGGGAAGACAACAAGGAAAGTAGCAAAAACGAATCGTTTCTTTCTTTTTGTAGGGAAGAAAATAAGGAAGTACCAAAAAGAAATCGTTTCTTTCTTCTTGTAGGGAAGGAAACAAGGAAAGTAGCAAGAAAGAATCGTTTCCTTCTTCCGATAGAGAAGACAACAAGGAAAATAGCAAGAAAGAATCTCTGATAGGGAAGAAAACAAGGAAAGTAGCAAGAAAGAATCTCTGATAGGGAAGAAAACAAGCAAGTAGCAACAACGAATCGGGAAGAAAACACGGAAAGTAGCAACAACTGATCGTTTCCTTCTTCTGACAGGGAAGACAACAAGGAAAATAGCAAAAAAGAATCGCTTCTTTCTTCTAATGAGAAGACAACAAGGAAAGTAGGATAAACGAATCGTTTCTTGCTTCTGATAGGAAAAAAAAACAAGGAAAGTAGCAAGAAAGAATCGTTTCTTTTTTCTTGTAGGGAAGAAAACAAGGAAGGTAGCAAGAACGAATCATTTCTTTCTTCTGATAGGGGAAAAAACAAGAAAAGTAGTAAAAACGAATCATTTCATTCTTCTGAGAGGAAAGAAAAAGAGGAAAGTAGCAAGAACGAATCGTTTATTTATTTTTTTTCACAAAAATCCCACAACGAACCGTCTATCAAGCCCTAACCCCAAAAATATAGCAAACAACAAAACAAGATCTATTTGACCCTCAAATAAGGCAAAAAATAAAAATACCTCTACCATACTCATAAATGAATACCTAACATCGGTAACAGACAAAATGCATAGCATAGACATTTGATAAAAATTTGATTATATAAAAAGGCTAAACTCAAGCTAACTGATTAGGTTAGGTAAGCTGGTAGGCCAGGTGGGCCACGCATAGACCCCATTGGATCACTGATGGTACCAATTGGAGCTCCATTGTGTTCCGGGTCAATGTAAAGTCATCGGTGGGAGTGTGGGTGCTTCTAATATTGTGATTGGGGATCTCATCTAACCCAGAGAAGAACGGGGTCCTTAAATGAGTAAGGCGTACTTTTGAGATAGCCGAACAGAAGCAAAGAATATCGTGCAAGATTTGGTGGGGAGACTGTAGGCAAGAAGTCTCACCTCGACATTTTAATTAGGGTACTGAAACTTGCTTATCTGGGCAGCTATCCCCAGATAAGCAATATGCATGATATGAGCACGTCAGGGGCTTCAAGATGATGCTGCACTTGCTACCACTGGATACATTATCACGTTTCACGAGACGCGCGATGAGACCTACTCCCATACTACAACGGGTAAATCGGGGGTACCGGAACTTGGAATGTGACTTGCTTGACTATTACGGTTTAGCAGGTATTTTTGCAGAATGGCTTAGCTTACCCCATCGAGACTACTGTCGTAACTACGAGGATGAGGAGGAAATAGAATCGGTCGAGCACCTCCTATGCGATTTTTCTGCGCTATCCTGGCGGCAAAACACTAAACGACTTGGGCATGGCCACTGGAGGATATGGTTTTGCTCGAAGTTGAAGTTGGTTTAAGCCAACACCGAACACAGAAAGGCAGAGACTTGCCTTCACTCTCTTCAGACATCACAATGGGCCTTTTGAGACCCACTGAAAGTGCCTACACACAATTCCAAGTATACAGCACAATTTTAAAAGAAATCCACCCAGTAGCGTACATTCTGTCCTATAACGCCAAAAGCACAATCGATTTCTCAGCACTAGTCTCGCTTCAAAATGGTAGAATTAGTTGTTGTTGTTGGTATAAGTCGATTATTTTGCAAATGTTCACATAACAACGGCACTGCAAATAAGTACTTGAGCACATTTGCTAGAATATTGAATGCTTTAGGAATGTTTTAAATTTCTCCAAAACACATCAACACGTGTACTGAATTTCTTAAATAACCTACAACAAAAAAAATGAAACTTTAATCATGAAAAGAGTACAAAAAATGTGAATCATTACCACCACAAATAAAATGTTCAACAATATCGCTGAGAAATGCCTACAAATCCTACTGATAATGTGGACAAAAAGCAGCAACAAACTTGTTATTTCATATATTACCAACTTAACAAATAGAAAAATGGTTTTCATTTGTTTTCTTGTTATTTGTAATTAGCGACTTACCACCACCGGCGCCATTATCGTGCAGCATGATGCGCGAATTGGTGAAGAACGGTCGCAGCGACGGCTTCGGTGTCGAACCAATTGACAGGCTGTCCATATCGGGGCCGGAATCGTCGCCCTCGCAACACGACAGCGACTCCAGTTCCTGGAATAATGCATCCAGATCACGTTCGCCGCGCAGAGCGGCAGTGCCGCGATTAACTTCGCCCTCCAGCTCCTCGGACGCCTTGAAACGCTTCAGCAATGCGACGATTTTCTGCTTGAAATTGCGCTGCTGCAAGGAAATCGTCTAAATTGGGCGAACGCAAACCAAAAATGAAAGGAACAAGAGAAAAGAAAATTGTTATAAACAAGATTTATATATGTATATATATATGTATGTGTGTGTGTGTATGTGTGTACTTAGCTAATAGGGAAGGCACTTAGTGCGCGCTACAAAATTTCACAAAAGCCCTAAACTGAATACCCCAGAACAGTTAAATGCGGCGCTTGAATAATTGAAAAGTGTTTTGAATATTGCCAGTAAACAATTTCTACGCAATTACTGGCGCCGTGCATTTTATTGCCCATTAAATGTGAACTGTCCTTCTTCACTTGGAACCATCTGCAGGACGCACACAAATCGCTGCGTGCGTTTCGTTTTTCGATTTGGCTTTCGTGCGTTTCATTGAATGTCTGACTTTCGTAGCTTTTGTGCAAATAACTACCAGTTTAATGGGAAATTGCCGCCATTATGTTGTGGCTACATATGGCCATTGATTATGACAATTGCCTAGGCGAGGGTCGAGTGGACATTCTTGAGAACTTTTGGGTAGGCATTGAAAATTGAATTGAACATGTCGCAGTTTATGCGGGGGTGAAAATTTGCCAAAGCGCTTTCAAACCCAAATTTTGGTCATGCACAACAGAGGCAAACAAAGTCTGCGATAGGGCTGCACGGAGTTAACACTAGAATGCCCGACAATCTGACTTACCTAAAATGCCCATATGTAGTAATTTTGACTACAATATTGTTTACTAAATTTTTTTTAATTTTATTGGTTTTTAAGTAGCAAATATGAATAAATGCACATGAGATTAAAATAAAATAAGTATTTCATTTTTATTTTTTTATGGTGTACAAAGTAAATTCATTTAAATATAATGGCGTACTTTACTCATAAATGGGATAAAATGGCATGGAATTTGGAATTTGTGATTGAATTTTGTGAGTGAGTTTTGGATTGAAAAACTTGGGAATTGTCACAGCCTACTAATATTTTTTTAATGTTTGCAAATATTTGAAATTTTCATATTTCGCAATTGAAGATGCATATTTGTCAGTAAGAAATTCACTTTTGATGAAAATTGTTTATAGGTAGTCAAAATGACTCCTTTTGGGTATTTAAGGTAAATTTTGCAAAATTGGGGTAAACATTTTTTTTTACAATATTTTTAATTTACTTATTCAATTTAGCTTTACAAATTAGTAAAAGTCACGAAAGATATTTTTTTAGAAAGCGATGCAATAAAAGTTATTTACAATAAAAGACCTCAATGTAGTCAAAATTACTACCTTGGGCATTCAAGTGTTAAAGGGTCGAGAAAGCACATAAATTATATTTTTGCTCGCAATTCTACCCGCCCAACAGACACAAATTCGTTTGCTAAATCAACATAATTATTTAAAACCAAAATTGCGGTCAAACTCGGCCAACACAAAAGCTCGTTCAGCTTTACACACCCTTCGAGCCAAAGCCAGCCAATGCACTGAACACAGCGCTTAATTAGCTTTGCCATTATAGAACGCACCTCAACTTAAGCATAGACCCGTTCACCATTGAACCAAAATAGCTAAGAATCATGCAACAAAACGCCATACAACTGAAAACTAGTGAAAAAAGGGTGTATTGCCTATTTTACAGCCAACCATGTGACGGCACAAACGAAACCAAAGGGCAAAGTGAAAAAACGTTGGCAAGAAAAATACGCAACAAAAAACGTGCGCAGCAATCCCTGCCCTCAATTAGCTTGGCTCAAGGTAAATGCGAAGAACATCCGTAAACAGCAAAAACACGTTCGTTTGTGCGCCAAACGTGGCGTATGCGGTGGCCGCACAACGTGGCGTATGCGTTATTTACATGCAAAAATATTAGCCCCCAAAGAAAATTAAAATTAAATTAAATCGCTTCTGCCAACCTTAACGCCCGCAATAACAAAAACAACAACAACAAAAGCAACCATGCTGACTACGAGGCACATCAGTAGCAACAGCGCAACAACCACAACAACAGCAGCCGCAGTGGTGAGAGTAGCGTTGCACAGTGATTCGTTCCATAGACAAAATTCAAAAAATTTATAGTCTCAGAATTTAATGATTTTGATGTCATTTCAAAGATAAAACTCCAACTAAGAAAACCCCACAAAATCTGTGCTAAAAAAGAATTAGTGTGTGTGCAAAAGCGGCTCAAAGTTGAAACTTTTTTCACAAAAAAATGTAAACACATATTTTCTGTTTTTTAGTCTATTGAGTAAAAAAAATTGTAAAAATTCATGGTAACCAAGAAGTTGCTAAAACTTTCAATATAGATTAAAAAATGATGTGGCCATGTTCGCTTTTAATGTTTTCTCAAAATTTATAAAGCTGAGGCTTTAACTTCACTTTTAATTCAAAATATTTTTCTAACTTAAAAATCTGAATATTGGCAAAACTTAGAGGAAAATATCTAAAAAGTATGTGAAAGTATGTTCCTGGATTTTTTTTTATTTTAAGAAGCATTCTTTCTTTGTCGGATAATGTAATTACATCCTCCGATATCTTCCGATCTCAGAAAATAATTCTATTTGAAAAGTGGTCTAAACACCTATTTTTGGACAAAATTTATTTTTTTATCCCTAAAAGTATGCAATCAGCATGAAAAATTGAGAAAATTGCAAAAAAGCAAAACATACGTCTATTATTATCGTTTTTATTGAAAAATTAAAGGGTCCTAAGACAATTTCTGTTACTCTTTGCAATTATCAATGTTGACGTTACCGATTAAATGTAAAATCTGAAAAATCTAGCCAACACACTCGTTGCTATAGCTCACCAAAAATGACGAAAATTGCAAATTTAAGTCTCAGACATTGCCAAACTACAAAAGTTTAAGAAAAACAAAATAGAGATTTCAATTCAGCAGACCATGATTAACTAGTATACCAAATTTTAGGAAGAACGGACCACTCCTTCTAATTTTGTCCCGCGGTTGTATGGAGTCGAATCACTGTGCGTTGGTGCGGCATTTGCTTGGCTCTCTCATCAACACTGACGCGTTAAGGCGCTCCGGGTGGAACGTGCCGGTTGTCAGTGAACACAGCAACAACAACAGAGGCCGCGATCTACACTCGCTGCGGTAATAATATGATTTTCCATTAAAATGCTTATTTAGTCTGTCAAAAATAAAAAAGAAAACTTCAACACAAAAACAAAAAAGAAAGTAAAAAAAAACCAAATAGCAACAATAATGTTCACAACTGTGTGAAGGGTTGGACGTTGTTGTTGCTGCACGCAATACTTTTCAACCACACCACACCCTAAGTCGCTCCCACTCCCCTCCCGGCAGCCCCATAGACTAATAGGATTTCACGTTAGAAGACTAATTTGAATGTCATGTCAATTTAATGCGTTCGCCTCATTTCCGCGAGGGTGCCGATGTGAGACAATTTGTGTCTGTGTGGGTGACAAAATTCAAATTTGCCAAATTTCCAAGAAATGTACACACGTGTGCAGAGTAAAGTGTGACCTTTTCGACGAGCTTGTCACACAAATGTTAAAAGTTTTTAAATTAGGTAAAACAACAAAGCAAAACAGGCGAAAAAAACACAAAATCGATGTCCTTTGGAATTGAGCGCTTTGGCTGTCAAAGTACAAGCAGAAACATGTGCAAGGTTTTAGATTAGACGCTTTGTTGTTACGTTGTGCGTTACGCAAATATTTGCATTGCTGTTTTTGTTGTTGATGCGGTGGTTTTGTGGCCACAAATTGCTACCAACGTTCAAGCCTACCATTCCGGGTACATTGTTGGCATGGCTTAAATTGTTGCTGGCGCCATCTTGTTTGCCTGTCTGGTTTGTTTGCAATTTGTAACTGTTTTCGAATTTTAGTCGCTGTTGTTGTCGTTGTTATGTTGCCGACGTTCCGCCCAGCGACGTATGAGCAAACTAAGGCGTCACCTTGACGCACTCAAATTATTTATAATGATTTTTATTTTTAGATTTTCAAGCGCAATCACACACAAGCTCGCACACGCACACACACACATACGAATATATATGTACAATGTACTTAGTACACGTGCGCACGCGTAGGTACACATTAACGTTTACTAGTGTTGCGGTCTATGTTGCTGCTGCGCTGTTACGGCTGCGGTTATTGCTGCTTGTTGGCAATTTTGCGTCAGAGCAACGTCACAAATCAATGCACAAGTTTGGAAATGAATTAAGCCACAGCGGGCGGCATCAGTCGCACGCACCCATAAGTGTATCAATTAATTCTGAGTAGTTCTCAGTGGAATAAAGTAAGCCGGTTGCGGCATAATGAGCCGTGGCTATTTTTAATCCCTGTCCAGCGCTGTGATTGCTGTCTGACAACTATTTTGAGAATTTGAAGGTGTAATTCGTGTCGTGTTCTGATTGGAAAATCAAATCACAAAATTGCAGTTGTTTTTAGCTTTTCAAATTTAGAAATCAATACTGCGTGTCCAAGCGTGAAACAATAACTTTTTTGTATGTGGTTGTAATTATAAATACACTTCCGAAGGCACATGCAATTTTTTCTTTACCGCAGATAGCCAAGTTTGTTTGAATTGATGCAAAAAAAAATATTAAATGTTAATGAGATAATTTCTTTAGTTTTATGACAGAAATGAATGTTGTGAATAATTGCAAAAAAAATATGCACTTCCAAAGATATTTTTAATTTTTAAATATTAAAAAAAAGTCTAAATATTCCCATATTTTAAACATGAAACATGTTCATTTGCAATTTGACTTGTTAAAAAGTAGACAAAATTATTGCAAAATTATTTGTATAATACTTTAAAACCTTTTCTAGTAATATATAGGTTTTGTTATAAAATTTTTCAATAAAAAAAATTATAAAATATACTAAGAAAATAATAAAAAATAGTAATAAGTAATAGTAATAAACTAATAAAGCTAATAATAAAAAAAATAATAGAAAAATAACTTTAAAAAATATTTCAAAAAATTAAAAATATTAAAAAAAAATTAAAAATATTTTACAAAATAAATACATATATTAAAAAAATACAAATAAAAACAAATTCAGAAACCAAATATATATGCATATACAAAAAATATATACAAATAAAATATTATATAATAAAAAAATATATATAACACCGTGCGACAGCATTTTTCACACCGGGAAAAATCTATATGTGCGTGAAACTAGAGACCAAATATAGTAATACTGCGTACTCAGTTTTTCATTTCCACATCCTTTGTCCTTTTAAAAGGTTTTCAAAATTTTGAAGGGGATTCAAAATAAAAAAAATATAAAATATACGTTAAGTATATTTAGTACTTACTTTTCAAGAAAATTCGATGTAAATTTTCAAGGATATAAAGGATTAAAATTTTCAAAGGACCTTTTTCATATTATTTTTTTACAAATAGATCAAAAATTAATTTTATTTCAATTCTTGAGCCTTTCCTCTTTCATTTGATTTACATATCGCCATATTCTAACGAGGTTAAGTATTTTTTATATTTTTTTTATTTTTTATCCCCTTCAAAATTTTGAAGTCCTATTAAAATGACAAAGGATGTAGAAATAAAAAACTGAGTACGCAGTATTACTATGTTTGGTCTCTAGTTTCACGCCCATATGGATTTTTTCCGGTGTGAAAAATTTTTTTTATTTTTTGTCGCACGGTGTAATTAGCACATAAAAAATTAATACAAAATACAAAAAAATATTTGTCATTAAATAAAAATTAAATGGTAATTAATGGTTTAGTTTTGAAGTGCAATGCATAAAACATGTTAATTCATTCATTCATTCATTATTTTAATTACGCTTTAAAACATTTTCTAATAATATATATTGTAGCAACATTAAAATAGGTATATAAAAAATGATAATGACAAAAATAATAAAAAAAATAACAAAAAAAATAAAAGAATAGTAGAAAAATATATATAATAATATTTTAATATTATTTTTTTTTTAATATTCAAAATATTTTAAAAAATAAATATATTAACAAATAAAAAAATCAGAAACCAAATATATATGCAAATGCAAAAAATATATAGAAATAAAATTTTATATATAAAACATAAATGTGTAATTTATCAAAAATAAATACAAAATACAAAGAAATATTTGTCATTAAATAAAAATTAAATAGTAAATTAATGATTGAATTTTAAAGTGCAATGCAGAGAAACAAATTTCTAAGAATTGCTGAAACATTAACAACAAACAATATTTAGAAGTAAAGTGGCTAAAGATGATATTCAGCGCTAGATTTGAACATCCAAATATGTAATAAACAACTTTAATACCCGAAAAACACAATTTTTCTATTAATCTTCCTTAATTCATTAATCGTACTATTAGATAGAATTTTATTAAAAGTGTAACATTTTAATTGTACTCAACTCAATTATTTACTTCACCCGTTAAAGCCTTTTTTTCAGTTCAAATTCAATTAAAACGCTGATTGATAAGGTGTGAAAACTACTAAATACTTCGACATTCCTAGAGCTTAGAAGATAATTACTGTCAATACATTAAATGATTGGGTGTAAAAACTAATCATTACTGAACCATTGGGCAATTATAATAGTGTGTAAAGTAATTATTACAAAGTGTTAAGTCTTGTTTACATGTCAAGCTTTAATTGCAAATGGAAGTCGAATTTCTGTTAGTTAGTGCATAATAAGAGATGAAGACGGAATTGTGCTTTGCAAAGAGTTAGTTAGGACTGCTGATCGCAAATCAGAAAATAATAGTTGAAGTCATTCAGTGGTGCGCGCAAGGGGGCTTCAAACACCGAAAAGATCTGTTTGTTGCAAACATTTTGAGTGGTAAATATTGGTTCAAATGGTATTGTGCTCACAAATTGTGTATGGAACAGCCCACCAAATGAAATCCTTTCACTGCGCCACTGTAGTAGACTGGAGTGGCAACCTTCTAATGAAAATCTCACTTAAACACGAAAGGATGACTCGTTGTAATACTACATAAGGATGGCACAACTCTGCCTTTAAGTCGTTGGGCACATCGAGGATTACAATAAAAACATTGCTATATCTTCAGTAAATATAAAAAACGATATAAGCTTTCACCAGCTCAGAATTACGAGTGTTGATCTTGTTTTTTCATTAAGAAAGCCTTATGCTTTGACCCTCAAAAGCACTCAATACGAGTTAGTTCGTAGTATAGTTGCGACTTTGCTGCCTAACTGCTAACTTAATTACTAACCGATCGAAAAGCAACAAAAACAATTAAAAGTTGTGTGCAGTTATTCAAATTCCATTCAAACATCTGTTTGTAGTTAATGGAAAAGTAGAGAGCGAGCTTAATTAGAGAAAAGGAATATCTACTTAAGAGCAAAAATAAAATGTTTTTTTAATTATTCAAACAAGTTACTTAACTTCTAATGGAGTGAAAAACAGTTTAAAGAAAAATTGTATAATATTTATGAAAAATTCCATTTAAATACCAACCACAGTCAAATTACTGTAGTGTTTTCCAGGCCAAAGTTACAACAATCTGTGCAGCCGTTAATTGGCTTAGAGCCGCTGTTAGGGCCCTGTATGCAGTTCTAATAGCATCAAAGACTGTTCTGAGCTATAGAAAATCTCTCAAGGAGATTACCGGGTATATTTATATTCACCTTCGCGGTGAGAGACTGTAGAGTAGACGACAGGGTACGACGAAAGACATTTCAATTATCATATAGTTGTGGTTATACCATATATTATATACTTATACTGTCTTTGGTACTAGAGTCCGACCGATACAAAATTTTTTGGCCGATGCCGATGCCGATTAATCGGCCGAAAGGACGAGATTTGGCCGATGACGATTAATCGGCCGAAAGGGCGAAAGTCGGCCGATGCCGATGCCGATTACATAGAAAAAATAACATGAATGAATTCAATCAAAAACACAGTATATTTTATAAAATAACAAAAGGAACTATTACATATTGTTTGTAATATTTATCAAAAAATTACAAAAAAAACGAGAAAAGAAATAATTAAAAACTAAATAATATTACAAGATAATTCAGAATTCTAATACATTAACATGTATTAAAAAAAATAATATATCTAATTTATTCAACTGAGAGACAAACAAAAATATTAAAAAAATATATGTATATATATAAAATATATATATGTATATATAATATTTATCGTAAATATTGCATACAAATTCAGTTTTTTCTTCAAATTAAAATTACGATTTTTATATTAAAATTTGTACTCTCAAATTGCGACCCGTTGTACAAGTGCAGTGGGAAGAAGTCAGAAAACAAATTTGGAAAAAATAAAAGGCCTGTTTAATAAAAATGCTTCCAATTAAAAACGAAGGATAAGATTGTAAAATTAAATGCCCTTTCTTCTGATATGCACATTAATAGACAAAGTGCTGTGTTTTTAAGACTACCTAGTTTTTATAAAAAACATTTCTAGGAAACATTTATATTAAACAGTATCTAAAAATACATTACTGAAAGGGGGTATAAGAACCCGTTGGTACAAAAAATGAAAACAAAAAAATGAAAGCAGGAAAATAGGCCGATATGCCATCGACCAAAAACGGCCGATGTGGCATCGGCCATAAAAGGCCGATACCGATGCCGATTCTTATTTTGTTGGCCGATGCCGATACCAATTTATTGGCCGATACTAGCCGATGCCGATTAATCGGTCGGACTCTATTTGGTACAACTGATCTGTTACGCTGGCTCCCTCGGTATCTCTTAACCTGTAAGCTTACAGAAGTTTCATACAAGAAACTAATTTAAGATGGGCTGACGGCAACAGAGGATTTACTGCGCGTCAAATTTGGCGGATCTTAGACTTTCGTTGTACTAGAGAGCTTCTTTTACTAAGAAGGAACCCGATTATAACTGTGAACGATGTTCTAACGGGTCACTGTTTTATTGGCATCCAAGCAAACAGTTTGGGTTCAATTTCAAATTACTTCTGTCACAACTCTATGGACGAGGAAACGAAAGGAAATCCACTTCACCTTCTCTTCACTGGTACTGCATTAGCTCGAAGAAGGAAGTATATTTTTCTTCAATAATTTAAGGTACATATCTGGCCAACTTTCGCAGTCTCAAAGTGGTTCAATGAGTGAGCAGTCTTAAACTTGATTCTTTGTCTTATCACAATGGGCCTCCTAGCCACTTCTACCTACCACATACTAAAGTTTTACGCTTTTAAGCAGCTTTAGGCTCTTAAGCCCACATCTATAAATTTTCAAAAAGTGACACTTATACTAAGCAGCTCGAAATTCAATTGTCTGCCGCACAGCATTTCGCAAGAGATGACACATGCTATGTCATAAAATCAACGAAAGCATTTACCCTGAAATGTCTTTCGAGTTAATAAAAAACAAAATTTGGTTCTTGTGAAAACTGGATGAGAATTGTCAACTGAAAACTAAATTTATACGGCGAAATTGGAAATAATATTTATTAGTCTCGGCGTTACTAAGTAACTGAATGGCTTAAAGCTTTCAGCTATCAGGCAGAGACCTAAAATAATTATTATTCAAATTTTTGGGAATACAAAAATTGCCCTAATTTAAGAAATTTCTATAACTATTGTTTTATAATAATTATTCCCTATAAGAAATTTTTTACGTCGCCTATAGCTATTACTATGTATGATAATAAAATTTTTTGAGTTGCATAATAACTCTTAACATATAAGTGACAAATATATTTTTCGTTGTCGATAATAATTATTTTGGAATTTTTGTTTTTTACATTGCTTCACAACTTTTATTTATGACTTTTTTAATTTACGTTACCGATTACTATTATTTTGAGAAATTTTTTTTTACGTTGCTTCATAACTTTTATTTGTGATTTTTTCATTTACGTTGTCGATCACTATTATTTTGAAAAAAACAATTTACGTTGAATTACCACTTTTTGGATATGAATTGATTTTTAATTGTTTTAAATTGACAAACGCAAATTAATTGCAGAAACCTAATTTTCACCAACAACTAAACAATTAAAAATCAATTCATACTCAAAATGTGGTAGGGCAACGTAAAAAAAAATGTTCTTTCATAAAAGTTATGAAGCAACATAAAAAAATTGTCTTTCAAATAATAGTTATCGCTAACGTAAATAAAAAAGTCATAAATAAAAGTTATGCAGCAACGTAAACAAAAAAAAAATCCCAAAATAATAATTATCAAGAACGAAAAAAAATTTGTTTCTCATAACAGTTATTACGCAACGTAAAAATTAATTGTCGCAAATAATAATTACAATCAACAATTAAAATTGTTGTTGCATTGTAATAGTTACATTGCAATTATTGTCTTAAAAAACTTATAATAGTTAAGTCCCTGACGAACTGAACGACGAACACTTTTTCCTTCTTCATTTTCGACTAATAATAAACTTGCACTTTCTTTTCGGTGAAAACGCGACCACTCAGTTTTTCATCGATTTGTTGGAAATTTACAATTCAATTACGGACAAGAGACAATTGACAAATTTACAATATTTATGTGTGTATGTGTGTGCACGTGACATATACTACAATCATAGTTTCGTGCTAAAACATTAAAAGGGCAAACTAAACACTTGGTTTGTGGCATTGTGCTCAATAAGATTGGCAATTTTTCTTTGACTTTTGTTTTTATCTAAAACAAATGGACGCAACGGCAAACAGCAAAAAATGTGGAAAAAGACTAAATTCACAACAGGCGGCATTTGTCAGCGACTGAGTCATTTAATTGTTAGCGTGCAGCCCACAGAGCCGTAACGTAATTAGTAGCATTCAAAGAATAAAAAAAAAATTGCATCAACGGCGCAAAAAATGCCAAACATGTTAACAAAAACAACAGTAATGAGAAAAATATTGACAAATATTGTTAACAAAAAATAAAAACAAAGTGTAAATTACGAATAATGTTTTCTGCAGTTTTTCACGCCCACAGACACAGAAAAATTTGCCTAACGAAATTTGAAAAAATGAGTGACAATTACAAATAAAATTTTCTGCAGTTTTTCGCCCCCAGAGGCACAGAGAAATTTGTTACAAATGATACGAAACAAATGTTACGAATGATGTTTTCTGCAGTTTTTCGCCCCCAGACACAGAAAAATTTGCCTAACGAAATTTGAAAAAATTAATCTCAATTACAAATGATGTTTTCTGCAGTTTTTCGCCCCCAGACACAGAAAAATTTGCCTAACAAAATTTAAAAAAAATGGGTGTCAATTACAAATAATATTTTCTGAAGTCTTTCGCCCCCACAGGCACAGAGAAATTTGTTTAAAAAAAATTTAAATAAATGGCACACTTTCTATTTCAGTGTTTGACCTCCCACGTTTGTATCATCGATTCAAATGGTTTTGCTGGTTTCACCTCGGAAGCGACCAAACAACACAAAAGCACTGGAGTACTCACCCGACTGATCTTTGCACGTGACGAACTCTTGTCCTTCATCTCGAATTCGCTATCACTGTCCACGGGATTAGTACCTAAGGCGACATCCTCCACCTCGGAACGCTGCAGCTTGCGGTACTTGCGCATGTCATGCTTGGCCGGATTGTAGTCCCGCTTGGGATCGTAGCCGGGTATGCCCAACTCGGTGGCCTCGTCGTTAAATTCGCCAGAACTAAATTCGCCCTCCTCGTCCTCGTCTGAGTATTCGGCAGCTCGATCTGTGGATTTGTGATTTTTAGTTTTCAACTTGAACAACTTTGGCCGACTGCTCGTATGGTCGCAATGCGAATGGCTTTTGGATTTTAGCATTTTTGGGACGGACGCGCCTGGCGACTTGACTGCGGAACGTGAGATACGCAACGGCCCTCAAAGGCAACGAAAATAAAAAACAATACTGTATATACGGTAAATACGGAACGACACACACACACACAACGTTGTTGTTTTCGTTTTCGCGTTCTGCTGATAAGATTGTAAAGTTTAATTTTTAATTTATTTTTATATTAATTGTTGGTGCTGGTTTTTCAAGTGCGAGGCGCTTTGGCTGCTGCTACCAATGTTTAATGTAGATTTTTTTTTGTTTAATATTTAAAAATTCGCAAATATTTTGTTGGCTTCAACTTGAAACTTTTCACCTCAATCGCCAGCTGAATTACGTATTTCACAACTGCGCGGTAAATTGTGTACGGCGGTATTGAAATTCGCTTTCGCACCGGGAACGTGATATCTGTTGGCTGGTCGAGTGTTAACTGTTTAGCGTGTGGCGCTCGCGAACTCAGCGCCGGCAGTTGGGACCGCTCGCTGTCAGTTCGATTTTCAATACTCAGCGCGCTGCACGCTCGATTGTTGTTGGTTGCTGCTTGAATGTACCGGCGTTTCGGTGGTCAGAATAATGAGAGGCCAACACAGACGCTGTCATGGAGTTAGTGGATATCGAGTGTGAAATTGAACAATTGCTCAGTGCTGCTCACAACACACTACACTGTCTTGTTGCTGTTGTTGTAAAATAAGCCACTCAATTCTGACGGCGAGCCATAAGCAGCGCTGTACTCGTCTTTATTCAGTTTTGTATTTAAAAATAAGTAGACGACTCACGCTCACGCTCGCCAGCCCGCCAGCGTTGGGCACTTACGCTCGGCGCCAGCGTCAGCGCCGACGCTGAGTGGGACGTTGCCGCTAGACGACTCACGCCCGCTCGTCATTACCGCCGCCTGTGGCAAATGTGCAATGTGTATAATTGTTTTTGGCCATTTACGAGACACACGTCTCGTATTTTACGCTGCTGTTAATTTCGTTGTGCTGCTGGCAGCGTAAAAGCAAAACAAAGCACACGCACACACACACACACACAGATACACCTGCAAAGCGCCACCAACAAATCGAGCAAAATACGCTCTGGAGCAGCGTGCACCATGCCGGCCGGTTTCAATTGCGCGAGCGAGTGAGTAAGTGCCCAGCCGAACGCTGACAATGAGTGGCGCTACGGTGAGGTTCAACGTCATCGCCCACATGCCAGCAGGATACTTTCTGGTCACTATTATGTTTACTTCTTGTTGTAGAAAAGAACAAATTGAATTACTTTTACATTGAATTGATTATTTTTAGCTACTGTGTGCCTAATTATGAGTCAGTTACACATGCCTTACCGATCAATGGACGACAAAAGCGTGAACACAATCAAATGTCCTTGGACATGAAAAGCAACAATGAAAGGATAATATCCGAACATGAGGTCCTTTTAGTAGAAAGTAAGTGCTACAATAATGTAAAAACATGGGTGGATGTTGTCTGTATTGCAGCAATGTCCTTCGATATCGACAATGAAGCGCCGCACTATGGCTCGGTTGGCCATTTTTCGTTGCAAAAATCATAACTTCTGAACCAATAAAGATATTTAAAAAATTTAAATTGCATCTGAAAGTGTAATATCCAAGCTTTAGTTGCCAAAGTTAAGATTTACTAAAACTTCATACTAAAATGAAATTACTTTTTTGTTTGCATTAAAAAATTAATTTTTTATATATTTTTTCCAATAAATTAATATAATTTATTGGTTCATACATATTTTTTTCCAAAAAACAATTTTTTTTTAAAGTTAGATTTTTCAAAATCGTTATCTACACTGGAAGGAATGTCTAATAATGAAATCATTTCTACGCTATAAGTATCTGTAAGTTCTTTTTGTGATCTTACAGATCACGGTGAAAAGGTCTTCATTTTGTCTAGATCGTGATATTTTGCAAGTGTTCATACATCTATACTTTTTGTAGTCCTTATTTTTGCATTCTTGAGCTTCTTCAGACAATTCCCCTATTGGTAAGCACTGGTATTCTATTAAATCCTTTCCATTTGCTAAAATTTTATGTACCGTAGGAGTAAGTTTCTTCTCTGATTAATTCAATCGAGGCTGCAATCGAGTCTGCTAAGTTTCAGTAAAGAAATGGACTGCGCTTGAACCAGATTTAAGTTAAATAGGCGGTGCCACGCTTTCTTGTTTAATACCCGCACCTTTCCCTCTGTCGAAAGATATAAATAAATGGAAGGTTCGTACTTAGTTTCATTGCTGAGCGACTTATAATTCAGCAAAATATTTGGGTCACAAAAAATGTGCCACGCCCCTTGTCCAACGCCCATCAAATCTTACCAGTAGAATGACTCATCTATGGGACGACACAATACTAAATTTCAATGCTGTGCACCTTACAATTTCGAAGATATTCTTTTATAAAGATTTGGCTTTTATGGGCGGTGCCACACCCCACTGTCCAATACCCGCCCCATTCCCTCTGTCGAAGGACATGACTAAATAGTATGTTCGTAGTGAATTTAATTGATGTGTGACCTATGGTTCCAACGTTATGGTCTGAAAATTTTCAGAATTCACGGTCAAAAATGAGAGGGATTTTCCGACTTTTCCCATAGATTTTCCGGAATTTTCTTTTCGCACAAACCTGAACTGACTCAAGACGAATCCAACAAAGAAAACTTCATTGAAATTGGCCGGTCCGTTTGAGCGTGATTAGATATATAGATTTAGATAGATGCCAGCAACACAAAATAGGTTCGTATACTTGCGTGTTTTTCGACCCGAGGTTGTTTCACTTTTATTGCTCTAGAAAGTAAAGCGGCAAAAAGCGGCAGCTGAGTTTTGGAAGTTAGGTAAATAATTGAATAAGAAATAACCACCCTCAATTTCGCGGAGGTTTTTTTTGGTATATTTTTTTTATTTTCGATCAAAGTTGGAAAAAAGGTCGAAATATAGACTTTTCGAGCAATCGGTAGATCGAACAACTTTTAAGACAAAACAAACATTTTTTATTTTTATTATATTTACAATTAACGTACCTTTTAGAAAAAACCAACAAGTTACCGATTGGTCGCTTCATTTACATACAAATCAATCTTAAAGATGACAAAAAAAACCAAAAAATACACATTTTTCTCGATGTGGAAAAATTGTCAAATTTGAGCGGCTCTACCTCGCAAACTACTAATCCGAATTTAATGAAAGTTACATTTTCGTAATCCCTGGAAAATTCTCAATAAGATGCGTGTATTCATTTTATCGAACGCTTTCATGAAATTTTTGATTTTTGCAACGTTTTTCCGGCGGCTGGGCCATAGTGCGCCGGTTAACAAACAGTCGACGAGGTGATCGGTTACAATGGCAAAGTGAAGGAATTCAAAGAAAATTATGAGACATGTCGTTGAAGCAAGTTCAAAGCACTGCTGGAGACAACGCAAAATTTGTAACGTAGGGGAAGTTGAAGACAACAAAAGGTGTCTGTCACTTAAGGGGTAACACTACTTTAGCGGCTGAAAAAATGGACAAACTTTGACGATTTATTTCGCAACTATGGAAAATGTAAGAGAATTCATTTTCAAAGTGCATATTGAGCACATATTCAAAAAAAAATATTGAATATTGACTATAATTACGTCTTGTGACATAGAAGCTGCAAGGAGTGCAAGGAGTACCTGTACCAGCTAAATGAAAAATTCACATTTTCTCACCAAAATCAAATAATTTGCTCTTAACACTCAATTCCGATTACAATTATATTCGAAATGGGGAGGTTAATGGGGTTTTCGAGAATACATTTTGATTATTGCTTCTGATGGTGAATTTCTGAACCTTAAGTAATTTTATATTTTTTGTACACAAGAATGATGCCGATCGCTAAATAAATGATTCAAATAGGTTAAGTAGTTTCCGAGATATGATGTTTCATCGCTTACTTAACTACTACGTTTACAAGTGTGGAGCCAATTTCATAGAAAATGGCCAGTTTTGTATGGCAGCTTCCTTAAGACTTGGAGATAGCGAGTAGATATGTTTGGAAGAAACATTCGGAAAGGAAAATAAATAAGTTTCGGTCTAACATTTGATACATCTGGGGCCAACCTGGGAGCAGTTGGAGCCTATTTTATAAAACCAATCATTTTGTATGGCAGCCCAATTAAGGATTGCAGATAAGGTATAAATATGTTTGAAAGAAATGTTCAGTAGGGAAAACTAGTGAGGGTCAGTCATAGATTTTAACTCTCTAAGAGCAACGTTTGAGCAGCTGTGGAGCAATTTGTCGAATTTCCCAGATTTTTTTGTGAACTTTGACCTTGATGCGAAGCCATTTAACTCCAGCCATCTAGCCCCAAAATTTTTTTGCTCATGTACTTTTTCACCAAATTCATGTCTACTGTAGGGACAACTGTATACACCTAATTCTGTTTTTACACGGTCTTTTTTTACACGGTTTTGATTTAACACGGTTTGAAAATAAAAAATTTTTAATTTTTCGTGCTATGGAATAAAACCGTGTAAAAAAATTAAAAATTATTGATTTTCAAACCGTGTTAATTTAAAACCGTGTAAAAAAAGACCGTGTAAAAACAGAAATAGGTGTATTGTTTTTATGACTCCAAAGTAAAAATTACGCCAAACCAAAATATATATTTTTGCAAAATCTTAAAGTGATATCAACCCCTAATTCCATTTGAGTAGTTAAGAACAGGTGGATTGGTCGGACAATGATCTGATGATTCCATTGGGAACATTCCCAAATCACACTCGTTGGTTTTGTCTGGCTGAAAGATTTTCCTTGATCGACATAAGTAGAGCAAGTAGAAGAGAATATTTCAACATTTGACTTGAACTCACTTTTGCACATTAGTTGATCATATATACGAACTATATAGTGTGTTGTATACACCATTAGCACTTTGACAACTAGAAATTTAGGCCATTTTCCTTGACACAGTTCGTGGAAAATACACAAATTTAATATACATATGTTAAAAAAATATTTTTTAGTATGCATTTTTTTTTTGCAAACATTGTCTTTAGCTAATGAAATGATTGACGTGTTTGAGGTATGTAAGTACAAACATTTTTGAAAAGTAAAACAGTTTCCTATTTAAAAAGTTTCTGAGAAACCAAACCGCTGTCGTGGTAAAAGTTGCGCATGTTTCAGTTCTATTGTGCACAGCAATGACACGCATGAGGCATGTGGCACGCGGCATGTGGCAATAGCGCGCATGCTGCCGCAAGCAACTTCTTATTTATTTTGCGCATCCTTGCGCCCCCCCCCCACACGGCAAACGGCAACGGCAACTGCATAATGAAACGGAAGCCAACATAAGTAGCAGGAAACTAAGTATGTGCATTCCGCACACTTTGCCAGGCAGCTTGAAAATTTAATTTAACTCGACGAAAAGTTTGCGAATTTTCGGCGCTGCAAATAACGCAGCGACTCATATTTGCCGCGGCCGTAGCGCAGCCAACAAGAATGAACGCATTTCGGCAGCCAACATTCCACACAACACGCCAATGTTGCACATATGCAGCGGTTGCTGTTGCTGGCTGCATGTTGTTGCCGACTACATGTTGTTGTTGCTGCTGTTGTGTCGAAGAAGATTTTTCCAATTGAACAAGTCATGGGAATTTCTGAAAAATGCCTTGAACGTAGTGACAGCAGCAACAGAAAAATCGAGCATGAATAGAAAAATAAATAAGCTAACTAAACATTGTGTGCGAGTGAGTCATGTTGGTGAATTCTTGAGGAGGCAAATCGTGCTGTGTCTTCTCGAAGCATTTTCGCAAAATGCAAAAGTGGCAAAATAACGCAATTATTCAGCGTTTCAATAATTGAAGACCAACGTGCGTCTGACTGCGTGGGCGCTGACAACAGAACAGCTGATTCAGCTGTAACGAGAATTCTTCTACGATCTATTTACAGCATCTACCAAAGTCATTGGCCCTATTGGTATTATTAAATTATTTTTTTTGTGAAAGAGACAATGAGTTGCACTTAAAAAAAAAAAAATAAGAAAGTAAAAGCCGACGTTGCTTAAAAATATGTCAAAAGCGTCGCACAGTGTTTCGACTCCATACAAAATTGGGACAAAAATAGGAGTGCTCTAAATTCGCTGAAAATTTGCAATTAGAATTATTTGGGGCCACTGACCTCAAAAATTATGTTTGTTTTCCAAAAAAAATATATAGTTTTAAAAAAAATCGAATATATATAACCAAGTATGCCATCACTACCGAGCCCAAACCGCTGGAACTATAATGATGAAATTTGGTCAATAGTTGTATTTTAAAAAGTCAACCTTTAAAAAGGAGCGATTTTAAAAAATTCGACCTTGACAGGCCGGAAACGGGGGGGTGAAGCTTATATAGACTGATATTGTTTTTTGGTCGGATTGTTTTAAAATTTTGTATAAATATACTTAAAGAAAAATAACGAAACACGTATTTCAGCGTTTTTCTATATTCGACCTTTAAAGGGTGGAAAGAGGGCGATGAAGTTGCTTGAAAAAAAGCTTTTTTTGTTTTTATTTCCGTAGAACTTTACATAGAGATGACTCAGCTATGAATGAATGAATGCTATAGTAAAATTTCCAGGATGAAAAAAAAATAATTGCCATTTTTTAAAAAGTTCAGTTTATTCAGTTTCACTCTCATCAATAATGATGTTTTTAATCTCACACAAACAGTTCAATTGAAATACAACTATTTTACAAATAGATTTCTAAACAAGTGTAAATGATGCAACGTAATTTTAACAAAATTGCCTTCCTTAACTTTCCTTCTTATTCTCAGAAAATATTAGCATTAAATCACATTTTAACAAAAAATTTCATAATAATGAAAACAAAAGTAGGATAATATGGCTCTTAACGGGTTAAACGGGTAAGCAAACCCCATTTTTTTTTATAACACGTTAATAATTTGTGACATTGGCTTTGTTAATATAGAAGTTTTCATATTTTATGAAAGACTTCCGTAAGGCAACTCTGCCTTTAGTGGGCGGACCATGCCCATTTTAAATAGCGACTGTGCTACTATACTATTTCTTTCCAGTTACATCACTTTCTGGGCGTTACAAGCTCCGTATCAAAGTGAATGTACCGGTGGGCACCTCAACGTAGGGTATAAAAATCCAATTTTTTAGTTAGAGTAGTTTACAAAAATTCTATTATTTTCCAAGATCGCAGGAAATAGCAGAATTTTTTTTATTGATCCAAAAGAAGAAAGTCCATTCTATAGGATTGCGTAAAAAAGTAGGTGTAATAATGCGCAATTCGACATTTGCGATCTACAAAAATATATCGTTTTTATAGTTTTTAATAAAAAAAAAATTTTTTGTTTAAATAACGTACAACCCCGTTTTTATTTAACTTTTTTTTCAAACTCTTTGGACTCTTATAAGTGCATAGCAGTAAAATTTTCTCCGATTGAAGCGAAAATAGTGTTTTGGTAACGTTTTCAATTGTTGACGCTCAAAACTGCATTTTATCATAAAACAATTTTTCTAGATTTTGATCAACTTGTAAATGCTATAACTCTCTCAAAATTTACCCGATTCAGAAATAATTTGAGATCTTGCTTAATGAAAGTATTATCTTTCAAATGACACCAATGCGTCAATGACACAATTTCTTTGAAATCGGTGACATAAAATTTTTCTATTTTTGTCCCACTTCGGATCACTGTGCGTCGTCTCATCAGTTTTTAGTAAAAGTTCTATGTAGTAAGATTCACGTAAAACTTCATTGTGATATTTCTACTACTTGAAAATTTATTTTACATAACAGCCGACTTACAAATAAACGTGCGAGAGGACAAATATGAGGACTAGTCCCTACCGCACACATCTCCCTTTTGGCAATACAAACCCCCCCAACCGCAGCTAGTATACCCCGAGCAGACTAGACTCCAGGGCAGACTATAAATATTAGCAACAAAGACGTGCAATACAAAATTATAAACACTGAGCAAAATATAAAAAAATAATTTCAACTCAATAAAGCGAATGTTTGGAACTTATGCGCCACTAGAGAAGAGTTTTGACTTAGGTGAGCGCCACACTCTGCTCGGCCACAATTCTACATTGGCGTAGCGCGTGCGGCCGCCACATGCTGAAATTCAAAAACTTTTTATAGTCGCCGCACAAGTGTGTGCTGTTGCCACCGGATCAGCGAACCAGTTGTGTGGCTGTCAAAAGGTTTTTCAAGGTGTAAACAACAAAACAAAGCACACCCTTGAATTGCCAACTAAGTACACAACAAAAATCCGAATAACAAAAACAAATTCTTAAAATAGATACAAATGCATACAACGAAAAAGAAAATTCAACAGTACCTGCTTGTGTCAGAATACACACCGACCTATTTGCACCCTACATTCAAGATTACATATTCGCTTCGTGGCACATGTCAAATCCGCTTTAGAGTACACCAATTCCGAAGTTCTTCAAGCCGTTGGATGCTTTGAACCCGTTTTGCTTGTAAGTACTTTTTCACATTTCCTATAAAAAAATAGTTTGGTGTTTCACTGTTCGTTATACAAATTTTTTTGCGATTGTATGCGTTGAATTTTTGTACATTTCAGGGATACAGAGAGCGAGAGAGTGAGAGAGGATACATAGCACTACATTTCAATTTTAAATTGGAAGAATCTGGTTGTCTCTGTCTCTCTAATAGTATGTGCACCCTTCAGTAAGACATCAGAGACCATAACCTTTGATTTCTAACGCTCAGCAGAAAAATTTTTCAGTATGGAAAATGAACAGCATTCAGAGAGCTCAGCTGGAAAGCGAACATACTGGAAAGGGTTCGCAAGGCAACAGTAGCTTTGTATTCTTCAGAAGAGCAATGGGGCCTGCAACCACGAATAATGCACTGGATCTTTATTTCTGTGATCAGGCCTATTCTCTTCTATGGAGCGGTAGTCTGGTGGACAGCCCTAGACAAGAGGGTCTATTAGAAGCCATTGGATCATAACCGATGCCGTGCGATCAATACCATCCAAGGGGCTTTATACTTTGCTCCACTTCATCCCCGTTGGTCTTTACGGGAAACAAGTTGCAGCCCTCTCTGCAGTAAGACTGAACACTACTAGGAGATGCCACGCACTAATTTCGGTCACTGCTGTATTATAGGGGAATTACCCGACATACCCAATAACATGGACTACTCTCTTCCATCATACCTCTTTGATCCCAAATTCTCAACCCACATACCTCACAGACAGGAATGGGAACAAGACACAGTGTCTAAGACTGGAGTTGTTTTACACATACGGCTCCAAGTTGCATGGTAGAGTAGGGCGTGGTGTTATGCGTGTAGACCCACCCATGGAAGACAGTTTCTTCCAGACTTCTGCAGTGTGTTCCAAGCGAAAGTACTAGCCATTTGCAAGGTCCTGTCTCTGCTAAAAAAAAAACGCAACCTCCCTAGAGGTACGGTTCGGATTTTCACGGAGAGTCAAGCAGGAATTAAAGCCCTCCATCACATCGAAGATGGTCTCTCTCTGTCGCTCCCTGCTCAACGAGATAGGGCGTGTGTACAACATTACTCTGACTTGGTTTCCGGGCCACAGAGACATCAGCTCGGTAGACGTGGCACCATCTTACCAGACTACAACACCACTATTACAGTAGGCATCCCTCTTGCTACATGCAAACTCATAATATGCTCTATAACCAAACAATGATGGCCCACTTTCAACCCCGGGCGCACTAAAACACTTGTCTCGCTCAGCAGACAACATATCAGTACGATCGTCTCGATGTTCACGGGACATTGGCCTATTCGGTCGTCATGCCTAGGTATTAATAGACTAGACTAGACTAGGCAGGCGCCGTAGCTCAGCTGACTAGTGCGTTGGGCCGCGAGTCAAATGCGACGCTCGAACCCAGGTTCAAGACTCCGTTGCTGCTAACACCGAAAAAAAAGAAAAACAACTATTTTTCTTTCGGCGGCTGTCCTCTCAGCAGGAAATGGCAAACCTCTGAGAGTAATATTGCCTATGAAAAAGTTCCCAACTTGCCGTTCGGAATCGGCATAAAACTGTAGGTCCCTTCCAACCTTATACAAATTCGCACGCACAACACGGATGGTTGCGGGTAGCTAGGCCTTAGTCTCGTAATCGGGCTGTCGTGCCAGTCAAGAAGAAGAAGACTAGACTAGACTAGACTAGACTAGACTAGACTAGACTAGACTAGACTAGACTAGACTAGACTAGACTAGAGACTAGACTAGACTAGACTAGACTAGACTAGACTAGACTAGACTAGACTAGACTAGACTAGACTAGACTAGACTAGACTAGAGACTAGACTAGACTAGACTAGACTAGACTAGACTAGACTAGACTAGACTAGACTAGACTAGACTAGACTAGACTAGACTAGACTAGATATTGACCGTTGGGACTTTTGCCGCAGTTGCCAAAATGTAGAGGATAAAGAAACTATAAGTCACTGTCCGGCTCTCTCTAGACGAAGGTGGAGATCCTTAGGCGCTTCTTTCTTCGACAACTTGGACGACCTCAGATCAGTCAATATAAGAGACTTGATAGGTTTTATCCACAGAACAAATTGGCTTGTATAGGCATTTCGACTTGTAGTAAGTCAGATAACTTTTTCCTTGTGGTATCATAATAGGATCCTTTTTCTTATCTTGTGGCAAGTCCAGTGCCCAGGCAGCCATTTTAATCCTACCGAACTTAACCTATGAAAAGCATTAGCATGAAAACTAAAACAAGATATGTTCTAAAAGAGTAGAGATTTCGAAATATAATTTTGTAAATTATACTGAGACACTAATGTGGATTTCTATATATCTCAGAGTAACTCAAATTTTGGACAAAATTAAAAATGGACAGAATTAAAAATGGGATTCGACATCTCCTTGAATTACAAATACTACAAAAGAATTGGGTTGACAACATTGTCATTTTATTCTTTAAAAGAAGCAGAAATGGGCATGTAAACTAGATCTTGTAAGAAAAGATGCGACTGCGACCTCTAGAGGCCAATATCTGTTTGACATATTTACAGCCCTTCAAGACTTCAATCAATTTAAAGCCACAAATACCCTAAACTTTACAGCACGCTGATCACAAGGATATATAGATATATATCTGCCTATATATAACCCACACTCCATGCTGATGCCTCGTGTACGCTGTTCTCGCTGGCCCAACTGCAGGCCATGAAAATGCAACGGCACCAGCTGCGACAACCACAGCGCACCACCGCACCATTGTCATCATCAAACAGCTTGACACAATTTACGCATTTTGTCATTAAACACTTCAGCCAAACGACAACAACAGTGCAGCGTACAATGGGTCCAGCCCCCAGCACCCACCCAACCCTCCACATTCCGCACACCACGTCACGCGGCTAACTGAAAATATTCGAAAGCTGTTCGCTTGTCGCTTATCTCGAACAAGGACAAACGACTTAATTCCTGGCAAAGCGAAGAAAATTGGAACGAGACGGCGGAGGCACAATTTGAAAATCGGAAAAAAATACAACAGCGCGATATGAATGAAAGTTGTATAAAAGCAGGAAAAATGCGAAAAAGCCAAACATTCGTTACATGGCAGGAACTGCAAAGCGCGCCAACAACGAAACGTATGCAACGAGAAAAAAAAACTCGTAACAATGTCGCTGAAAAATGGGGTCGCACGTTGCCAACGTTACCGACGCAACCGTCGTCAGAGCGTGCAATGGCGGGTGCACACTGCCACAACGCAAACAGTGAACAAAAAACGTAAACGCCAAAGCGACTGTCTAACCAAATAAAACGCTGTCAAAGGCAACAAAACACTGTGGACACAGCGCGCAAAATATGAAAATCAAAATGAAAATTAATGTTGACTTAAACAATTTGATTACGACAGAGATTTCGCACAGTGTAGCTGAGCAGCCGAGTGGCTGAGGGGTGGCCGTGCAACGCAACACTACCACAACCACCAACACCAAAACAGTGGGTTTGACCCTCAGGCTGTCATGTTTCATGCCCGCCTTGGCTGCTTGCCAAATTTGCGCTCGCAATCGACCGACGAGACCGAAATCGGCCCACGTTGAAACTGGCGCTGATGTGCGGTCTACGTGCCTTGGGGGGGTCGACGATGAAGCGAAGTGAAGTGAAGTGGGTTAAGTGAAACTGAAAAATTCATTCATGCATACCGCTTATAAGTGTGTGTGTGTGTGTGTGTAGGGGGGGGTTCGAAAATACTAAAAAAAAAGGTGAAAAGTTGTAAGTTATGTGAAGAGTTTTTCGCTTCACTTATGAGAAATAATGAATTTCAAGGGAATCAACGAAAATAAGGGACTTCTGGGAATTGAAAACATAGGCGACCTAACTGAAATCCTAACCGTGTTAGCAATGCCTTTCAACTTAACCCAAATATGTGCGTATGTATGTATGTACTACATCCGTTTGCAGGTGCTGTGCTATATGTGTCTGAAATTTATCAACCGATGCCCTGAAATGTAGGTATACAGCCCTGTTCCAGAATCCGAATCGGATCGGAAACGGATTTGATTCCGACCGTCGGTGTTCTACATTCCGATAATCGGAAATATTTTCCGATGCAACCCTGTTCTCAAATCCGATTAAGTCCGAACGAATTTGGATCGGAAATTTGGTGTTCTGCATTTCGATTGTCGGAAATTTTTGTCAAAAATATTCCATTCAACAAAAAGCTGGTGGAATTGAAATCGGAAAGCAGCAAAACGAAAACAAACAACGAAAATGTAAGCAAAAAAATTAAACATCGTGTTAAATAAAACTAATAAATTAATTTTTAATCAGGGGAAAGCATAAGACTGCTGACCGAGCAAAATGCTCTTGGATTTTATGGAGGAGAATGCGGACACCGCGAAAGGTTTCTGCAAAGGCGACAAAGTGGAATTTGAAAATAAGTGGAAGCAGTTAACGCAGTCGCTCAACGGGCAAGGACCACCAACAAAAAGTGTAACGGAGTGGAAAAAGGTGAGAAGTAAATTAAATCAATTCATTTTGTAAAATTTTCTTGAATCATAGACCTGGGTTGATTGGAAAAGTGAGGTAAGAAGGAAGCTGGCGCATAATAGAAGAGAAGCTTTAGCGACCGGCGGTGGACCTTTTAAGAAGCACAAACTTTCCGAAATGGAAGAGGAGGTTGCCCTTTCTACCGATCGTTGATAGCCTCCTTCGGCAGGAAATCGCAAAGCCGTCGCCAATTTCAAATCTGGCGGAATGGAGCTTTGCCGAAGAAAAGGTTTCACTTCGGTCAAGATCACCTTGAATGCTGCATTGTTAAGGCGGTAGTGAGCAATAAACCTTAAATAGGAAATTTTGAACGTAACTGAAATAACTGGTACAAGTTACGAAGAATCTGGCAATTCCATCGGATTGCTGTGGTCTCGCAAAGTTCTGCGCTTCACTTTTTCAACGGCGGACTGCCCGTTCCCAAGCAATACTGCCAATAAAATAACCGAACTCATTTAATAAAATAAAAAATCTCACAAAATTTTACAATTGACTTTTTCATTTGAACATTTCAAGCAAACAGCTGATTGAAGGTTTGTTTAATTTGCTTACAATCGGATTCGAAATAAACTTCGAATGTGACAATTCCGTTCGAATTGCAGAACACCTCTACAAATCGGAATCGGATTTAATTTCGATTTGAATCCGATTCCGATTCGGATTCTGGAACAGGGCTGATAGTTACATATAGGACCTTTGGCATATCTGGGTTAATTCCTGCTGCCAGGCAACTCTCATAAGGATTATGCTCTAGAAAAAAGAAACAACAAAACACTTCCAAAACAAACAACAAACCACTGCCTGGTCCTTTGTGAACATAGACACCGAGCGTAAAATTTCTAACTAATTATGCAACATTCTGAAAGTGCGGAAGTATCGGATCTAGTAGGTTCTGTTAAAAGGCCGGTCTCGCTAGTCCAGCGGGTAGCACGCGGGGTTCTCATACCAGAGGGTCTAGGTTCGATTCCTAGCTCGGGCTGGTGAAACACTTGTCTGCTTCTTTTTTCCACTCGAACAAATGCGCAGGGGATGACCCCTATTAATGCGAGGCATTGCGTTGGTTCAGGAAGGATATAAAGGTTAGGAGATAGGGTTTTGAGTGAAGTGGTTATGGACTCTTGCCTTGAACCCATCGAGATCATAAGTGCTGGGGAAAATATCTGCAGGGAGGCCATTCCACAACCGCGCTATACGAGCCAGGAACGAACTTACTCTGTAGTGCGTAGTGCGCTGGAACATCGTTTCAACGTGGATTGCATGCGCGCCAGGGTTCAAACGGGATGCCCGGGGGAATACCCGGAGTGAAGGCAGCAAGCTGCTCATCTCCACTGAGCAATTACCGAAAAAGTATCGGTAAAATAACACCACACATGCCACATTTCGACGATGTTCCAAGGAGTCAATAGAGCTGGATGCCCTACCCGGTCCAGGAGCTCCAAATGGGGTTTTGAAGCCCCTGCACTTCTATCGCTATCCACATGAAGCAGATGAGAATTACAAGAATCGCACCTGGTCGCTCTTGGCAGGTGATGGGGAAATCTCCAAGTGTGATAGAAAAATTGCCAAGAAACCACCGTTCGGATTCGGCGCTTGAAATATATGTTGTAACACATGTTGGGAAGAAAAGAATTGCACACACATTTCAAACTGGTGGAATTTGTGGAATCACAATGGGCCCATATAGAGGCCTAAGTGTGTCTCATACAGAGGCAGCCACTACAGCGTACAACCTACCTGGTAAAAGACTTTTGACCAATAAGTTTTGAATTCTTGTGTGAAAAAAGCGCTCCAAAGATTTAGTGTGTAGCATAGTTTTGCAATACCTGAAGCACAATGTAGGAGACACACAAGTTAATAGGATCTGAAGCCTGAAGTTAAACAATTTTCAATGGGACAACAACAATAACAATAACAATTTTCGGTGGGAATGAAAACCAAACATCCGTGGCATCAGATTGTTTTTTGGTATCAAATACGAGTAAACACGGAACTAAGTATGGCAATGTCAAATTCCGGGAAGATTTTTTAAAATTAACGTCAGTTGCTGCCAAGACTCATTTGAACTCCACTCGTCATGTTGAATGGTTTCAATTTGCCGTAAAAACATTCTTTGTCGCTCATCAAAGAATTTCGCATGAAACAATGCAAGTTGCGTGCATTGTTTTTTTTTTTGCTAAATGCAATTTTACAATTTGACACGAAGTGTGTAACGTCTGACAAGGCACACAATTTAACGCCCATGGAAAACATTCGAGTTTGTGTGTGTGTGCCCCAAATTGCACCGATTTCCAGGGACTGTGCCGATAGCGTTTGAGTGAATGTGAAAAGTGGCAGCGCGAACGTTGCACACCGCGCCACACCGCTGCTCCCATTTTAATGCAATCAAGTCAAGTCGAAGTCAACTTGTGGCAGCCACATATTTGCAGTTGCACAACTACGCGCAACAACGCGAAAGTTGTGCATTCCATTTGCAAAAACAACACGGAAAAGGCGGCTAGAAGTGCGTTAAGCAGTAACAACAGCAACAAAATAAATAGAATGAAAAAGAACCAAGACAAACTACAGCAGCAGCCATTAAGGAGGAAGTTTCAAGATGTTAATGGTGGCCCACAAACAAAAAATTACATCAACAACAACTAAGAGCAGAAAACGATTTGTGATTTTTCGATGGCTGCGGTTTTGGGAATAAACAAGTCAAGCAGACTTTGAAAATAGTTGGCAAACTTTTTGCACAATTGCCGACAGTTGTGGAATGCGTTGGAAGTTATGGCAGCGATTTTTTCATGCAGCGCCAAAAATTGTACTTTTCTAATAATTCTAATAAATTTCAAAATAAACCACAGCATGCAGACCGAGATACTAGCAGTTGTTGTTGTTGTTGTTGTTGTTGTTGTTGTTGTAGGTCTAGCAACACAGATAGCTGCCAGCTGTCCTCATTCACAGCACAAGAACAACGCAAAGCGCTGCCGGGCAGTGGCCAACAAGGAAGAGCATTGATATTCTTCATACTTGCAATGCAACGTCTGGAATTTCTAACTTTTGTGTAAGCAATTAAATTCCGTAGACCAGCACATTCCGACATGCGGCCGCCACACGCAATAAAAATCAAAACGAAAACAAAAAAACGCTCATTCTACAAAAATTGAACTTTTAAATTTCATTTTAATATTGAAGGAATGCGAAATTACTTTAAAGATTTTTCTAACCAAACAACAACAACAACGATTGAAGGACACTTGCCAACACGTGAGAAATCAAGGCATAAGTGATGGTCGGGAACTCGAAAAATAACAAAATCAAAACTAGGAAACGACAAAACAAGAAAATTTAAAAACAGAAGAAATGTGTAAAGTAGCAAAAAAAACTGCGTGTGAGCGCGCTGACGTAGTGCGTTATCTATTTTACATGAAGCCAACAGCCATGCGCCGCCTAAGCAATGCGATTTGAGGTTAAGTGCCTTTTTGGTTTTTTTGGTTTTCTCGCGTTTATCTGGGCGCTCCATCTAGCGCTTTGTTGTTGGCTCTACATTATATTTGTTTTGCTATTTTTACCAGCGCAATTAACATAAACATAAAATTAAATTGGATCGTTTGCTGCAGACGCGTTCAAATTAATTTTCATACTTTGGCTCTGTTATGCATTGTTGGTGTTATTTCAAAACACATAAAACGCTGCACAAGTGCTGCGTTCTGGCGGGGAACAGCAGCAACAATGTGTGCGCAGCAACATGTGCTGTGTATTTGTTGTACTGCTGGCGGCAGATTGCGTGCGCACGCCAACTCGTGAACGAGCGCCATCAGCCAACAAGCGAGTTAGTCAGTCAGTCAACCAACTGCCGTGCCTAAATTGTCAACATCTTGTCAGAACAACAGCGATTAACATCGAAAGCAAATATGACGGCCGCCGCTACTGGCAAATAGGGCGCCTGCAGGGGGGTGGGGGGGAAGCAGCGACAGCGTGCGATAAGCCAAGGGAGCAAAATGGCTTATCGGCTGTGCTGTCATCGCTAGCGGGTTTAGCCAGCAGCCATACAAAAATCCACAAGTAATGGTTGTATATCTGGCAGATACTTTAAGCTGCCGCTGTCTACTTTAAACATTTCGCTACTGCAGGGACACTCAGTTGACCCTGAAACTCGTAATTTTTATTATAAAAGCTCCAAACCAAAAAGTCGGAAAAAAGTCTGTGCAAACGTTCTGCAAAGGTTGTAACGAAAGGGTTAATTATTGACAGCGATTCCGGCATAAATGCAGTTTAGCGAAACCTCGTGAAAAAATAAATGAGTATGCTTTCATATAGAGGGTTGGCTCCTGAATCTAACAAACTAAAAATTTTGCCGGGGAAACGCCCACAAAAGGCGTGACTCGGGATCAAAGTTCAAAGTTTTTATCAAAAAACTCAATTAATCTCCAACTGATTTACACGATATGGGTATCAAACGAAAGGTCTTTTTCATACCTTTCTATTAATGTACAACATTAGGTACAAAAAATGCACTAATAAACAGTTTTAAGCAAAAAAAAAAATTTTATAAAAATTTTTTCAAAACGGGTTTTTTCTCGAAAAAATCCATAATAAAGGTTCAATAAGTTTGTTACCATGTTGTAGCCTGTGAAATTCCTTTTTTCAATGAAATATAAAACATTTGATATTTTTGTGATTTCACAAAACGGTACTTTAATACAGAAAAAAGTGGTTTACTACCAGCCTGCACCTCCTGGAAAAGTACCGTTGAACGGTAAGCAAAGAATGTAAGTGTGGAAAAGTACCGTTGAACGGTAAGCAAAGAATATAAGTGTGGAAAAGTACCGTTGAACGATAAACGAAGGATATAAGTGTGCTTTTTAGTTCTAAACTATCCAAAATTTTCATTTTTATTTCAATATGGACCACATGAATCCCTTCAAATTGTACCAGCTATTTTAAAGTGAAGAGGCTTTTGAGATCAGCGAAAATGTCCTTGAAAAGTTAATGGAAAGGAAATTAATACCCCGCGAAGGTAGTCATTGGTGTGCTAATGGCCATGTTTTGCAATTGTGCCAAACTTCTGATTTTGTCGATGGCTAACTGGCAAAGTTTATGCTTCCTAAAGAATGTAAAGCTAGAAATCAGGATCTTTTGAAAACGTTTTTTAATACGGCAGGTACTTTGTACAACCCAATACAGCCCTGATTGTCCGAAAGTGATGGCGAAGATGACTACGAAATTACTTTGGACCAAAGGTCAAGTTAGAAAAAATTTACAAAAATATATATTGAAAAACAACAAAAGTATACATTTTTATATTTAATTGTAAAGGGAATTTCACAGGCTACAACATGGTAATAAACTTATTGCACCTTTATTTTGGATTTTTTCGAGAAAAAAATCCGTTTTGAAAAAATTTTTATACAATTTTTTTTTGGCTTAAAACTTTTTATTAGTGCATTTTACGTATCTAATGTTGTACATTAATAGAAAGGTATGAAAAAGACCTTTCGTTTGATACCCATATCGTGTAAATCAGTTGGAGATTAATTAAGTTTTTTTGATAAAAACTTTGAACTTTGACCCCGAGCCACGCCTTTTGTGGGCGTTTCCCCGGCAACATTTTTACTTTGTTAGATTCACAAAAATACGTTCTATATGGCCCAATTTTCAGTTTTTCTTTTTTCATGAGGGTTCGCTATACCGCATTTGTTCCGCCATTCCTATCATGCAAAGGTGGGCGTTGTACACTTTTACCAGACTGTCATCTAGCAAATCGTCCATTTATGGTTTGTTTAATTGTTGGTCACCTTGCTAATTACGTACATAAATCATTCTCGATCAAATTGTCTGCAGCTTCACTGAGTTCAATCAAAACAGCCTAGGAAAAGTGTTTTATAGGTTAGGTTCATATGTCATTTATTGCCTCAATCGTCCCAAAACGCTCTCCGCAAAGTGGCAGCTAGGCGCCATATCCGGTGAATAAGTACAGAGCTTGCAAAACAGTATGAAAGTTATTTTTGGTCGAATAGTTGCGCACAAAATGAGATGTGTGAGCAAATGCAACTAAATTCGACTTTGCGAAATTCTCAGAACCCAGCAAACACTGACTTCTTAACAAAATTCACGAATTATGGTATTCAAACAGATATTTGAGCACCAGATGACGAATGCATCAACCCAGAAGAAAAAGCGTGGTTTGTCTGAATGGCAGATTTCGGGTATTTTTTGAACAGAAAATAAACTGGCAGTCCTTAACATTTCCCATTTTTGAATCACTGCAATGTCTCTCAAGCGGATGCAGGCCACTTTCTTTCACTAATGACTTTTGAAGAAGCTTCAAAGATCAGCAGACTGAAAACTATTCTTCACTTTCGATCTAAATATATATATAAAAATGAATGTCTGTTTGTTTGTTTGTCACACGACACTAAAACTCAAAAACTAAAAGGCCGATTGAGCTGAATATTTTACGGAATGTTCATCTTGACTAAATCTCGGTAAGCCACATAGTGCGAATACGACCCGGCAGGTAGGCGTGGCACCTCTCGTACAACCTAAATTTTTAATATGAAATATCTTTGGAATTATAGGTCGGACAGCATTGAGGCGGGCCACCGTTTAGGCGTGTCGTTTCACTGGTCAAATTTTATGAACAAGGGGCGTGGCACATTCCAAGCAACCAAAATGAATAACTTTGGAACTACAGATCAAACATCAATGACATTTGGCACAAACTTATGATTTAGACGTCCCTTTTGATAGGGGAATGGAGTGGGTATTGGACATGTAGAACAGCTTCGAAATAATAAGTCGGACAGCATGGCAATTTTGTACACCGTCGTCCAATAGATGCTTAATGCTACTAAAAAACGTTGAGGGGCGTGGCACATTTTGTGTGACTAAAACTTCCGTGGAACAGTAAGTCGCAAATCAATGAAACTGGGTCGCACCCTTCGACTAGAAGACTGGGTTGGGCATTGCATAGCCAGCCCACTTACGCGAGACTAAGGCCTAGCTTCCAGCAACTACCCGTGTTGTGCGTGTGAATTTGTACGCGGGTGGAAGGGACCTACAGTTTTATGCCGGTTCCGAACGGCAGGTTGGGAGCTTTTTCATAAGCAATTTTTACTCTCAGAGGTTTGCCATTTCCAGCTGAGAGGACAGCCACCGAAAGAGAAAACGAGTTTTCCCGTTATTTTTTTAGGTGTTATTACAGGCAGTATTTGAACCTGAGGTTGCTGCCTTCGACTCGCAGTCCATAAAACTACCGATAAAACTACAAACAAGAAATTTGAACTGTAGGTACATTTAAGAGAATAAACTTTCGCTAAGACGGGATTTATGGCAAATTCTGGGGTCTAACGGGGCAAAACATAGGTTAAAGTGTTGCATGAAGAAACTTGATTTATTGGGTGCATTGACTTCAAACTTGCGTGCAAAGTCGCGAGGCTCTGCGTGATTAAGTAATAAGCTGTTACGAGCAGTTAAGTAAACCAATTGTTGGCAACTAGCTTAGCAAAAAGAAGCTCAGCCTAAGTGCGGAGGACAGCAATCTAATCTACAAGTAACTCTACAGTCACAGTGTCGTACACAGAAAGTGCATCTACACTTTTCTTTAATATTTTGATATTAAATGACTCACGGTAGACAGTAATCGTCTCTTTAACTGTCTCCATCGTTAAACAATACCTTCTTCTATTAACATTTTATTTTTCAAGAGATACGCTCAAATTAAAAAAAAAACCATTTCGGGCATCATAAATCTTTACATGTAGCTTTCTATTGTTTTCAGGTATTTATTAAATCAACAAATTTTGCTGAGCAACCAATGTGTTCTTTGTTATGTGGTCCTTTTGTTTATACCTTAGATCTTTTTTTTTCTGAATTCATTGTACTAAAGTGCAAACATTATCAAGCGACTGATGTCAATTTACTTACTGGGTTCAAAGCAAAGTTGATAAGTAGGACGCTTTTGTGAAGTAGCGCTTTATGAATCTCTTATTAACCCTTTCGCTATTTTGTTGCCATATGGCAACATGCTACTTTGTGGACGTCTGCATCATCTATGGTTGCAAGAATAAATTTTTTTGTTGGTCTTTAGAATAGTTTGAAGTTTTAGGAAAAATACGAAATTAATAAACTGAATATTTAAGTTTAAAGAAGAGAAGTATACACGTTTTTTTAATGGTATATCTTGACATAGTAAAGGAAGAAGAAGCAGACAAAATTAGAAAACTTTATAATTTGACGTTTTCCTTCAATTTAGATACTTCTTTTTTTTTTATTTTGGCTAAAGTAAATGAAGAAATATTCAAATTTTCGTTATGCGTAAAAAGTTTCATGTTTAAGTAATTATTACAGCCACAACGATGTGGTTGCTCTCATAGAAAAACACTCTAAGATACAGGGTCCGAGTATAAAAATTAAAAAATTTCTTATTAGAAGCCTAAGACGTAAAATTTAAAATTTTAACTTTCCCCAGTAAAAACCTGTAGCGAAAGGGTTAAGTAATTTTTACTATACGACAAGGAAAATTAAACTTGCAGACAAGTAAGGAAATTTTTTCAACAAAGAAAATGGCGGTCTTTTGGTCTTTTGCAGAAATAATTAAGTTCAGAATCAAATTTATTTAAATTTAAATTTATTATTGATTAGCCTTAAACATAGACTCGGACAAACCGCTCACAATAATCCCAGACTCGATGACGTTCATCACAATTTGGCAATTTTTGGCGAAATTATTTATGTTTCTGTTTAGTTATTTTAGGAAATTTTTTAATGAAAATTACATTCCTTACAACTCGATGTTGTTTTTTAAGTGCACTTATTCCTTTGTAGCTCACAATAATCCCAGACTTGATGACGTTCATCACAATTTGTGGCATTTTGGCCGAGATTATTTGTATTCCTGTTCAGTATTATAGGAAATTTTTTAATGAAAATTGTTGGTATGTCCAACCATACATTCCTTACAATTTCTATGTGCACTTATTGCTTTTTCACTACACAAATTACATGGTCGCTGCGTATCTCACGAAAAGTATCTCACAGTCAACGTTTCAATTGTAATCGAAAACACCAACGACATTCAATCAAATTGAATAAAACAACAAACACATCAATCAATGCCCAGACGCGACAACAACGATTGATGTGCGCCGTGCGGACTGTCGGTCGTCGTACTCACCTGCCATTAGTACGCTATTGTTATTCTTATTGTCATGATCAACTGGAATGGATGAGACGCGCTCGGCACGCAGGCAGGCGACCGTTGTGCCGGGACGGCCATTCTTGCCGGACGCCGTCAGCTCGACCGTCATGTCCATGGACTTCTGCAGCACGGCATCCATGCGAATGATGCCCTCGGCCAGCGTCTTGTAGCCGAGTATGGTGCGCGACTTGTATTTCTTGCGACGCTGCAGCAGTATCACCAGTCTGTGTGGATTAGTGCGGAAGAAAGGCAAATTGTAACCATAACGTTTGTTGCTATTCTTGTGTGTCGGTACGCGGGCGAGATTTCATTCGGGTGAAGGTGTGGTGGTGGTGGTGGTGGTTGCATTGTTTTTGTGCATTTCGAATTTCGGAATTTTGTTAATTTTTCATTTTGCAATTGCAATTTTCGTTGTATTTCAATTTGGCGCAGTTTATTGTTGTTTTATTATTAGTTTTTGATTGTTATTTGGAATTTGGCAAGTTTTTTTGTGGTAGTAGTAGTGGTGGTAGTAGAAATAGTAGTAGTAGTAGTAGTAGTAGTAGTAGTAGTAGTAGTGGTGGTGGTGGTGGTGGTAGTGGGTTGGTGAGTAGTATTCATTGTTTGGGTGTACGTAAACAGAAAAGAGAAACCAAAAATATACATCATTGAATTGAGCAAAATAATTGCAAAAAATATATAATTACACATTGACCAACTTTTACGCAATGACATGGCAATCACAAATGGCTGACAGCAATGCGCGCTGCACGAGAGCAATTATTGAGTTTTTGTTGGTGTGCTTGGTTGTGAATGATTTTGATTTTAATGACAACAATAAACGAACGATTTATAGCACATAAAATTGTTAGCAATAGCAATGCGCACATTTTAATGACTGTGTGTGTGTGTGTGTGTGTGTTTGTGTTTGTGTGAGATGATTTATGCAAGTCACGGCGCGCAAATTATGTGATCGAATGGCTAAACGATTAAAGCAAAGCACACACGCACACACACATGTCATCGCAACAGTGCAACGAGACAACAGACACAGCAGATGCGGCACAACCACACCCACCACATGCACACAGCAGCGAGCCGGCAATTATCGGCGCAACTACCCACCTATTGCCGTCTCTTTTGATAAAGTGCGGATACTGCAGGCTGAAGTGTAAATCCAATTCGGTCTCGGCCAGTGGCGCTGCCGTGGCCGCGCTGCCGGTCGCCGTCGCATTTCCGATCCCAATGCCGGTGTTGCCAATATTTCCGGGCGTACCAATCACCGCCATCGAGCCTATTGCACTGCTGCCCACGCCGCCACCGCCGCCGCCGCCAATGCTGACCGCTGGCGAATTGCTCTGCTGCTGCATGAGGCTCAGGTTGCCGCCGCCCGCTGCAGCGGCCGCCGTTGCTGCCGCCGCCGACGACGCGGATGTCTGCTGGAAGCCGCTGCTGTTGATGGGAATCTCGTGCGAGCGCAATGTCCGCTTCGAGCTTTGCATCTTGACGGCCAGCGACAGCGACGTCATGTCGCCCGGCAACGGCGTCAGTATGGAGAGGCGCGTTATTGTCAGCGAGCACAGTCTGCACGAAACGAAACGAAACGAAAGAAAACACAGGAAACACAGTTAAAAGTGAACAGTGCCAAACAACAACAACAATTGAATAGAGAACATAAATTTAATAAATGCCTGCGGCATTGGCTATTATTAGATCAAAGTTATGATAACGTTGCACTGAGCTTGCTGAAATTAATATGCCCGCCAGTGTATAAAAAAAAGGACCCTTTTTGTGTCTGTCCTGGGACTACTGGATTTGGATACCAGATTTTCCAGTGCATCGTTAGAAAAGTAAGCAGTTGCAAACTTTGAAACTCATCTCAGCAGGACTCCAAACACTGACAGCAAAATAGGTCAAGATTAATAACCAGGGAACGGATTTTGTGGAAATTGCCACAAAATCCGTTCCCGTTGTTTGCTGCTAGATAGAGCATTTCTGATTGAAAATGAGCACGAATTAGGTCCTCCTGATTAGAAATATATCACTTTTATTTTGCCTTTTTTTGCCTTAAAAAGGCAGTTTGCCTTTTTCACCGAGAAATGCCTTTTTTAGTGTCTATTTTACCTATAAATGCCACAAAATGCCTTTTTCAAGATTTGTCGAGAGCCTTTTTATTTTTTCTTTCGTTTTTAATATTTTCCACCTTTTTGGTTTCGCAAAAATACCTTGAAACTAAAAAAAAATTAAGTGGCAACATTGCAATTTCGTTAACTTATCGATGTTTTTACATTGATTTGATCATTCCTAAGCCGTTATTTTTTGTTGTGAAGTGGAAAATTTAAAGAAAAAAACATGCCAAAATCAAAAAGTTCGGTTAACGCAAAAATTTTATTTATTTTTTTGTGATACAAGTACGGCTTTTATGCTTTTATATGAGAATTTAAAATATGTGCCTACATTTCAATTAAAATATCTTAGTTTTAGTTTTTAAACTATCTTTGAAAACCTTGATGTTCCTTTTCTTTTACAAACGAGGTATAAATATTGTATGTTGCATACGTCAGATGAAATAAAATTATTAAAAATACATACCGTTTCCCTTTTTTTAGATTTTCTAGTACATATTTTTTTCTTATTTTTTTCTTTTTCTAATTTTTAACAGCTTTTAATTTTATTTTGCCTTTTTTATAGGTTTTTAGGTCCTCAAAATCCTTTCCCTGTTAATAACCATGAGATAAGATGATACTATAAGACAGGTTTTAGGTCAAGCGGCCCCTTTCAGAGAAGACTCAGAGCTCTTGAATGGTTGTTGTGTGGGAGAGTCTAAGTCACGTAACACCAGATCGACTTTGCTTTTTTTCTTTATGCAGATTAATTATAAAGTCTTGAAAGAGAAGAAGAAAAACTCCATGGACTAATATTATCTTAGATAAAAAGAAAACCGTATAAATTTTCGTAAACTGTCAGAGCTGAACAAATTTTTAATAACCATTGATTTAAGATCCTCTGATCCGAATACTGAATGCCTTTGAAGGCCTTTGAAAGAATCTTTCCTATCGAAGAAAATTTTCTTTTCCTTCTCTTCTATGGTTTCGACAAACTGTCCTTTAGTTCATCTCTTAGTGTCATAATCTACTTAACACGTTGACTGCCAACTACGAGATAACTCGTAGATTGCGTTCTTTGCTAGGACGCCGACTACGAGTTATCTCGTAGTGTGTTTACTTGTTTACGTGTTTAAAAATATACATTTTTTATTCTTTTTGATGATAACTATGTACTATAATTAGAGTTTTTAATAATATAATATGATTAAATGACATTTGCTTTTTAGACCGGAATTCTGAAAATTGCCGTGGCAGTCAACGTGTTAAAAACATTCCTACATATATTTAGCAGAATACTGAATAGAAAGCACCTGAAAGATTCTTTCCTATCCAAGAGAATTCCTTTTCCCTTCTCTTCTATGGTTTCGGCAAAAGGTCCTTTAATTCGTCTCTTGGACCAAAATCGACTTAAAAACATTCCTGCATATATTTAACAGAATACTGAATGGAAATCATCTGAAAGAAAGAGAATTTCTTCTCATATGGTTTCGATAAAAGATCCTTTCATTTGTTTTTTTCGTGCCATAATCTACTTAAATTCATTCCTGTATATATTTAAGAGAATACTGAATGAAAAGCATCTGAAAGAACCTTGCCTATCTAAGAGAATTTTCTTCTCCTCATATGGTTTGACAAAAGGTCCTTTAATTCGTCTCTTGGTCCAAAATCTACTTAAAAACATTCATACATATATTTAACAGAATACTGAATGGAAAGCATCCGAAAGAATCTTTCCTATCCAACAGAATTTCCTTTTCCTTCTCTTCTATGGTTTCGGCAAAAGGTCCTTTAATTCGTCTCTTGGTCCAAAATCTACTTAAATTCATTCCTGTATATATTAAACAGAATACTGAATGAAAAGCACCTGAAAGAACCTTTCCTATCTAAGAGAATTTTATTCTCCTCATATGGTTTGACAAAAGGTCCTTTAATTCGTCTCTTAGTGTCATAATCTACTTAAAAACATTCCTACATATATCTAACAGAATTAGTTTTTTGACCGAGCCTTTCGGTCATGGTGTACCTGCAACTATTATATAGATCTGTGAACGATCTATACAACAAATATATGTGGGATTGGGACTTTACGGACAGATGATGTTAACTATTGCAACACGGACGGACAATGACTAATATGATAACCTGGTTGAACGAACGAGAAAGAGGGAAAAGACCACGAAGTGACAGACAGAACAGACGAACGATGGGCATTCAAGTTTTTAACGTTGACGCGGATAATAATAATAATAAAATAATAATTAAAAACGTTTTGTAAAACTGGAAGAAGCGAAATAAAGAGAAATTATAGTCCGACACATATATATATGTACATGTATAGGGTCTATAATATAATTAGCGATCTATGAAGACATGAAATGGCAAACATTAGTTCCAACTCTTTCGAGTAGCTTCCGATCATTGTTCAGACAGTCGTACAAAACTGACCACAACTCAAAACAACAAACGATTTAATGCCTTCACAGTGCATTGAATATTCATATTTTAATTCAATAACTGCAACATTTTTCTACAGTTCACACAAAAGCGCTTTGTTTTGTGCGCCACACGACACATGAATCGATGCATCAACAACAAATGCGTCAGCTCACACAAAAACCATTTAATGAATTAAAATTTATATGTAGATATGTTTCCGCGCTTTTCTTTTTTTTGCTTTTTTATGTAAATAACAGAAAAATCACGCAATCATTTCCCGGAAAGATGTAGCACAGCGCCTGCAGCACCCCACTCAACACGCTTTGCTTGGGTATCGAAATAATTCAGTTGAGTCGCAAACAACTCCACGCAACAGCTGTTCTTTACATACATACATACATACATTCACCTCCTTTCCTCCCACTCGCACATTTCATTAATTTCAATAAAGAGTGAATAAGTGAAGCTTGCGCCCGAAGCAATGCAATCTACAAGACAACTGCGAGCAACAGCAAGATAGAAATAAACAGCAACAACAACAACAACTGCTAGATAGATATTTTTACTACAGCAGCAATGAAGGACAAAAGGCAGTAATGCAATGTGTGTGTGTGTGTGTGTGTAGGTATGTGTTAAGACTGGACATGCTGTGCAGTTGTTGCTGTAATGACTGAATGAATGGCCAGATATGCGATTTTGTATTGATGCGATTTTGTTGTTGCTGCCGTTGCTGACACCACGCTCCATTCAACAACATGCCGTACTTGTGTTTGTATGTCTGAGGTTAGTGTTGCTGTGTCTCGTGCTGTGATTTCGAATTTCATTTCAAGCATCCATCTGCTACCCATCGACTTTGGCTTCGGTCTTGTGATTTTATTCGACTTGATTAAAATCGAATTACACAATTCCGCACGTTTCGGATTGCAAGTCAAAGCAAACTGTGTGGCGCAAAAATGGCAATCAAAACAAAATTACATTTTGTAATTTAAAAAGAAAAGTCAAAAAAACAAAGTAACAAACATATTTAATAGCTACTCGATGAATCAGCTAAATGTGTGTACAAACATGATAAAAGCGGTCAAGCGAGGCGGTTTTCGTACAAATTGTAGGCAGAAGACTGTGGAGCAAACTTGCCACACCACACTTTTGTGAGATGTCTTCAGCTTTCGCTCTTAATCTGAAAGGAGTCTTTGCAGCAAATTTTGTTTTCTTGCCATAAAAAGCAACATTAAAAATATTGCAATGTCAGAAATTGAACAACTGAACTGAATCAACGACAAAGACCAATAAAAATTAACCAATGACAATAAATCAGGGACCGGAAATAACAGTTATTTATGAAAACTATAATTGAAAATTTTACTATGAAGGAAAATCTAGCAAATAAATGAAATATACCAATACATTTCTTTTCGCACGGAGAATCAAACTTGGCAATACACTTTTTTTTTGTAATTTTTACGGAAAAATTAAAAAATACAATAAGAATTCTTTTTTATTTATATTTTAAAAATCCTTAAATAACAATTATTTTTGATTTTTTTCATATTAGTCCACAAATAGTTTTATTTCGATTTTTATTTTAGTTGTCCTATGATAACAATTATTGGTGACTTTTATTTTTTTTTAGTCATCAATAAAAATCATTCAGTGACTTTTATATTTTAAGTCATCAATAACAATTATTCAATGACTTTTATTTTTTAAGTCATCAATAAAAATCATTCAGTGACTTTTATTTATAAAAGTCATCAATAAAAATCATTCAATGAGTTTTATTTATAAAAGTCATCAATAAAAATCATTCAAAGACTTTTATTTTTTAAGTCATCAATAAAAATCATTCAGTGACTTTTATTTATAAAAGTCATCAATAACAATTATTCAATGACTTTTATTTCTTAAGTCATCAATAAAAATCAGCAAGTGACTTTTATTTTTTACATCATCACTAAAAATCATTCAGTGACTTTTATTTATAAAAGTCATCAATAAAAATCAGTCAATGACTTTTACTTTTTAAGTCGCAATATAAAAGTCATTTTCATTAATGCATGCAAAAGTTATGATTCTTCCAGAAAATAGAATTGTCAAGACAGGTCTTGTTAAGCCGATCAAGAATATATATACATTTCGATATTTAATGAATCCAGTAGTGCAATTAATTTTATATTGCGACTTAAAAAATAAAAGTCACTGACCGATTTTTATTGATGACTTAAAAAATAAAAGTCATTGAATGATTTTTATTGATGACTTTTATAAATAAAAGTCACTGAATGATTTTTATTGATGACTTAAAAAATAAAAGTCACTGGCTGATTTTTATTGATGACTTAAAAAATAAAAGTCATTGAATAATTGTTATTGATGACTTAAAAAATAAAAGTCACTGACTGATTTTTATTGATGACTTTTATAAATAAAAGTCACTGAATGATTTTTATTGATGACTTTTAATATAAAAGTCACTGAATGATTTTTATTGATGACTTAAAAAATAAAAGTCATTGAATGATTTTTATTGATGACTTCTTTAAATGAAAGTCATCAATAATTGTTATCATAGGACAACTAAAATAAAAATCGAAAAAAACTGTTATTTGTGGACTAATAAGAAAAAAATCAAAAATAATTGTTATTATAGGATTTTTAAAAAATAAACAAAAAATAATTTTTATTTGTTGAGTCATTAAATAAAAGTCAAAAATAACTCTTAAACATTGATTTTTATAATAAAACATAACTGTTACGGTCCCTGGCCACAATTGCTTGAAAATTTTTTCCAATCCATGGTGCTGCATGTCAATGAGAAGCTTGGCACCAAATTACTTTTTAGTTGCGTTTAAATTGCCTGCAAGTTTCTTCATTACCCACCAGACATGCAGACAGCAAAACAGGCGGACTGACTAACCAGCAAATTATTTCATTGCCGTTACAACATAAAGAAAAAAAGTTCAAATTACGCGCGCATTAATGTGCAATTTTGTTTTGTTGTTTGTTTATTTTTTTTTTATTTGTAAGCAACAATAGAAATTGTGCCAAGCGCCGTGACAGTCCAGTGCCAGCCAGTCAAAAGTGAAATTGCAATTGCAGCATTAGCAACACTAACAACAACCACACCAGCGCCAACAATTGCACCAACTGCTGCCAACTCGAGTGCCAGGCAATGTGCGAAATATGATATGAAATTTATGGGTGACCACCGCAAGGCATTAGACCGCTTTGCGCGCTCGCCCACTGCCGGCTGCAACCCGGTAGCAGTCGTACAACGAACATGATTACACTGCGCGACTACGTGAGACAGTTGATGGCGATTGTTGCTGGCAATGCGACCATGTACGCAGTCACTTTTCGGCTCACATCGAGGCTCAAAACGCCGACAACAAGCACTGCATCATCGTTTGGCGTTGGAGACATTTGTTGCATGGCGACAGCGCTGCACTTGCAACGAGTTGAATGCGGTGGGAAAAAGGGGGGAAAAGCAATTTGCCGCACACGTTTTAAAATTAGCCTCATTAGCTTTCGGGCTTGTCTGCTGCTGGTGCCGCCGCTGTCTGCCACCAACACAAGCACATCATGCAGGCAATACACACACAACGTCGACTGTGCCGCCTTAAGTGTTCCCCCTCCCAATGCTGGTCGCATTACTTTTCAGCACTTTGCCGCCTTGCTGCACACACAATATTCTTTCTTTCGTTCTTGCTTGTCGTCGTCTTTCAGCGATGCCAACCAGCGGCAAATTGCCGCGATTTCGGGCAAAAAATTTGCCAATTTCATTTCGCGCTTTTGCTAAATTCTACGCGTTCGAGTTTCAGCTTGAACGTGTCGGGTAATCAATTTTAATTGCTGCGCAGGGCTCAATTATTTGCTGGCGCGCTCAAAGGATTTCTTACAAAGTCGGTTTTTGCTGTTACCAACCAATCGCACGAACCTTAATTGCTGTGTCCTGTGCTCACGTTTCGTTTTGTGCTTTTAATTATGGCAAACGCATTGGACAGCCAATTAGCAGAGCAATGTGATAAAAATCATTTGTGGGATAGCAGCGACATTCAAACAATTAGCAGTGCGTCGCGAAATGTCAATTCGGGTTTGAAAAGTTGCAGTGAATGAAGCAATCAATTGCGCGTCAAATGCGCATCAAATGCAATTTAGATTTTAATTTATTTCGGCTTACAGCAACTCTGTCATTGGCTGAGCTAACCGCTGCTGATTCGATCTTAATTCAATCTATGTGATAAATGTATATCTCATCCGATTGCATCATGCGAATGATGCACAAATTTAATTTTACCCATTACAGTGGACATTTGATGACTCAGCAGTGTGATTACGAAAGCGATTGAGACTTTGGGCAGTCAAGTATAATATATAGAAATTTACTTAGTTGACATTCAAAAAACAGGCCACGTCACACAGTGTTGCGAGTAGTGACAAAAATGCCAAAATGCAATTGTATAAGCGCAAAAATCTGAGTATGAGTTTTTGTTGGAAATACTTCAATTAAGAAAAATCCGAAGTTTTATGAAAAAATATTGGATATCATAGAAGTTATGAGCTCTTAAAGTACGCTATTCCAGCGTTGAAAAAAAGTTGTGCACAAACAGCAAATTTTGCTTTGATTTTGAGGTTGAATATTTCAAAATAAATTATGAGCAGGTCCCTAAAAGTTACTATTATCGTAAGTTTTATATAATTTAGGTCTGGCAAGACCAAAATTTTGCTGATTACTCTCACCTCTGAGCAGTACCGTGATGATGAAAATGAAGTGAAGAAAACGAGTGAATAAAAAGTGAGTTCAAACTTTAAAAGTGATTTTTAAAAAAACGCTAAATATCACTTTTAAAATTTTTTGATATTTTGTCTATGCAAGTATGCACATTATGGTGTACAATTTGTAGCTGCGCATATTTGCGCGAATGCAAGTTATTGGCATTTTTCGGTGAAGACTTGAGTGCAAATTCGCGATATTTTCAACGTTTGGTTGAATGCCCATAGCAATCGGTCAAATAATGCTCTGCTGCTGATGGAAAAATTTGTTGAAGACAGCTTCAGAAAATCTATTATGATTACTATTATATTCGAAATAGAGGGATTAATGGAGTTTCGACAGTACACTTTGATTTTTTTTCGTACAGAACCAAAAGTTGACAACCTTACTACTTCACTTATATGTGAGGCGCCCTCTGGTGGTGAATTTTTGAAATTTAATTAATTTTGTATTTTTGGCATGCAGGAATGTTGAAGATTGTTGAATAAATCATTCAAATCGGTTCAGTACTTTCCCAGATACGATGTTTCTTCGTTTACTTTAATACATTTACAAGTCTGGAGCCAGTTCCCTTGAAAACTACTAGTTTTGTATGGCAGCCACCTTAAGAGTTGGATGTAGCGGTTAGGTGTGTATAGAAAAAATATTCGAAAGGGAAAATAAATGGGGGTCAGTCTTACATATGGTACATCTGGGACCAACCTGAGAGCAGCGGGAGCCCACTTTTTAAAAACGATGATTTTGTATGGGAGCCTCATTAAAGGTTGGAGATAGGGGGTAGGTATGTTTGAAAGAAATATTCAGGAGAAAAAATTAGTGGGGGTCAGTCTAAGATTTTAACCCTCTAAGAGCAACTTCTGAGCAGCTGAGCAAATTATCGAGATTTTATTTTCAATCACTTTTGAAAGAAGCGCATTTTATCTATATACACATTTATAAATAAATTTATATTAACCCATTAAGCCCTGAGCGTTGCGTTTGCGCAACGTTCGGGAATTTCGCTATATTAAGTAATTCATAAAGACAAAAGACTTGAAAATGGGTAGAATTGGATTAGAATTGATCGTTTTAGATTCTGCCATACTCAAATTTCAAAATTATTTAAATATTCATACGTTTTTTTCGATCCAAAGTCAAAGGTTTTTTTTGGGGAATTTTTGAAATTCAATCAAAAATACTTATTCTTCAAACCTATCAAAATCCCTTAGTGGGCTGCATTTTGCAATGCTAAACTATTTAAAAATAAGTTTTGAATATGTTTTTTTTTATTTTTTAAACAAAAAATATGCTTTACGTTTTGTGTTGCGCGAATGCAACGTTGGGCCTAAATACTGCCAAATTTCATACAACGCAATGCGTGAAAATGTCAAAATCCAAGCAGCTGATATTTTATTGGCACATTTTATTTTCCGCAAATGTTTGATTTTGTTTATTTGTGTAATGTTTGCGAAAAACATGACAAAAAAAAAAACATGATATGAATGTTTTGCTTGATTTTTTTTCTTGATTAGGTCAATTAATAAGATTGTGTAAAATTTTATGGAAATCGCACAAGCCTTTCTGGGGTCAGGTTTTAATGGGTTAAAATACAAATATTTTGAATGTAGCTTTTATGAACTAAGATAATTTTCATTGTTAATATGAAGTTTTTTCAAATCCGTTTGTATGGGAGGTGGTCGAAGTTTTGGTCCGATTTCACTGAAATTTTGCACAGTAAGTTCTTTACAATAACTGTATACCAAATTTCATTTATATACGACCACTCCTTCTATTTTTGTCACTCCGCTATATGAACTCGCAACACTGTGCGTCATTCTGTTATTTGTTGCAAGTGTGCAAATTTAAAACTAGACTCTGAAGTTGGTTGGTTGTAGGATTAAAAACTCAAATCAAAAAGGTTCATGGTCTACAGATAATTTGTATTAAAAACTTAAATTAATACATTTTGTGTTGTTCTAGAAAAAAAAGACCAAAATCTATGGACCAAAAATCTTGGTTCGTGATGCAGTGACAAAGCTCCACATTCAAGACTTAATTTCTTCTTAGATTATCTTGGGACAGTCTTCTATCAACTTTTTTATTATCTAAAGAAAAATGCATCATTATGAAGCAAAAGTATATAAACTTTTACTATGTGATGAGCAAAATGTCATTACGAGATGAGCTGACCAACAGTTGCCGGCTCATTTGCGTTTGGACAAAAGACTCGAACTGAACTCGTGTGGCCATAACGCATTTCTTGGCATATCTGGCAAATGACGCTTAAAAATGCGAAAGTTGGCACTTTCATACGTACGCGTTTATAACATAAATACATACGTACAAAAGTTTGCACATTTCCGCGTTTCTAAAAATAAATGCCAATTGTTATTTTTGTTGCATTCATGTGTGTAAAAATATGAAAACGAAATGAAAAGTTCAACAAACTTTGAGAAGGTTTTTGTACGTCTTTATGGTTGGAAATTTTGCAGTGTTGCCCAAACGTTTAAGCTCAATTATTTTGGTACGAATTTTCCAAAACTCAAACAACTACGGCGGAAAATTATTAACATTATTTGTGTTTGGCTGTCTGTGCCAAAAAAAAATATGCCTAAAGGCTTTGCAAATATCATGAAAATATTTTGCCACTGTTTGTAAACAAAAATCGTCCAAATGGCCTACGACAAGCTGAAACATATTGAATATACAGCTAAGCGTTGCGGCCACTGTCAGACGTTCATCTGTCACTCGCCCATGTCCAGTTGATGGCGTTGGTGATGTGTCGAACGACGCGCAAAGCGGAATACAAAAGGCATTGCCTCGGCAATGCGGCAACGGTGTGAGAAATGCCATCAATTAAATTTTTAATTGCGGCCGGCTCAATTATTGAGTACCATCGAGGGGGGCCGGGGAAAAGGGTGGCAGCGAATACCTGCAAACGGCTGAGAGTTTTGCAGGCGTTCGCACTTTGATGCCATCAAAAATGCATAAAACGCGAGCAGCGAACTTTCTTGCGGCCAAGTTTAACTGTGCAGCGAAATAGTTTCAGTGTTGGCAATCGTTTTCTGTGCGCTAATGGTGACGTGCGGGGCGGAATATGTGCGCAACAATTATCATTACAGGTTGGCGGCCTGATGCCAAGAGTGCTTATTAAATAAATATTAAACTGTCTGTGGGTGTGTGTGTGTGTGTGTGTGTGCTGTTGTCCATTAATTTCAGTTAGATAGTTAGTGACTTTTATGGCGCTTTGGGGATTAAGTTTGCCATGATTTTGTTGTGGATTAAGGTGCACTTTGTGTATTGTGTATGTCAGTTTTGTTATTGTTGTTTTGGTTATTGTTTGGTTAAAGTGAACAAATTTGTTGCCTCATTCACTAAAGACCATTAAATCTGAAGACACTGGAAACAATTTGACAATAATTGGTACTATTTGCTAAATTGAAATCTTTATAACAACAAAATTGCAAATGTCTTTGTTATTATAATTCAAAAGATGTTTAAAAATTTTTAGAATAAATTGAATTATTTGAAATTATAAAAAATAATACTTCATAATTATTACAAGAATAAAACCTTTTGGTTATGGATAACCAACAAATAACCAGTTACTATATTTTTAGAGTCACAAGCAACTAATAAATTAATATATTTCCAGGTTTTTCCACTATTGTATATAAGAAGGGGAAGCGGATATTGGCGAAAACATCGCACCAAACCGATCTTAGCGAAGCCCCCAACCATCCTGCTGTCACCTCCTTTACACAACAGATGGCGCCATAAGCGGTAGCTCACAACCACGGAGGCGTCGCACAGTGGGGTAATATATAAGTAAAGTGCCGATTAATTCAAAAACGAAAAATAAAGATACAAATATGTTTTTGGTACCGGGTTAAAGTGGATAAAATTCTGCATCACTATGTGAAAAAGTTGTTGCAAAATAGTTAACCGTTTTCCTTTATTTTCAGTTGACATTTATTTTCAGTTTTTGTACGAACAGCGATAAACACTTTTTTCCTTTACTTCAAAACGATTTCTTTTTGTGTATTTCAAAAAGTATTTAAAAATTAATTATGCAACCTTCATGTTCAGGTATTTCAGTAATGCAGTGTGTATTTTGTTTTGTTAAAAAATGTTTATAAGTATTTTATTTGATTTTTTGTTTAAAAGCTTAATAATTGTTCAATTTTGGATCTTTTCATAGACATATAGTTGTGAGTCTTGTGAGATCGAGCAAAACTTTTTTCATTAGCGTATAGCTTAGATATTTCAGTAACATTTTATGAAAAAAAAAGTTGCGCGAATGTTGCGCACTTTTCCAGCATTTCGATTTTTGTGTGCGAACTCATGGGCCAAATGGACCATGTATGAGAACAAATAGAAATATGCAAAATAAATTTTTTTTTAATTATTTATTTTTAGATGAAAACAAATAAGCAAAAGGTTTTATCGTTGTTTTTATTGTTTATTCAAAATGCAGAAATATCTGAATCAATAATAGAAATCGAAGACTTGAATAAAAAAATTCACACCATTTGATGGTTGTTTCTAGTGAACATCAAATCGAAATAGAAAAATTTCGCAGCCATGGATTAAAAACTGTAAAATATTTTTTAAAATGCTATTCCTGGTAAAATATGCCCACAATTTTCTACAAATATATTAGTTTTTGTATCGACCGCAAATCATATCGCATGCTTATTGCCAATCGGCCAACCTTCGGAAGAAGCACGAAATAACGATTTCAAGTGTTGCAGGGAGAATTTTTTACGAAAGTGGACTTGAAAAATACCATTGAAAACATGTTTAATAGATTTTTTTTAATTCTGACCCCATTGTATCAAGTATGAGAAAATTGCCACAAAAAAGTGCATCGTATGTATATTATGCCCAAAATTGCTAACTATCGAGTTGATACTAATGAGGAATGATGATAATGGTGATGGTGAGGCTTATAATGTTGATGATGAAGATTATAATAATGATAATCATCATCATAATGATGATACTGAATTGGCTGCAAGAGGTGGCGATGAAATGTTTCAATTAAACTGTTCAACTTAACTTTCATTAGAATAGTTCAAGATTTATCTTTTGTAACTATTTTAGTTTTTTACGGTTTTTTAAAAAAATTTCCACTGAAGTATACCCAAAAACATTTTTTTTTTACTTTCTAATGTTCGATTAACTAAACCTAATAGTTATTTCATATCTAAATAGCCTGGGTGAATTAATCGGCATTTTCGGCATCAATTACCCCACTGTGCGTCGGTGATGGCAGCCCCATCACTTAGGACTACCTGCGGCAGGCTAATCATATGCAACACAAGGCAATGTCTTGTGGAGTCCCTATGCTCCCGAGAGGAGTGAACCAGGAAAACATTTATATATATTTTTGATTGAGGCTCAAAATACTTACTAAATTTTTTCACATAAATATGCGGCATTTCACAGCCAGTAGAAACAGAAACTAAAACAGCCGACTACATAGCGGATCTTGGGGTCTTCGAGAGGAATGTTCTTCGTAGAATCGTCGGTCCTATTCGTATTGGCGACTATGGACTATCGAATACGTACGAACAACGAGCTGTATGAGCTGTTTAAAGACATTGGTACGATGACTTGGCCATGTATCCTGTATGGAGAATGGAGCTCCGAAGAAAAAGTTGCTCGACGCTGTAGTTAAAGATCGGCAGTATCAATCAGGAAGAGGCGCGGAAGACTATAGAGAAGAAGACTTTGACTAAGAAGACTTTGAATGTAAGACAATGTATATTTGTATTCAATGTGAATTAAACTTTTCGAGTGTAATAGTCTGATCACAATGATTTATAAGCAAACTCCAAGTCATGTAATGAGTATTGATAGTGTTTCTTCAGTATCTCAATAGCGCAGCAGGAGCTGGTGAAATTGCTTCGGACTTCAAGTGTCTTTTTGCGTCGTAGACACAAAACACAACACAACACAAGCACACACACACACACTGTTGTTGTGTCATCATTTTCAATTTCACAAGTCATGTGATGTAATAAATTTGAAGGCCCATTTCACTACCAGAGTTGCCATAACGTGAACGTTGTAAACTTTTGTGACGCATAAATAAATAAATAGTTGAAATGACCCAATGGACTGGTTTGTGAATGAGTGACAGACTGGTGATGTAGCCCCCCCCCTTCATATTTGTGCAAATTCTACAGGCTACACCATAAAAATCTGGCAGCCATGTAACAATATAACGCTTCCAATTTTATTCGACACGCCCAGCAGGGCAGACAGACGGACTGCACGTAGGTTATCGCATGTCACGCACCAACTCATATCGTCCTAATATGTGCGACGCTGTTGCCCGAAATGCGGTCGAATAAAAATAAATTTCGCCTTAATTATTTACCATCAACCAGCTGAGCTTCCGTTTGAGTTTCGGTTTTATTTTGGTTAAGCAGAGCCATGCCAAGTTGCGAGGAGACGAGCCTTGATGCGCATTAGCTGGTCAAACAATTTGACAGTCTCAGCGACAGTTGGCTGTCAGTTGTTATTGTTGTTGTTGTTGTTGCTAATTTCCATGCTATGCACAGGGCCAATGTGAAATCATCATTAGCAGCGATTTAGTTCGCTAACAATTTTTTAATCAACTGCTCAGTCGGCGGTTGTGGGCCACAATAAATTTTAACTGACCCAATTTTGTTGAAATATTAAACAATGAAAAAGTATTAAACCGAAATTAATACAAAATTCATAAATTCAATAAATTTAACGGCTGCCAAAATTCATAAACAAAAATGACAACAATTGAGCGATGTGTGCGTGCATATTGAATTGTATCAGTCGTCGCCCCCAAGCGCTGCATTAGACATCAATTGAATCATCAGCGAACGGGATGGAACGGACGGACACAGCGTCGTTAGTCAATCAAATGGATACGCGCCGCCGACCGACAGGCCACACTGCTAGTTGACTGTTCAGTTGGTGTTTTTGTTGTTGTGTTGTGGCGACATACGCTCGTGCGGCGAGCGACCGCGCAAATGTTAATTGAACAAGTGATAAGCAGCACTTGAGTAAATTCCAGCGCAAAAGGAAAACAAGCCCATTGTGCCGCACATTGAGACGCGAATTTCTGTGTAAATAAGCACAGTTATAGCATTTGTATGAAAGTAAAAATATTTGTGTTTGCTGTGCGTCGACCGGCGACAATGCGGGGAGACTTAAATCCCCCAGTCACGGGCATGAATGCCAAAACAATATCTCGCTAGCAGGCGGATCGATGAGTACACGGCACATTAATAAATACTACGGGGGCGGGGATTTTCCTATTTCGATTCTTTACGTACACAAAACTATTTACTGTAGTTCGACATAAAATTTGGTTGATTGTGTGCACTGGCAGTGACAGCTGTTTGGCGAAATTGTTTGTGCTGGCGCTCGATGGGACAAGAGCAATCCCGAAAGTTTTCGGGGAACTTGCCGCCGCAATTTGGCATTTTGTACTTAAATATTGACGTTGAACAATATTGAAGCTAAGTAAATGCAATGCGTGGATGATAGAACACTGGGAGGGGAAGGAGAAGGCTGTGGAGCAAAATGCTTTCATTGCTTATTTTGTTTATTTGTTATGTTGTATTTGTTGCTACAGGATAGTTGCTTGGCTTTAACCCTCTAGTTCCCAAGAAGGCCTGTAGACATCCTAAGCTTACAAAAAAATTCTGTAAATTACACCTTATGATTTTTCTAGCTGATTTTACATGTATGGAAAGGGGAATCTCCATTTTATAAAATAAATGTAGTCAGTTAACGCTGCCACATGCACAACGGCAGTAATTGTAAGACAAAGTTGAAGTTTCGTGAGAAAGTAAGCAAATAATTATTTTTGAAATTGTGTGAGAAACAAAAAATTTTTTAAATAAATTGTGAGCCTCAATAAAACTAAAAAAAATATTGGTGAGTAGCTGTTAATGTGTTCTTTGAGAAATTAAAAACATTATGAAACAAGTTGTTACACTCCTCCTACCTAACCCGAACCCTAGAGTGTCTGTAGGCCTGCTTGGGATGAAAAGCGTAAATAATTAACGGTCATTGATGATATTTTTTCGCTATTTAAGCATTATTTTTCTTTTTGAACCGAAATTTTGATACACCGCAATGTAAAAAATGTAGTCCGTGGGGGTAGATAAGAGAACTAGTCTCCACTAGTCCTTTATTTCATGGATTAGATTTGTCGACATCTGTGTGAAAAGATAACAAAGCATTAAAAAAAAATAAGAACCGCAAATATATATATACCTATACCGATTTTTTTAGTTTTCCTAGTTTCTGCACCCCCCAAAAGCAATGTATAAACTACCACACGACACATTACCCCTCGCCCTACCCCCACCCCTTTTAATTTATTGTCTATTGCACGCAGAACTGAAACTGTTACCCGTTTTTTATGTTTACATATATTTAAAAAAAAAATTTAAATTTAAATTAATTTCAAAAAAAATCTTCATATGGAATTTTTTTTGGGTTTGTTTCCCAAGCAGGCCTGTAGGCCTGCTACTTTCTACACCCTCTATCACGCCTCCTATTGACATGCAATTTTTTTCCCCGAATAAACATTGCTTCTCCACCACAAAACTATCACTGGTAATTTTTTCAAGATTAAAAACTTGGGAACTAGAGGGTTAAGAGTAGGTAAAATACTAATCGCTTAGACTGCCTGTGATTTAACCCTCAAATGCATATTGATGCCTTTAGGCACACTAACTTATTTGTGTATATCATCAAATTAAACCCCGATATAATATTTTGAAACGACAACCACATTCGAAATCTGTTTGCTAATATTTAGTAGTTTATTAATATTAAATTCACTTTTCAGTGGTTTTCTGTGTTAAAAAGAAAAACCTATGTTTATTTAGCAAACGTGAAAATAATTCATGCATTTGAGGGTTAAGCGAATTTTAGAAATGATCCGGAGGTAACTTTCCATTAGTTTCTCCTGGAAACATACCACACATTTCCCACTATTTATTTAGATTAGATTATATAAAAAGATTATATAGATTTGAGAAAACCAAAACAAACTCTTGCTCTAAGTCCTCAAGCACTCAGCCCAAATAGTCCATTGCATTAAAAAAAGTCTGTAGTGGTTTCATACAAATACTGCCCACATATATGAAAATGTAATTTATTTTCTTTAATCAGTGACCCATTAAACCACTTGGTTCCTAAATACTACAAGTAATGGCGCTTTTAATAATGAGATAATAAATAAACAATAATACTATTTTGCTTTTTAAAATTTATTTTTTTGATGATAGCATTTTGTATTCCAATAACATTCTTTCCATTTGTGCCATTTGTAGTGAAGAAGATGTCCAACAAGTTTAGATATGTAGATAGATAGATAGATAGATAGATAGATAGATAGATAGATAGATAGATAGATAGATAGATAGATAGATAGATAGATAGATAGATAGATAGATAGATAGATAGATAGATAGATAGATAGATAGATAGATAGATAGATAGATAGATAGATAGATAGATAGATAGATAGATAGATAGATAGATAGATAGATAGATAGATAGATAGATAGATAGATAGATAGATAGATAGATAGATAGATAGATAGATAGATAGATAGATAGATAGATAGATAGATAGATAGATAGATAGATAGATAGATAGATAGATAGATAGATAGATAGATAGATAGATAGATAGATAGATAGATAGATAGATAGATAGATAGATAGATAGATAGATAGATAGATAGATAGATAGATAGATAGATAGATAGATAGATAGATAGATAGATAGATAGATAGATAGATAGATAGATAGATAGATAGATAGATAGATAGATAGATAGATAGATAGATAGATAGATAGATAGATAGATAGATAGATAGATAGATAGATAGATAGATAGATAGATAGATAGATAGATAGATAGATAGATAGATAGATAGATAGATAGATAGATAGATAGATAGATAGATAGATCAATATTTTTAATTACGGAAGCAAACCTATTTCTAATTGGATGACTAATAACTTACGATAAATTTTTAATCAAAATCCAAAGGAACTCCACGCACAAATTTAATGTAGAAATTCTGTTTATCACAAAATAGCCACCACATATGAAGAAGTAGGTCAGCAATGGATTACACACGCACTGCGTGACGTATTTTATAGCCTTTTTCTGGTGTTTGCCAACCATTTATCATTAACAAATCAGCACCGCATTAACGTATTAGAGGCAATTATCATGTCATGAGAACTTTTTTAATACTTTCATCACACAAAAAGCGCTCGCACTTTCAGGCATCTGCAAAGTCGAGCATTATATGTAGAAAGAAGAAAACAAATTTTTCAGATAGGGAACTAACTACCTGAACTTTACATAGCCAGCAATTGTTCATAATTTCAATTCTAAAAAATTTAAGGAATTAACTTAACTTTAAACAGATAACTGAGTTATAATGTTGGCACTGAACCCCTTTTAGAAATCATTCCATGGCATAACACTGTGACCAAAAAAGTGGCCACAGTTTAACAAGTTTGCGTGTCTAAATTATAAACTTGAGCGCTCTTAAGTAACTAAGCAGACACACACACAATTCGAATGATTTACGTTCGCCTAACGCCTTAAGTTCATTCACATGCACACACACACACACACACACATATTAATGTTATATGTAGGTGGCGTTACTTTATTAATGAAGACAGTTTTTAGCATGAATTGCAACTAACCGGAATCGGTGCTTATAAACATTTTAGCCGCTGCCGAGATTAAATGCAAATAATTGTACGCAATAAAGATAATCGCACAGCCGGAGCGCGCAGCCCGCTTGTTCGTATTTGGCCAAAAACAAGGGGGCACGGCTGGCTGGCTGGCTTGCTGGACAGTTGCCAGTGAGTTGCTAAATATTAAATGCTCAGCCCATTAAATTTGTGCTTCATTCATGAAAAAGCGCGAGCGAAAATTTGCACTGCATACGGATTGCGCTGAGCGAAGGCGAACGCGAGCGAGCACATAGTAATTGTTGTGCATTATGTATGCAAATAGAATTAATTAGTTACATATTTAGTGGTTGCCATGTCATGGACGATCCCACAGCGTCGCACCGCTCTCTGCGTGGCACTTCAAATGAATCGCATTTGCCACTTTTCCACACGCCGCAGCCGCAATTGAGTTAATGATATTTTCATCATTTGTGCCACCTTTTGACATGACACACTCTGCGCTAACCGGCGGCAGCCAGCAGCGGTCGCATTGCCTTCGCTAGCGATGCGGCACACTTTCGCTGCCGGCACGTTGTGTTGCTGCGTCATACTTCCTGCCATTTTGCGCCTCGCTCGCCGCTGCAGCGCTGTGCACACTAGTCGCTGTTTCGCTATTCTTTCTATCCCATGCAACGGGCAACACACACACGCGCACGTTGTGGGCTGGGCTGGTCGGTTGAGGCTGTTGGTGTTCATGAATATTTCTCGCGTTTCTGTGATTTTCCTATGGGTTCCATTACAGTCGAATTTCGTCAGCGAATAGACGCCGAAGACGAAGTGACTACGTTGACATTTCAAATATTTATTCGCAAATCAATTAGTTGACGCTATTAGGCAGACACTTTTAGTTCATTACCTGCACTTTTACAGTTCAGTGCCACTAAATTATGAACACTAAGCAATGACGCTGAAATAATCCGTTGCGCTTCTTATTTATTGTAGAAGCTCTGTCTTTTGCCATTAAGAGGGAAAAAAGAAGGGCATAGCTTCTTTTTTTTTTGCTTCTGAAATGTCAGAATTCAGCCGAACCTATTTTTTGTATTACAGTCGTGTCTGGATATAATTAACTAATTATTGCAAGGCCTGTTCACAGTATTGAGGTTGTTCACTATATCAAGGTTAACATTTTTGTTCAAAACCTCGTTTTATTTGCTCAAAAAACACTTTTTGTTTTTTGATTAAAATTTTTCAATATTTAGAGGCTCCATATCAAAATTTGGGTGTTCACTATATCGAGGTGTTCACTATATCGGGTGTTCACTATACCCAGACACGACTGTATTTGAACCAAAATTATAATTTTAATGAAGATTATTTCCATTCCCATTCTTTTAAAATGAGTTGAAAAAAGGGTTGCATACACAAACGGATGGAATTTGTAGTATCTCAACAGGTCATTCAGAGGTAGCAACCCCAACCTTACCTAACGGTTATTTTCCAGTTCTAATAACAAAAGACAATTCGCTCCTTCTCTGCAAGAACGTCATAACTCAAAACTACATCATTCCGAGAAAATCAAATTTTAAAGTTTACCATTAGGTACAGGCAGTTCAAGGTATCAAAAAATGTTTCATGTCGTCTTGTGAGCAAAGTATTGAATATTTTACAATGTGGTTTTGACAGATAAAAGGTCATATGCAGATACACACAGGGTTGCCATAAACTGAAAACAATTTTTTTTTTAGATATGACGTTCTTGCAGCGAAGGAGCGAATTGTGTAAAATAGTTAGGATTACACTTAATTGAAAGTCAACTAGTTAGTTACATTAAATAAAGCGGTGTTCCTAATTCTATGGCACTGCACTGTAGCTGATGACAGAGTAGACGAGATAAAAGGTGCTTCTCAGACAGCTTGGACTGAATCAACGAAAAAATTAGGGAAATCATTGAACTGGGATGGGAATGGATCGGTCTAGCCGAGCGGTAACCTAACCTCTCGTTTTGCAATGTTAAAAAAATTCCTCGTAACAAAAATTAGTATTTCAATCATTTAGCAAAAAAGATTTCATTGTAACCTTCTCCAACCTTTAACCTGTTACGGTTTACAGGTTGGAGGTTATAAATATTTACAGTTCAAGGTCAAAATTACACTTGAATGCTTTGATCTAAAACAAACTTTTTGAATTAATAGGAATAAATTCCCAAAAAATTAGCTAACTCAAAGTTAACTAAACAAATCAAACTTGGCTGGTTTGATCCAAAACAAACTTTCTGAACCAATCTAATCTGATGAAGCAATGAGATCAAATTTGGAAAAGTCAATTAACTAAAAGTTCTAATTCAACTTTGATAAGTTGATTCAAAACATATTTTTTTAGCTAATAAAATCAAGTTTAAAATTTAACTAATAAATTAGATTTTTGCTACCAATTTGACGTTGTTCTAGTCAGTGCTGAAAAATTACAAAATGCATCATACAGACTAGTAATCGGTATGATGAAAGCAATATATTATAAATATTTCAACACAAACTTTTGTGGAAATTTAGATATCGTAATGAAGTGAAAACTTTTGGGTAGAAACATTTAGCCTTCTTTTAGGCTATCAATGGGTAAACTTGAAAAACTCTGCACGTGATCGAGTACCAGTAAACATTTAAGGCTTCACAAGTCTTTAATTTATACACTTTAAACCATTTTTGGTGAATGAATTTCTTTTTTATGATACATCATTCCTCCAAAGAGACAAAGAATGTGGCTTTCATAACTACATACATACACAAATATCTATGGTTATACATCAGGGGCGTAGCCAAGGGAGGGGTTTAGGGTGTCAGAACCCCCCCCCATTGCCTATAATTTGTCAACATTTTCAATCACTATGCATCGTATGTGATCGTACGTTCCCACATTAGCAAAAAGGTCTTTTCATCTTTAAATATTTAAAAGAATATTAACAAAACCCTTTTTTTACCGAAACTAATTTGTTTTTTTAATAGTCACGTTTAGGCTTAATACAGCGATTTGCATGTTCTAAAAACATGTCTAAAGAGTAGTTTAGTTCGTCGACCGGAATGTCCTTCAAGATGTCGGTACAAGCCTTTTGGATGGTTTCTACGTTCTCAAAACGCTTTTTTCATCGGCAAATGCATTCTTTGAAAAGGTGAAATTCGCACGGTGCCACATCATGTGAAAACGAGGAGTGGTTGATGGTTAAAATTCAACTTATAGTAAACAAAAAAATAGTCAAAACAAGTGTCAATAGATGGGATGGCATCCTTCGATAGCCAAATATGCTTCGGTTAAAGTTTAAACATGTTTAAAACAATAGTTAATATTGGATCTTTGTTCGATGCACATTTTTGTACGATGACACAAACATACTTCCACTTCAGATGCAATAACTTCGCTTTCAGTCCACCAAATTTCATGAAATTTTTACTAAAAATCAGGGAACAAATTTAATTTTTAATGCATTAAGTCACATAAGCCACAACAAAATGCCCTATTTGGAAAGTTCACTTTACTTTAAAAAACATGTAATACTAAACTGGCAAACACAATTTTTTAAAACCCCCCCCATGACCAAGTTCTGGCTACGCCCCTGTTATACATAGATGTTACTGAGCACATTCCAATGTATTTTGAAATGCTAATTATGACTGAATACCGATTATGAATTTGTGAATTTCAATTTGACTTAATTTTCATGCGACATCTCTGCGTCCATATTTTGCCAATGCAAATATTTCAAGTACTGCGCTTTTACGCCCTACAAAGCCTGTCGTAAAATGATTTTTGTTTTGTTTTTTTTGTCAACAATATTCATTCCACAACGAGCGCGAAAAATTCTGCCAACAACGTTCTGCTCGCCATTTTCTGTGTCGCAGCGTTCTTTGGGCGTAAAATACAAACGACAGCAACAGAAATTCAACTACATTAATTGAATTCTTTGCATAACTACAGACGAATTAACGCAGCGCATTTGCTGCATAGAAATGAGTGAAATTTTTGACGCCACCGGCAGCATTGCCAACGTTGCCGTACACTGCGATGCAGAACTGCACACAGGCGCGAAAACGAGTCGCTCTGATGTCCTCTGGAGGCGCTGTGTTTCGGGCTGTGTTTACAATGTACATGTATGTGAGTATGAGTGTGTGTGTGTGTGTGTGTGTGGAATGTATAATTGCAGGAAGTTATGCTAATAAGTAATCAAATTTAATTAGCATTCTTTAGAGTTGTCGCATTTGGAGCTGCAACTTGTGCTCGTTGAACGCAGCGCGAGAAATGTTTCGCCGTTGCGTTGTTGCGCGTTCAAATTAGCATTTGCCTTGTTAATTTTTATTGTAATTGCGCCATTCATTTGCATTGTCGGTGGGTGGTGGGTGTCATAAAGGCGACGCTGCTCCCGTCTAGCTTGCACCATTAATTTTGTTTTTTTCGTTGTGTTTGATTGCTCATTATTTCGTTGTGTGTACACTACACTGCACTACAAACAACAGTTTTGCTTTCAAATGTAAAAAATGAAAAAATGAAAATGAAATGGATTGGTTCTTGCCTAACAATAGGGAACAATGTTCATGCTGTCTTACGGGAACCAGGTCCTTAAGGGGGGTTTCTACCTTGTGCGGCCGAGAAAACATGTTTTTTTTGAAAAATTTTTGATGGGAAGGTTTTTAAGATAAACACTGGAAAATTTTTTCAGATGTAGGTATATGTTTATTGTACAAGTAAAAAAAGTTTCAAGATAAAATATGCAAAGGGGGGGGGAGGGGGCCATCGAGCAATGGCGGCGCGCCTTCCTTACTCGCGGAAGTCCTGCCGCTGTTTGAGATGACTTGAAACACAAAAATGAAATTTTTTCTTATTCTGTATCCTTTTGTCTATGGCAGGAACTAGGGTTTACAAAAAAAATGAAAAATGAAGGATAAATGCGATTTTGACTAAAAAACTCAATTTTTAACTACTTTTTCCAATACAAATTTTTATTTTTAATGAAAAAAAATTATTATTTCTTGAGGATTCTAGTTCGTGCCATAGCTAAGACCTTGATAAATGACTGTTTAAAATTTCGTAGCTATTGCTCAACTCGTGTGGCCTAAATCACTTCCGCAAGGTCAAAAAATGTAGTTTTGAGAAAAACGCGTTCAAAGTTTTGCTTCAGTATAAACACAGTACACACACGCTCGACACCGCTACCTGTTTCGATAAATTGCTTCCGTAATTCGAAAGATTTCAACTTCAAATTTTGGGAGCGTATTCTACAATCATGTATTAATCCAAAAATGTATGAAAAAAAAATCAATTTTTTTGACCGCACAAGGTAGAAACCCCCCTTAATAAAAAGCTACAGATACGGGATTGAGTCTTTAAAACCACGGAGCTCGAGTTCTGAAAAGAAGTCTACTGGCAGGAACTTTTAACATACGAGACAATATGAATTATTGCATAGACAACCTAATACACAAACCTCACGGAAGGCATGGCTATGACAGGCGATGCCTATTGAAACTCCGTTGACACAGTAGGGTGATGGACGATGATCTTTTAGAATTTCGGAATTTTTCAAACCACAAACAGTGCAGGGAATAACCCCTATTAATGCGACGCATTGCGTTGGTTCAGGAAGGATGTATAGGTTAGGAGACAAGGATTAGAGTGAAGTGGTGCTGGTCTTGTCTAATTTTGTCCCCCTTGTTCACTGCTCTCGGGAGCATAGGGCCTCCACAAGACATTGTCTTGTGTTGGTTACGTTAATCGGTAGTCCTAAGTGCTGAGGCTGTCATCGTCACTTAGGAACGACGCCTCCGATGTTGGGAGCTACCACTCATAGCACCATCTGTTGTGTAAAGTAGAAGTGACAGCAGAACGGTTGGGGACTTCGCTAAGATCGGTTTGGTGCGCTGTTTTCGCTTATCCGCTTACTGACATTGCTGGTGCACCGTGTCGCTGTACATTTGTTTTCTTTTTACAGCCTCACAGCGCATGATTGCACGTAATATTGCGTGAGAGTGAGTGAGAAAGGATCATCTGAGGGTTGGAATTTTTAAAGTGGGGTATGCTGGGCTAGGGAACATTTAGAGGACAGGAAAAACTGGAAATGTGGGAAGAGTCCGAGACCATGTACCAGGTAGGAGTCGAACCCACGACCTCTGAGATGATAGGCTAGTGCACTCACGCTAGGCTATCGAGGCTGCTTCTTATCTTGTCTTGTCTCATAGGTGCTGGGAAAAATCTGCACGGAGACCATTCAACAATTGCGGGAATCCACAAGTTCGGGCCAGAAACGAACTCTCTCTGTAATGCGTAGTGTGATGGAACATCGTAATTTCAACGTGGAATGCATGGGCGCCCATTCGAACGTGCTGCCCGGGGGAATATCCGGAGTGATGGCATCAGACTGCTCATCTTCTCATCAACAATTACTGAACAAGTATCGGTAGACGATGTTCCAAGGAGTCAATAAAGCTGCATACTCTACCGTCCCCTTAATCGCACATTTTTGCATACCGTCCAGGAGCTTCAAATACGTATTTAAGGCCCCCGCCCACAGATGCGAGTTAAACTCCTTTTTTTGGACACATTTGACACATTTTTCTGAACAGTCTTGTCTGAAGTGGAGTAGAGAAGACCACATACCGTATAGAAATATAGGCATTATGCTGAGTTGAGAACAAAATTGATCCATCATTTTCATTAGGACAAGAGAACGAAGTAAAGAAAGTGGGAAACTTCTTAAAGCCGTTTTGCAGAACGAAGAGTTGCAGTACAGAAGATCCCATACTACGTTCCCCACCTGATATATAGACATTATGCTAAGTAGAGCACAACACTGGCCCGACATTTTCATCATGAAAAGAGCTCGATAGCTAAAACAGTAAAGAAAGAGGGACACTTTCCACAACAGTTTTGCAGAACGAAAGTAAAAAAAAATAACGAAAAACAACGACTTAAAAGCAATTATTCTATCCAGTAAGAATGCGGCGTGAAAACCTATTGTCACCAACATAAAAAAACAGTAAATGTTTGCTGGAAGCTAGATCTGAGGAGTATGGTAAGTGTGGGAGCAATTCGTTTCCTCATCCAATGAATGAAATTAAAATTCCTTGTAGTATTGCATTTATATTCTGATGTCCAAAATTGTATGTTTGAAAGTGCCATACGAAGTTCAGTAATTAAAACAAACTGTAGAAATGCTTCCATTGCATAAACAAATTTCCCAACTTTCCACTCTGCACACTGAAAATCTATTGAATCACCTGTCTCTCAACCTATCTCTCTGATGAACCCAAAAGTTCCCAGTATGCATTCATAAATATTATTTATTTATTTTTACGTTTGGCGTTTCTTTGACGTTTGATAATACAAAACGCACCAGCAATTTCAGTTTAAAAAATAGAAATTTACGACTTTGGCACGTGACACCAATTGAATCGATCGACAGTGACAAATTTATATGCCCACCCAACCTATGAAATACACACACACCCATACAAACTAAATACTTTTTGACGTGTTGATGGATATTTCCGAAAATTTTGTCATGCTGGTAAAATGTTAGACCTTTTCATGTGCATAAAAAACGCTCACAATTTCCTGAATAAATCTTACAACACGCCACCGAGTTGGAAAGCCTTTCAACCCATCAGGGACGTTCAAGGAAATTGCAACATTTCAGCATTTACTCGCCAGAGGTAAACGAAAATTTAACACGCACAACTATTACTAATTTAATTGGCTGTACAAAATACCAAACCAAAATACTAAACCGAAATGCGTCCCTTACCCAGTGGCGCACACAGGATTTAATTTTTTTTTTGGGCGGGAGGAGAAAGTTCTGCACTCGACTTTTGCGCCCAATACTAGTTGAAACCATATTTGCTTCTCAAAATGTTTGCAAAATACAGATTTTTGGGCGGAGGTTAAACACCCCCTTGCGTGCGCCACTGCCCTAACCTCATCCTTGCACATTCCAAAAATCTGATTAATTAAAGTCGCATGAATTTCCCATGTTGATTAATGCGATTTTTTAGGGTTTCACTCAATTTATATTTATTTCATTGGTTTTAGTGTGATTACAGACAGAGAAGCAACAATGAAAAACAAAATAAAACAACAACAAAACGAACATGTTGCACGTTAATAAAGGAAAGGACTGCGGTGTGTGCGTGTTTTGCGCGTTTTGTGTTTTTGCGCTGCTTCTGGTTGGTGTTGCGCGTTGTGAGAAGCCTGCAAAAGAGGATTATTTTCACTGCCAGACAACTTTCGGTTTCCAGGTGATTTTTGGGCTTTTTCGACGACAACAACGTCAACTTGCAACAATATCAACTTGAATCACGCGCCAACAAATAGAGTCCGACCGATTAATCGGCATCGGCATCGGCTAGTATCGGCCAATAAAATTGGTATCGGCATCGGTATCGGACTTTTTTGGCCGATGCCACATCGGCCGTTTTTGGTCGATGATGCTCGGCCTATTTTTCTGCTTTCATTTTTTTGTTTTCATTTTTTGTACCAACGGGTTCCTATACCCCTTTTCAGTAATGTATTTTTAGATACTGTTTAATATAAATGTTTCCTAGAAATGTAAAACTAGGTATTCTTAAAAACACAGATTTTCTCGAAATGTCTATGCATTTCGTCTCTTAATGTGGATATCAGAAGAAGGGCATTTAATTTTTCAATCTTATCCTGCTTTTTTAATTGGAAGCATTTTTTAACAGGCCTTTTATTTTTTCCAAATTTGTTATCTGACTTCTTCCCACTGCATCTTTACAACGGGTCGCAATTTGAGAGTACAAATTTTAATGTAAAAATCGTAATTTTAAGTTGAATAAAAAACTGAATTTGTATGCAATATTTACGTCACTATTTTTGTTTCTCTCTCAGTGGATAAATGTGATATATTATTTTTTTTAATACATGTTAATGTATTAGAATTCTGAATTCTCTTGTTATTTTATTTAGTTTTTAATTATTTCTTTTCACGTTGTTTTGTTATTGTGATGAATATTAAAAACAATGTGTAATAGTTCCTTTTGTTATTTTATAAAATAGACTGTGTTTTTGATTGAATTTATTCGCGTTATTTTTTCTATGTAATCGGCATCGGCCGATTTTCGCCCTTTCGGCCGATTAATCGGCAACGGCCAAACTCGCCCTTCCGGCCGATTAATCGGCATCGGCCAAAAAAATTTGGTATCGGTCGCACTCTACCAACAAATGAAACAACACAAACCACCACTTGACTGTGTCTTGTGGCACAATGACTCACTCACACACACACATACAATCACATACACATTAACACATCGGCAACAACCTGCCGAGCCCCAAGTTGCGCCTTGCTCGAAAGAAGGGACGGACGCGGCGAAAGCCTATGGTACACACTGGTACGCGACACAACTGGCCGGCCGGGTCTGCGCCTTTCAGCTGTTAAATCACTCATGAACATGACACGAAGCGTGGCTAAAAATAGCAACGCCACAAAAGGAAAACCTTTTACCTTTTTCGCAGTTTCGCAGTTTCGCCTCATTTTTTTTCAGTTGGGTTTGTTTTTTACTTTTCGTTTGCAGTTTTCGTGGGAGCGACGGCGCACAGTGTCTCGATCCCATATAAGCCGTGGCCAAAAATACTTAACGTTGTCCTATCTCGATGAAACTTGGTGAGACTGTTTTCGTGGTGAAAATTAAGAAATTCACAAAAAATCATTAAAATTGGACCACTGCCACGCCCACCTCCTATACGAAAGGAACTGTAAAATTGAAATAACTTGCTTAATATTAGTGATAGAATTATGAAATTTTGTATTTGAGCTTCAAATAATGACTTAAAAGCTCACACTCAAAATGGGCGGTCTGCCACGCCCACTTTCAAAAATATTCGTATTTTACTACAACTAAAACTGTATTTTTAGGCGGCTGTTTACGATACTCGTTCCACGATGTAATTTTAATTGGTAAGCTTTCTTAAACCCTAAAAGTGGGCGTGGCAGCTGGACCATATTTATTAAGTGGCCAAAACTTTCCCTTTATGAATTCGTGTATTAATTTTTTCACCTTGTAATACCATATTTTCGTATAAATGTTTAGATTTTTAAAGTGGGCGTGGCATTTTGCCTACTTTTGATGATATGAACAATGTGCCAACCTTGTCCTTTATAGAGCTCATCATTGCAGCCGCTGCTTTGCCGCTACTTTCATTGTTTCGCTTTCTGGATTCAGCTTTACGCCACACTTTGAAGAAATCACGTATTTTTAGTGGAGGCGTCACTAGAAAAATTCAAATAACTACCAAATAAGCACTTATACGCAAGAAATTACTCCGGATTATGTTAATACATACTTTTTTGAGTAATTTAGGGTTGAAACTAAAAAAGTGTTTTTTGACGTTTTTTAAACTTTTTTCCACCAAACTTTTGGTTTTTTGTTAGAAGTAAACCGAAAAACGTAAATTTTCAATGTAACGGAATTTCACAGTTATTTCAAAGCACAAACCAAAAAATAGTGCTGCCATACAGGAAAAATTCCAAAGTTTTATTTAATATATAACATGACCAGGGAAAGGATTTTGTGGAAATTGCCTTTTTTGTTTGCTGCTAGATAGAGCATTTCTGATTGAAAATGAGCACGAATTAGGTCCTCCTGATTAGAAATATACCATTTTTATTTTGCCTTTTTTTGCCTTAAAAAGGCAGTTTGCCTTTTTCATCCATAAATGCCTTTTTTAGTGCCTATTTTACCTATAAATGTCAAAAAATGTCTTTTTTAAGATTTGTCGAGCGCCTTTTTTTTTCTTTCGTTTTTATTATTATCCCCCTTTTGTTTCGCAAAAATACCTTGAAACTAAAAAAAATTAAGTGGCAACATTGCAATTTCGTTAACTTATCAATGTTTTTACATTGATTTGATCATTCCTAAGCCGTTATTTTTTGTTGTGCAGTGGAAAATTTAAAGAAAAAAACATGCCAAAATCAAAAAGTTCGGTTAGTGCAAACCTAAAACCTTGATGTTCCTTTTCTTTTACAAAAAACGAGGTATAAATATTTTATGTTGCATACGTCAGATGCAATAAAATTATTAAAAAATACATACCGTTTCCCCTTTTTTTAGATTTTCTAGTATTTTTTGCTGATTTTTAAATGCCTGTTTTTGCCTTTTTATGCAGTTTTTAGTTCCTTTTTCCCCCTTTTTGGCAGTTTTCAGTGCCTTTCCGTGCCTTTTTTGCTATTTTATTTTGCCTTTTTTATAGGTTTTTAGGTCCTCAAATTCCTTTCCGTGAACATGTCTATATTAGTACATAAATTATATTTTTATTTGATTTTTCATTCAGCACAAAGAATTACCCACAAACTTGGAACGAATGCGTATTTTTTAACATCAACTTTGAAGCTACATAAAAATGGAACGGAGTAGGATATTGAAGATCGGAAAACGGATTTTTCTTAGTTGAGATATTATCTGTCGATTGTAATATTCATTTTAGTCATTTTGGAACATTTATTTTTACCATTTTGGGCCACACTCGCGACACTGTGCGACGGCGCCTGTTGCTTGTCCAGTCGGCATACAAATTCGCTAATTATTTTTGCAGAAATGTAAAGCGAAATTCAACAATATAGAAATATAAAATAAACAAATGAACAAATACGCAAATATAAAACAATGTAAATTGAATTCATTAAAGTTTTACAGCTGCAATTAATAACCGTTTAAATGTGTTTCTCTTTCACTATGCTAGTTGCGAGGCAAAGTTGGAAACGCACATGAAATATTAACGATTTATAAACAGAACGCCAGCAAATGGCCAGCGGCAGTAATATTGCGAATTCCGCAGCGACACCCTCAATCAATAAATAAACAAGCACTGGCCCGCCGCCGCTGCCGCTTCGCAGGATGGTAACTATGAATTATTCAAAGCCGCGCAAAATGGCACAAAACGCCAAGTCGTCTGTCTGTGCAATCGCTTTTTGGCGCCTCCGCGCGTATTTATAGCTTACGCGGTGGGGAATAATTGCACGTTGCGCGGCGGCTGCTCCTGTTGCTGCCGACGGGATACCCTTAACACGGGCAGACAGTGGCCAACGTACGTCGCAATTAGTTGAGTCTACGTCATCCAGTGGCGGTTGTTGGCGGTTTCCGAGAACACGGTTAACCCATTTTCGGCCGCTGGTCGATTTTTCGACCAGCCACTTTGAAGGAGAGTAGCTCTGCACTTAGACATTATATCTTTGAACTTTTGATGCATAAAATAGCTTTGGTCTTTTGGTAACCCCTCGAAATAATAATTTTTTTTAAAAAAGATAAATTTAGAGATGTTGACGAAGGCACGAAAAAAATCATTTTTTAGTCATATTTTGAATATTCTGAAAAATATATAACCTTTTCAAATTATTGATTTGTTATTGATTATTTACGAAGCCTAAAGACCAAATTACCATAATCAATTGATATCCATAAGATTATGAAAATATTTTTACCTCTCAGCACCGCGTACTTTTCAGTGGTCGATAAATCGACCATTGGCCAGAAGTCGTCATGTATGTACATATGTAAGCCAACAATTGTTTGTTTTCATGCTTGATTATTATTGGACTAAAACTATATACATATATATTTGTTTTTATTTGAAATTCAATTTTTATTAATTTATAAAAAAAATTTAAAAAAAACAAAAAAAATCCAAAAATATTCTTGATTAAGGTCCTAAATGTAAGTCCTTAAAAGGAATTAAAAAAATATTGGCTATTTCTGGTAGCGGCCGAAAATGGGTTAATACACTTGAAAAATGAGAAATGAACAATGAAAAACAACAACAACAAGCCATATACTACGAACTGCTTGCACCGTAGGGAAAATACATACGACCATACACACAGCCAGACACGAATACAGAAACCAGCACAGTTGCAGGTACAAACACACACACAAGTAAAAGCGCCCAAGTGAACACAAGTTCGAGTGACGACCCACGGTTTTCTTCGATCTGCGCCTCTCGCTGTCGAGGTCAATGCACCGCGTTCATTTATTATTGATCGCCACTAATGGGCCACAACAAGTGCTTGAGTGCATTTCGCCAGCTCTAATGAGCGGTTTGGCATTTCACATGCACCTCAAGTACTGAAAAAAGCCGCTCAGACGATGAGTCTCTTTCACCCGCCCTTCATCTGACGCTTGCATTTTCTCTTCAACGTAAACTGACAGTTTCATTGTTAATTACATGACGCACAGTTGCGCAAAGGCGATTACCCGGCCCGGTCTTAGGCAAACGCAACGCATTCAGCCCTTAGTCGACAAGCGAGCAAGCGAGCAAATGAAGCGCACCTCATTTTCTCGCATTTGCCTTAATGCATCGCACACATTCTCACACTCTGCTGTTGTAGTTTTGCTCATTACTGTATTATCTCGTTTATGACAATTTCGCTTAATTCCGATTGCAGCCACAGATGCAAAGCGAGTTTTAAATGCCGCCGTAAACTTAGTCGAGTGCAACTTAAATGCATTCGGCGCGCTTAATGAAGTGTTAACAGTCGGCGCCGTCGAACGCCAGCAACTGTTGCACTCGTTCTCACAGCAATTACTACAGCAGTCAGTGTGTCGTATTTATAGAACCTGAGGTTAGTGTCGTTCATTCACTCGGCGCAGTTTGCAATCATCTATTGATTTTATTTGCTGTACTCTCATAAATAAATAAAATTGCCTTTGTTTAGAGCAATTATCAGCGTTGACAGGGCAATGCGCGCAAAATGCGTCGAACCGATGTCACTGGAATTATTACAATTCAATTATTACTCGATGCTTGCGATTCTTGGCTCAGTGATTGAGGAAATGACGAAATCTCCGAGTAAATTAATTGCAATTAAATTTGCAATATTAAACTTTTTTGGATGATTTAGTTAAGAGATCTTAACCCTTTCGACCCCGAATTTTACCCTGGTGTCTCGATATTAATTTTTGGTATTTAAATCATGAAACATTTGCCTAAGAAGTGTGCACACGACATTTGAAGTCGCCACGCCTCTTTGTTAGAGTTCTAGAGCTAGTTTACTTTTGAACAATTTTAGCTTAAACGAAACCAAATTTAATGAAAAGATATTCAAGAAATAAATGGGCATTATTATTGAGGTAATAATCTTGGAATTGATTTTGAGCGAGTTTACAGAAAATTTCATTTTTATTTTTGCTATATTTAGAATGTGATGAATTAATGATTTCATTATAAAATATTGAATATCGTTAGTGATTAGGGAGTCATGGAGTTAGTCTTTTTCTAACCTTTAACCCTTTCGACCCCGAATTTTACCCTATGTCTCACTATTACTTTTTGGTATTTAAATCATGAAAAACTTGTCTAGAGCTAGTTTACTTTTGAACAATTTTAGCTTAAAACGGGTTAAATAAATTTTGTATCAATATTTTCTAATTACAGAAAAATTATTTAATATTTATGAAAAAATACAAAATTATAATTTTTTGATTTTATTTAACCATTATTAAAGAAACAGGGTTTTGATCAAACGCGCCTAATTCGTAGACTTCAATTAGAACACAAACTTTCCCTGATATCGCTGCAAATTATTGGAAATTATTTTGGGGATAACAGTAAAATTTTATTAATTTGCTTTGAATTCACTTTTAAAAATATTAATTTGTTGGTGCCTACTTAAATTAAACCCATAAATCAATCGTAGCTTTTGCTATAAGATGACAAATAGGTGAAGTTGCTCTCAGGTAACTTTGGGGTCGAAAGAGTTAAGCTGTACTTTTTGACTGGGCACTGCCAACTAGCGAAAAACGTCTGCAGATTCTAATGTGGAAAAGAAAAAATGCCGGATTACAACACTAACTGGGCTAATACCGGCTAGTAGAGCATTAGATGGCCTAAACTCGGGAGAACTATGTCGTAATTGGATGCTAGAACTGAGGGCCGTTCTCTTCTTATATATACTTATTTATATATTCTTATATAAAAGCAGTTGGATGTAGCACAGCGAGTCAACGGCCTGCGGCTACTTTGGCTTGGCCATGTCTTCCGTATGAACGATGAAGCACCAAACGAAAAAATGTTCGACGCGGTAGTTGGAGGTCAACGGCGAACAGAGAAACCAACCTTGGAAGGATCAAGATCAGGACGCCTGATCAGCTCTTGGTGTGACCAACTGGAAGAGACGCTCGCAAGGTAGAGGCACCTGATGAAAAGTTTTACTTCAGGCCATAACAGATTAACGAGTTGTTATGGTAACTAAGTAGTAGAAGTGGTAGTTAGCTAAGTAGAAAATAATAAATGTAGCATAAATAAATGCAAAAGTTGATTATAAATAGTAGAAAAATTTGTAAATTTTGTATACATCTACATATTTCTCACTGTTTCTTATCAGCTGAAGATTATTCTATTTTAATTGGAAACCTTAGTGTAGTAATTTTTGTCGGAACACTTTAAGCAAATGACGCAGACGTCAAATTTATAAAGAATCACTTAGAAATACTGTTTAAGATTTATTACTCATTATTTTATTATTTGGTTTTAATACTCAAAATTATCAACTTCCGAAAAATCGACGCATTTCATTCAACTCTCAAGTGCATGAATTATTTGACATTGAACAAAATTTCTATTAAACTGAGTAAGCAGTAATCTACTGTATATACATATAATTAGTGTCCGACCGAATATTCGGTTTCGGTTTCGGCCCAAATAAGTGGTTTCGGTTTCGGTTTCAGTTTCGGCCAAAAAATGCCCGAACGGCCGACCCCGAAACTTTTTAGAATATTGTTCTTCTAACTTCTTTTTTTTTAGCATATAATATTAAATTATTTAATTTTGAATATTAGCGAGTAAGCTACGAAAGGATGATATTTTTATGTTTATGTTTTTTGAATAAATTGTTTTAATTAATAAGTATTCATTTATTTATGTTAATTTTTTTTTGTTTGTTCTTTATTTACTTAAAGTAAAACTCGTTTCTTGAAAAAAAAATACTTGATGTAGTGATTTTTATTTTAACTAGAAAGTTTCGGTTTCGACCGAATATTAAAAAATAAACCGAAATTCGGTTTCGGTTTCGGCCCAAAAAAGTGGTTTCGGTCGGACACTACATATATAATAGAATATATAGAATATTATATAGATATATAATAGAATGTCCTGACTGACTGTCTGACTGATTCATCATTGCCCAACCCAAACCGCTGAAGCTACAAACATGAAATCAGAATTTTAAGTCCACTTTGAAATGAACCACCGCTAAGATGGGATTTTTTGAAATTCAGAGTCTAAAAGGGCAAATCATGGATTAAGGTTTTGTATGAAGATACATGATTTAATAAACTTATTGATTTTAAACTTGATAATAATACTCCAAATAAAAAATTATTCGATACGTATTGTCCAGTTTTAAGAAAATCAAAATTTAGCGAGGTCAACAATGGGTTGAGGTTCGTATATTAGAAGACCATGAAAAACATGAACTGATGTGTCTATTGACTTCAAACTTGGTGAAAATACTCCAAAAATATTTCGCCACGTAATGCCTAGTTTTTAGAAACAGGGTCAACAGTGGGTTAAGGTTCGTATACGGAAAGCCTATGAAAAAACATGAAGAACATGAAGAACATGAATATGAAGAATTCTATTGACTTCAGAATTGCTAAAAACACTTGAAATAAAAAAATAATAGTTAGACACGTGTTTTTCATTTTGTTTTTAACATCAAAATCTAACGGGATCAACCATGGATTGGCAATGTGTATGAGGAAACATGATTTAATGGGCCTATTGACTTCAAATATAGTGAATTTCAAGAATTTCAATTTAAAAAGAATTAGACAAGTGTTTTTCATCAAAATTTGATGGGGTCAACAAAGGATTAAGAGAAGCTTGATTTATTGGGCCTATTGACTTCAGACTTGGAGAAAGTAGGTACTCACAATCAGAAATAAGTCAACATACTTATGTCTTTCAGTGTTCGAAAATTAACATCAAACGAGGTAAAGGTTTGTTAAAAGTTTATGCAAATAAACATGACTCAACATTAGATAAAATCATAGAGGAGAGATTCAAATTCATGCATTAGTTTTTTCAATGAAAAGTAGATGCAACCCTTTGCATTAGTTATGAACCGGGAAAGGTTTTTGAGGACCTAAAAACCTATAAAAAAGGCAAAATAAAATAGCAAAAAAGGCACGGAAAGGCACTAAAAACTGTCAAAAAGGCAGAAAAAGGCACCAAAAACTGCCTAAAAAGGCAAAATAGGGCATTCAAAACTGTTAAAAAGGCAAAAACAGGCATTTTAAAATAAGAAAAAAATACTAGAAAATCTAAAAAAAGGGGAAACGGTATGTATGTTTTAATAATTTTATTTCATCTGACGTATGCAACATACAATATGTATACCTCGTTTTTTGTAAAAGAAAAGGAACATCAAGGTTTTCAAAGATAGTTTAAAAACTAAAACTAAGATATTTTAATTGAAATGTAGGCACATATTTTAAATTCATATTTTAACTTCTCATATAAAAGCATGAAAGCCGTACTTGTATTACAAAAAAATAAAAAAAATGTTTGCGCTAACCGAACTTTTTGATTTCGGCAATGTAAAAACCTCGATAAGTTAACGAAATTGCAATGTTGCCACTTAATTTTTTTTAGTTTCAAGGTATTTTTGCGAAATAAAAGGTGGAAAATATTAAAAACGAAAGAAAAATAAAAAGGCGCTCGACAAATCTTGAAAAAGGCATTTTGTGGCATTTATAGGTAAAATATGCACTAAAAAAGGCATTTATGGGTGAAAAAGGTAAACTGCCTTTTTAAGGCAAAAAGAGGCAAAATAAAAGTGGTATATTTCTAATCAGGAGGACCTAATTCGTGCTCATTTTCAATCAGAAATGCTCTATCTAGCAGCAAACAAAAAAGGCAATTTCCACAAAATCCTTTCCCTGGTTATGAAACACGTAACATATTGAATCAATTAACATATTCGTCACCAAGTTTCAGTTGGTTTTCTATCACAAAGTGCGCAGTACAACCCATCGACACGAAAATAATTGCCCAGGCAATTGAAAACAATTTTAATGAACACCTAAACATGATTTTGAAAAGCTGCCAACCAAGAAATCACACCATAAACAACATCAAAATCTACGGAATGATATTTTCTTATGCTCGAACACAACTCATCGCAATCGGTGGATCGTAGAATTCTATGCTATGTAGAAATGTACACAAGAATCGCAGCATTATATGATTTCTAGTTGTCGTTGTTGTTTCGTAGGTGAATTTAATTGCTGAGAGCAACAGCCACGGCCAGCACGACAGACAAGCACAGCTGCTTGTCGCAAACGCTCATAGCTGACCTTAAACAAATGCCAAATTATAAAACGAATAATATTTGTAATTTCTGGTAAGCGTGATGGTATTTTAAGAAACGAGGAAGGTGCACAACGAATGCAGCATGCACCAAGTAAACAATGAAACGTCAGCAATGCGCCAAGCAAAGCCCAGACGACATTTTCGCTAAAACAAAGAAAACAACGTAGAAAATTTGCAAGAGCATTAAACTATATAGAGACGGATTAATGCTTTGCCTAATCGGCATTGATTTGGCGCATTCGTTGGAAGCTGCACAAGCACCCGCGAAGCTGATATAAAGCAAACACCATAATCACGAAAGCACTGCGTAATACGCGACAACGCGCACACGATTGACTGGCTAACACTGGCCTTGTTGTGCTGTTTATGACGAACAATAGCGAGCACTGTGCCGGCAGCTGAAGCCGTCAAGACAGCGTCGCCACACCCCACACCCCACCCCCATCAAAGCAGTGCGATAAGACGTTGTAGACTCGGTGCTGAGGTCGTCGATGGTGCGTCAGCCAGTGCCACGTGCGAATGAGCGACGCAAAATTGGCCCAAAATGAACGCAAGTGCGATGACAATATTACGACATATGTCGGCACACTGTGAACACTTTTTTACTTGGCGCCGATAAGTGCAATTACCAGCAATCTGGGCAATTTGGTTGCTATCGCTGCGGTCGATAGTGCTCGATTAAAATTGAAGCTGAAGAGTGCGAAAATTGCAAATCATGCAGGGCACATTACTCATTCAAACATAAAGTTTATGGTGCTAGCTGGCTGACAGGCTGGCCATCGAGTACGCCCGGTAGGCGTGGCAGCCGTGTGTAGCCGCAATCACTCCCAACAACACAAATAATCGCATATTTGCGGCATTGCTCATGCGGGGGCAGCGCGAATGTGTAGCGACGGCTGTTCGACCATTGGGCGTGTAAACGAATAATGTGAGTTGTGAGGCGGTGTGCGAATTAATTTATGCAATATTAATGCAAATTTTAATGACAGAAACACAGACACTCGGTCGCAGTCGCTTTATGTCACATTTATTAGTCAGTGTGCGGGTGCACTGAGAGTTCCAGGGTGACAGAACTCATTGGCGTTTTAATTAGGCAATAAACTCACAAAAACATTACAGTCCGTTTGTCTGTCCGTTCATATGTTCGTGTGTGTTTCTCCAGCAAGTGGCACTAGGGATTGCAATCCCGGACCAGTTTTACAATCCCAGGATTTTCGGGACTGAAAATCGCAATCCCGGGATTTTTTCGGGATTGAGTATATTATTGTAAGGAACTAAATCAAACGTATTTTTCAATCAAATAAATTGTATTTGCGTATTACAATTCTCTGTTCATACCTCAAAAGTAAGAACAAAATATTCATGACAAATAATGAGTCAGTCAATAATCAGTATGAGTAGTATCAATAATTCAAGTTTATGGCTTTAAACCTCAAATGAAACTTTTATACCAGCTGTTTTTTTTCTTTAACCCTCTTATTTTCAAATTTCTGTTGTTTACTTTTTGAATGGTTTCATTTTTGGACGCGTAAGTTTGCCTACTCTCCAGATTTTAGCTGCTGGCAAATTTTTACTGGAAAAGTACCCAAATAGAGCTAAATTTGTACGAGCTATTGTTGCATTGAAACTTATTCAAACGTCACAGGCAGTATGCAATTTCTTTTTTGTACTAAATAAGGTTTGCCCTTTTCGAAATTAACCCCTCTGTTACCCTAGGAAAAATTCGCACATTTGACCCTTCGGGTCATAAAATATTATTGGGTGTACAACTTTGCTTCCGCCGTTTTTTTCCAAAATTAAAAGCTTTATTGCGAAAAAGTGCTTACAGATGTATTATTCAAAGTATTGTCCGTCGCTAGCGACAACTTTCTCCCATCTTTCCGGCAATTTTCGGATCCCGGCTCGAAAAAAGGAGTCCTCTTTTGACGCTATCCATGAAGCAATCCATTTTTCCAATTCTTCGAAGGATTGAAAATGTTGATCTGCCAGGCCGTGTGCCATCGAACGGAATAGGTGGAAGTCAGAAGGGGCGACATCTGGGGAATACGGCGGGTGGGGCAAGACTTCCCATTTCAGCGTTTCCAGGTACTTTTTGACCACTTTTGCGACGTGAGGCCGAGCATTGTCGTGTTGGAGGATGACTTTGTCATGTCGCTCTTGATATTGTGGCCGCTTTTCTTTTAGCGCGCGACTAAGGCGCATCAGTTGCGTTCGGTAGCGATCTCCTGTAATGGTTTCACCCGGTTTTAAGAGCTCGTAGTAAATCACACCGAGCTGATCCCGCAAATGGCGAGAATTGGGCACATAAACGGACATTTTCGAGCGTGAATAATACGAAAACAAGAACAACTGTCACTGAAACGGCGATGACAATTCGTTAGGCACTGTCCACACTCACTTTAAAGGCATTACCATCTATGTATTTCAACCAGCCTCAGCCGGTACAGCCACCTATCGGAAAACGGCGGAAGCAAAGTTGTACACCCAATATTATTACTTTTATTATTGAAAAGCGATTATTTTGCCTTATTGCAGTCAAATATGTTCAACATGCAGACCATGACCAGGTTCTTGATTTTCTTCCCGGGCACTTTAATTCTTGCGATTTCTTCAGAAGTTAAAACTATATCGCTACTAATTTTTGGACAATTATATTATATATAATAGATTGCACAGTGCAACACTAAAAAAAGGGACAAGGTCAAACATGTCTCATTCGATAGAGGACATCAGTAGATGAAAAAGTGTCAAAGGATTTTTTCCGGGATGTTCGAGTTTTTTTTTAAATGCAGTTTAAAGATGGCGGCTTAGTGCCCCTTACTGAAAAATTTAAAACATCATATCTTTTGACTCAAATGTCAGAAAGGAATTATTTTTACGTCAAATGAAAGCTAATGATATGAAGCCGCAGAAACCATATGCTTTTTTGAAAAATTTAATATAAAAGGACATAAAGGACATCAACTAAATTTGTATCCTTGAATATCCTGGAAACCATGTGAGCTAAATTTATATAAGTGACTTCTGGTAAAAAAGCATTCAAGGATCTATACTGCATATTAATTTCATTTCAATCACTTTTTCAATCACTTTTACTTTTACTATCGAATGAGATATGTTTGACCTTGTCCCTCGAAAATTTTTTGGAATTTGTTGCACTGTGTAATAATCATTAATCGTTAGTCGCCCTAAAATAAATGATTTCGCAAGAAACCCTGTTCCCGTGGCCCACAAAAAATTACTTAGTTTAGAGGTTTAATTTATAAAAGTATGCCAAAATATTAAACTTATACTACACCTTTTCAAGTTGTATATCAGAAAATTCAACGTGTATTTCAGCGTTTAAAATTGTACTTCAGCGTTTAAAACTGTATTTCAGATTTTAAAATTGAATTTCAGCGTTTAAAACTGTATTTCAGATTTTAAAATTGAATTTCATACTTTTCAAATTAAATCTGAAATTTAAGATTGAATTTCAGATTTTTCAAATTGTATTTCAGATTTGAATATTGTATTTCAGCGTTTAAAACTGTATTTCAGATTTTAAAATTTAATTTCAGCGTTTAAAAATGTATTTCAGATTTTAAAATTGAGTTTCAGATTTTTCAAATTGAATTTCAGATTTTTCAAATTTTATCAGGTGTACAACTTTGCTTCCGCCGTTTTCAGATAGGTGGCTGTACCGGCTGAGGCTGGTTGAAATACATAGATGGTAATGCCTTTAAAGTGAGTGTGGACAGTGCCTAACGAATTGTCATCGCCGTTTCAGTGACAGTTGTTCTTGTTTTCGTATTATTCACGCTCGAAAATGTCCGTTTATGTGCCCAATTCTCGCCATTTGCGGGAAGTTTTACTTTTCTGTTACAATTCGCAAAAAAATGCAGCTGAAGCGCATCGAATGCTCTCAGAAACTTACGGTGATGCTGCTCTGAGTGAAAGAACGTGTCGGGAGTGGTTTCAACGTTTTAAAAATGGTGATTTCGATGTCGAAGACAAACATGGTATATTGGTGGGATCAGCTCGGTGTGATTTACTACGAGCTCTTAAAACCGGGTGAAACCATCACAGGAGATCGCTACCGAACGCAACTGATGCGCCTTAGTCGCGCGCTAAAAGAAAAGCGGCCACAATATCAAGAGCGACATGACAAAGTCATCCTCCAACACGACAATGCTCGGCCTCACGTCGCAAAAGTGGTCAAAAAGTACCTGGAAACGCTGAAATGGGAAGTCTTGCCCACCCGCCGTATTCCCCAGATGTCGCCCCTTCTGACTTCCACCTATTCCGTTCGATGGCACACGGCCTGGCAGATCAACATTTTCAATCCTTCAAAGAATTGGAAAAATGGATTGCTTCATGGATAGCGTCAAAAGAGGACTCCTTTTTTCGAGCCGGGATCCGAAAATTGCCGGAAAGATGGGAGAAAGTTGTCGCTAGCGACGGACAATACTTTGAATAATACATCTGTAAGCACTTTTTCGCAATAAAGCTTTTAATTTTGGAAAAAAACGGCGGAAGCAAAGTTGTACACCTGATATTTCAGAATTTTTCAAATTGTATTTCAGATTTGTGAAATTGTATTTCAGATTTGTAAAATTGTATTTCAGAATTTTTCAAATTGTATTTCAGATTTGTGAAATTGTATTTCAGATTTGTAAAATTGTATTTCAGAATTTTTCAAATTGTATTTCAGATTTGTGAAATTGTATTTCAGATTTGTAAAATTGTATTCCAGGCTATAATATTGAGATTTTTCAAGCTGTATCTGCAACTGTACTCGTAGCGGGACTTGGAATAACCCCCCTAACATTAAAAAGAGATGTTAAAATATTTATTTGTATCAATTTCATACCATTTTTATTTCTCAAGATGAAGTTAATGAAAATTAAATAAATGTGTAGGTGTAGATATTGACCCCAATGAACCAATCAAAATTATATTATATATTAACTAACATTATTCGATTTCCCGAAGAAGAAAATGAATATATTCGGCTGACACCCAGATTGTGCCCGTTTCCTTTCTTCTTCTTTGGTAAAGGTACTGCTGAGGATAACTCACACGATTCTATTATTGGCTTCCTTTCCTTTTTTCCTTTTCGCAAAATCAGAAGCCCAGGAAATAATTTTTCCAATTCTTTATAGAATAAACGGCTTTACGTTATCATTCCATGGATGAATTTCAGATCACAAATGCAATGGTGCCGCAAGGAATAATAGAGTTGCGAACTGCAGCAACGAGTTTGTTTGTCGCTGACACGAATATGTTCCAGAAATTTGATCTAGCTTGTTCCCACTCCTTTTGGAATTTTTTAGAAATTTATTACTTGCTAGAAATCGTACTATATGTACTATTTATACTGAAAGCATCAATCAAAATTTCATATCAGCAAACATAAAGTTTTCGTACTATTGGTTTTCGATCCCTTGAAACTTAAAAGCTCTTGTACTGCTCACTGAGATGTGTGGGCGAAGCTACGCCCTTTATTAAATGCCCTTTTTCTCTTCCCCCCTTTTCCCCTGTCGAAAAACATGACCCAAAAGAGTGCCACGCCCATTATTAAACGCCCATGAAATATTTCCAGTGGAACAATATGTCTACATGGGGACACTGCACGAAATTGCAATGTTGTATGACTCATAATTTCGATTTTACTCCATAGTAGAAAGGGTTGTATAGCTAGCGCCACGCCCTCTTACCAACACAAAACAAAAATGCAAGAAACATTTATCCACGACACTTTGAAACCAAATCTAATAAAGTTCACATCCCATCGACTAACTTCTTGCGTTCAGTACTATGGGTCATAAAATTACTCTAAGGTCAAATTTGTATAGTTGCTCATTTGCACGTAATCCAGTGTTGCAAATAAAATTAAATTTAGCGTATATTCAAATGGCATAAAATTAGTCACTGAGTCCAAAGGAAAACAATTCTTCACCAGAACTAAGAAAGTTACGGCACTTTAAAGTTAATTTTTCATCAAAAATTACCCCAAGGTAACAGAAGTGTTAAGGTTACAAAAGCAAAAAAAGTCATATATTTTTATATTTTGATTTTGATTGGATTTTTCAGGACTGAAATTGTCTTGGATCTTGGGATTGCAATCCCTAATTGGCACGTACAATAAACTGCGCAGGAATCGTTGTATCGGACCTACGAACCTAAAAAAACAGGTGGCCCATCTTTGACGAGCAACATTCAATAAATACTTCCAAATACAGACAGAAGTTTTTATAAGTTCAGACACAATTACGCACAGAACACACATCAGCCACGCTGGTATCCCTTCAAATGAATACAAAAAAAAAACAACTTGTTAACAAAACTTTTCACATTGTTGCTCAACTAACGAGCATGCGAGCAGTTAAATTAAGGCAAAGTTTTATTATAAACACATCAAAATAGAAATATTCTATTCAAAGTGCAAACATTGCTGCTATTTGCCGTTGCTGATGACGCAAAAAGGATTTGTTGTCAAGTAACACAGTAAAGCAACGCCAAAGCATGGAAGCTTGAAAAAAATTAGAAATATGTCAGAAATAGCTAAAAGAATAACAATAAAGGAGAGCAGAAAAGAAAACAAAGCTGGCACTAAGCACACAGAACAGCGCAACGCATCAAAAATTGACATAAGCTCATAAAAAGCGACAAGCGCACAAATTCCTGACAACAATGTTCACCAGTCACAGCAACCACACAACAACAAGAACAACAAAAGCAGTGGCACACAACAACATAATGTAATTACTTCCGCACTCGTTCCCATAAACTAAAACTATCGTTGACCGGTCAACACGAGGCGTGCCCGGGGGGTTGGGCGCAGGTGGCAACGTACAGTGCGGCCGTCAATAACGCTGGACGAAAATATTGCACAATAAAGCTTAAAGTGCTAGTCGGGGTGAATTACGTACGTGCACACAATAAAATTAACTGTCACTTGCTGGAATCAGCCAACAGGGACACCGCATGAGGCTGTAAATGAGTGCTTTAATGTGTGCGTATGTGTGTGTATGCTGCGAACGACAGCGCAATGGTTAGGTACAAGTGGCTGTGATTGCGGCGCTGAAGATGGCACTACCAGCAGCCGAGCTCACGAACGGACAGACAGACGTACAGCACCTAGCGACAAGAGCTGCCGCCAGCTGCCATTGCACTGGCAAAACTAGATATTAGATATTTAACGTACAGAATTCGTATAGACTGGCACAAGCAACAGCGGAAGCAGCTATTAAATCGTTGCTGCTTGACATGGGGCCACACCGATGTGTTGACAGACATTGCAAACACGAGTGGATTATTTTCGCTATTCGATTGCAGAGCACAGACTTCAAGGTTGCCAGCAGCACATTCAATGTTGGCCACTTGTTTGACCGATTATTGTTGCGGATGTTCAAGTTGAAATGATTCAATTTAATGCCCCCCGAAATTATAAAAAAATATTTTCCTTAACCCTTTCCGAACGGAGTTTAATTTTGAAAACCAGAATACTATTGGCTGAAATGTTTCCATGCTATGAAAGTTGGGGCTAGAAAAATATGTTGTTCTAGCAGGGCCCTGCGGCTTTGCACGCAAGTTTAAAATCAATGGGGATAATAAATCAAGTTTTTCTTAACCCTTTGTTGATCTCGCCAGATTTTTATGAAAAAATACTTATTAAATTATTTCTCATTTTAAGTGCTTTCACAATATTTGAAGTCAATTGACCTATTAAATCATGTTTCCCCATACAAACTCTTAACCCATTGTTGACCCCATTAGATTTTGATTTGATTTTTGAAAAAATTAAAAACACGTGTCGAGTTATTTCACATGTTAAGTGCTTTCACTAAGTTTCAATAGGCCTTTATTTCAGGGACAGGAAATAACAGTTTTTTATGAAAACTATATTTGAAAAATTTACTATGAAGGAAAAGTCATACAAATAAATTAAAAATACCAATACATTTCTTTTCGCACGGAGAATCAAACTTGGCAATAAACTTTTTTTTTTGTAATTTTTATGGAAAAATTCAAAAATAAGAAATATTTTTTATTTATATTTTAAAAATCCTTTAATAACAATTATTTTTGATTTTTTTCATATAAGTCCACAAAAACCGGTTTTATTTAAATTTTTATTTTTTTTTTATTGGTGACTTTTATTTTTTTAGTAATCAATAAAAATCATTCAATGACTTTGATTTATAAAAAAATTAGTAAAAGTCATTCAATGACTTTTCTTTCTTAAGTCATCAATAAAAATCATTCAGTGACTTTTCTTTTTTAAGTCATCAATAAAAATCAGTCAGTGACTTTTATTTTTTAAGTCATCAATAAAAATCATTCAGTGACTTTTATTTATAAAAGTCATCAATTAATATCAGTATTTTTCTTATACGTCCACAAAAAACAGTTGTTTTCGATTTTTATTTTAGTTGTCCTATGATAACAATTATTGGTGACTTTTATCTAAAAAAGTCATCAATAAAAATCATTCAGTAACTTTTATTTATAAAAGTCATCAATAAAAATTATTCAGTGACTTTTATTTATAAAAGTTAATATTGCGACTTGAAAAATAAAAGTCACTTAATGATTTTTATTGATGACTTTTATAAATAAAAGTCACTGAATGATTTTTATTGATGACTTTTTTAAATAAAAGTCACCAATAATTTTTATCATAGGACAACTAAATTAAAATTAGAAAAAACTGTTATTTGTGGACGTATAAGAAGAAAAATAAAAAATAATTATTATTATAGGATTTTTAAAATATAAATAAAAAATAACTGTTTTTTGTTGAGTCATTAAGTAAAAGTAAAAAATAACTCTTAAACATTGATTTTTATAATAAAACTTATAACTGTTACGGTCCCTGCTTTATTTCATGTTTTTTCACAGGTTCTTCATACAAACTCTTAACCCGTCGTTGACCCCGTCAGATGTTGATTTTTGAAAAAATTACATTAATTAATTACAACTACAAATAACACGTATCGAATTATTTTAATTATTATTTTAGTTAAGTGCTAAGATTCAAGTCAAATGGCCCATAAAATCTTGTTTCCCCATACAAACTTTTAACCCATTGTTGACCCCATTGCATTTTGTTTTTCGAAAAAATAAAAAATACGTGTCGAATTATTTTTGATTTGAAGTCTTTTAACCAAATTTGACATCAATAGGTCCATTAAATTGCGTTTCTTCATACAAAACCTTAACCCATGTTTTGCCCTGTTAGACCCAGAATTTCAAAAAATTCCCTCTTAGCGGGGGTTCATTTTTCAAGATGTGCCTACAGTTTAAATTTCAAGTTTGTAGCTTGGTTTGGGCTGGGCGACGATGAATCAGTCAGTCAGTCAGTCAGTCAGGACAAACAATTATATGTATAGAGATACATACAAATTCTGAAATCATCCTTTTATCCGGGGACATAAAATTCGAAAAAATATTTTGCGTGGGTAATAAGATCTAATTAATGGTTTGGAGGGGGTGTTAAAAAATTGGTTAAGGGTTAAAGGGTCACTTCCATATACTGTCAGGGTCTGCACATAGTGTACAATTAGTGTACAATTTGGCTCAATAATCTTTACTATCAGACTCCGCACATACGAACCGCAAATAAATTTAAACCATTGTGGAACTTTTCAAACATTTCACCGCCTTTTTGGCCAATTAATTGCTTTTTGAAATGCACCATGCGGCGCTCAAACTTATTAATAATAATAATCATCTTATTACAATAACTAAAATCAATTTATTACGTTGACGAAAGCAGCATTCGCTGAGCAGAAAAAAATTTACATTGCTTTTATTTGAAAATATTTTGATTTATTTTTAACATTTTGCTTTTGTTTGCTGAATAAGCAGAAGCGCACGTTGCCAACAGGCCAAAAGCAATAATTTTTCACTATGCCCAGCATGCTAAAAATATGCAAAGACGCCGCTTGGCCAACCGAGGAAAAATGTGCGCCACACAAGCCAAAGTTCCGCCAGCTGATCCATAAATTTGACGCATAGCTACAAATATTTTCAATATATAAACACACAACGACCAATTCGGCGCAAGTAAAGCTGAGAAAGATCAAAACTTTTCTGCGCATCAAAGCATAATAAATTTTCGGACGATTCTTTATGTGGAATTAATTGCCAAAAATGTGTAATCACTTGGCTCGCGCACGTTCTGGTAGTTTCTATCTCAGTGCTCTGCTTGTCTCTTTTCAACGCTGTATGGCATATGAACGAATTTTGTATGTCTGTCGATGGCCACTTGTTAATGGTTTACACTTGTCTCGAAACGCTATAAATTTACGCTGGATTTTTAAAAAATTTTCCGACTGACATACAAAAGGTGGGATTTTGAAATTTTTCAACGCAACCAAAAGATATTAAATGGCTTGGATGTAGAACTCACTGCAGCGGTTTCGCATATTTTTCGTACAAAATATTATTGTTTACCTGAGGGAAAAAAGAGAGAAAAAAGAAAATATTAAATATTTATGCTTTTGGATTGAGCCAATTATTATTTAGCCATTTTGAAGATGAAAGAGAAAAACGAAAATTATAGTTGAAATGAAAACGGATTGCCATAAAATTGAGTTAGTTGATGCTTGTATTGTTTGCTTCATAGACAATTAGGTTAGGTTAGGATAGGGGTTTTTTCTTTGTCTCTAGAAGCTATCTGCGTTTCGAGTAGTAAATATATTATTTCTTCAGATTATTTACAGGGTGGAATTATTTAGAAAATTTATTTTATTTCCTATATAAAGTAAAATATTAGGTTAGGTTATTGTGCTCAATGGTCCAAGGTTCTACGGCACACGTGTCTCTATCTCATCAAGTTTTAAATAAGTCCGTTGTTATTGCCTTTGTAGCATTTTTGAAAAAAATATATCTTTTAAGGGGGGTTTTGCCAAGTCTTGCAACGAATCTCATAGACAATGGAATGGAATGGATATGAGGGTGCCGAGAAAGTGAACCGTAGAGGGTTTAATTTCTCAAGCATTCAGACTATTTAGACTATAAGACTGCTTAGGAGAGTGAGGTGGGGTTATAGAGAGAGAGAAAGAAAGTAGCAGAGAAGCGATAGCGACCTCATAGACAACTAAATACATCTCAGAAGAAAACTAGATGGAAAAAAGAGAATACCAATGACACAACTAACGGTGTAATGTAAGTCAAATCGACAACACCACGAACGTGATAAGGTTAGAAGACGTCAGAATTACATCTACAAGAAAATGGGGAACTCAATAATGTCATCAACAGCATACGATGGAACCCATACAGCATTATAGATTTTGGAAATGGGAATCACCTCAACTTCAAATAAACAAAATCCAAATTTTTTAACATTTAAGGTTTGCGCACGATGAAATTAGTGCATACGTTTTTAATCATACTGCTATCTTAGTTCAAATTTAAAATTTTTTTCTTATAGAAATAGTTTTGTTAAACATGTCTAAGCCCTCAGGTCGAATTTTGAGATCATTAGATAGTTTTTGCCTTCAAAATGAGCAGCGAAATAGAAGTGCGTGAAAAAATTATTAGACTGTGCAATGAAAATCCAAATTGACTTTCAAAGCAATTGCTCGAAAAGCACGGGTTTCACGAAATACCGTTTTATCTGTTATCAAAGTATACAATGAACGTATGACTAATAGAAAACAAAGAAGTGGCAAAAAAAGCTCTGTGGCAAAGATAGCTCTTTTGAAAAAAAATCCTAATGCTTCAGGCACAAAATTGGCTGAAAACCTAGGATGCTCTGAAACTTTTGTTAGAAAAGTTCAGAAGGAGAAAGGGCTGAAGTTATACAAGGTCCAAAAAGTTTCAGACAGAAAATCGAAGAAGAACAGCGAGGCAAAAGAGCGAGCCAAAATATTGTACCGTGATTTCATACGGAATTTTGATTGCTGGATTATGGACAATGAAACCTAAGTACTGGCTGACTTTTCACAGCTTCCAGGTGTGGATTTTTATGTTGCAGATCATAGAGGAGGAGTATCTGCAAAAAAACATTTGCCATTCGCAAAGCAGCACACAGTTTCGAATTTCTTTTGGCCTGATTTGGCTGCGTGCCATACAGTAAAGCAGCAGTTAAGTGATACAAAAGAATAATGTAACACTTGTACCCAGATATGCGAATCCACTTAACTGCCAAGAGCTCAGACCAATAGAAAAATATTGAGCTCTGGTAAAAAGGACCATGAAAGGCACAAAACAGGTTGCTGACCCCATTACTAGTTTTTCCAAAAAGTGGCTGTCATCAAGTAAGAAAATTTCTGAAAACCCTATAAAAAGCTGCGAAGCAGCTCGGAAAAAATCGAAATTTTTATCAAAACTTAATTTAAAAAAATAGTTTGTTGATGAATTAGAACATGAATAAAATTTCTGTTAATATAACGTTGTTTTCATTTTAATATGTTAACTAGTTCAGGAGAAATTTGAATTTATTTGTGCACTAATTTCATCGTGCGCAAACCTTACTGAGGCAACAAAACTTAATTTCACAGTTAAATTGTGAAGAAAATGAAATTTTAAAAAGTGTTTGTTTACAAACACTCGTCTTAGTTATTTTGGCCCATTCAATGCGCCTCGCTTCCCTACTCCGCTCTGTTCTGAAGTATACAAATACTGGTTATGTTGCCTCTAGCAACGAAAAAAGGGTCAACCAGCCGTTGTTGTGTGTGTGAGTGCATGAAAGAGACATAAGTACAAGCTTTGCTCGGAGCGTAAACAAAGTGGATTTATTGTTTGAGGTACAGCTGTCTGACAGCACAAACATTTCAAGGTGCTTCTATGATGTATTGTGTTGATGTCGAAAAGCTTTGCTGTGGTTTGAGAAGAGCTGTTCCCAAAATTTAAGTTCACAGCGACTCTAGCAAACGAATCATGATTGATATCCATTAATTACTGGCTTACCTTAATTGCCTGAATTCAGCGTATAAGTGTGATTACAAGTCGATTTGATTTTTAGTTTTTCTTCTTTCAAATTAAACTCTCATTCGGCAATTAAGTGCAGCCCAATTGATGCATTAATGCTGTTGTTGCCCACACTAAATGACATAGTAAAGCAATTGTGCGTTTTATAGTTGACTTTAAAGTTTTTAACTAAAAGTTTTAGAACACATTTTCAATTGTCTCCATTAACTTGATGACCTGCAGTGCCACCGCGTATTTTTCAAAGGGAAAATGTCGTGCACACCTGGTGTCTACTCCTCCAAAACATACACATTTCTGTTAGTGTCGATATATTTTATATGATACACTATAGTAAGTCTCGGTTTGTTTACAAACAAACAGGCTTTCGTGCATTTCAAGAGGCAGTAATCAATATCACGCAATGTAAACACACTGCTGCACGCTTTGTTGCTCTCGCGTTGTTTTTTATTTTATTTTTGGATGTGGCGAGTGTGTTGTGTCAACTGCAGCGCTGCAATATGCCGCCAACTGCAGAAGGCACCAACAACTGCAACTTTAAAGCGTTGAGCCCATAAAAAATAAAACAACAAGAATGCCGAAGAAAAGACACAAAGCGAAATGGGCGCAAAGCACAAACCACCCATCATTGTGTTGTTCTTTGTTGCAAACGCTGCGCTGCGATCAAGACAAAGTAACGCAGTGGCAAGTTTGTTGACTTGGGACAGCACCTTCGCTGCAGCAACTTGGCTGCTGATATTAATTTTTTTTTTTAGTTCTCATTTTCTCGTTCATTTACTTTCAAGTATAGAATCTATAAGCGCATTGTGACAGCGCAACTGGTAGCGCTGCTCGATGTGTGTGTGTGTGTGTATGTGTTGGTAATTGCACAGTGACAGTTTCCGGCTGCCCGACACATATGGCGAGATGCAAAAAATATCTGCTATATCGTCGGCGAACAAAAACTCTGCACGACAACACACTGATACATTGTGGCGGAATGGCGGAATGGCTGGCAGGCATCATTGAGTTGCAGCGAGCTTCCCATAAGTATGAGTCATTTAGCAAACACACCAACAGTGACAGCAGCAGCAGCCACTGATGAAGAAGCAGCAGATCAACAACAACAGCAGACAGATACAGCAAAAGACGAACAAGAAGAACACAAAAGTAAACGCAGCAGCAGCTTAAAGTGGAAATAAGTCACTTTAATGGCATCGTAGCTTTGCTTTCCAGTTGCTTTTTGTAACTGTTGTTGTTGTTGTTGTTATTGATATGGCTGGTTGCTGTCTTTGTTCGTGCAATGTGTCTGAGCTTGCGCAGTGGCCTCAGTCACTGACAGGCCACTTTTACCACATTTTGTGGGCTGTGCTGGCGAACAGCAAACAGCGAAGTTCAAAATTGTTGTCATGGCCCATCGCGGTTCTGTTAAATGTGACCACTTGACAGCGACAGCTTCACAACTGCTACATTAGATTAGAGATCTACAAAAGGCAATCATCTTACAGATGTAAATAGTCGAGCCAAGTCAAGACTGATTGTAAAGATAAAAACTTTCACACTAAAACTTAGATCACTTAGATTGAGAAGGATGCATTTTGTGGGCAGTGCTGACGAACAGCGAAGTTCAAAATTGTTATGGCGCGTCGCGATTCTGTTAAATGTAACCACTGACAGCGACAGCTTCACATTGGATTAAAGGCCTACAAAAAGTAATCATCATGTGATGTAAATAGTTAAGCCAAATCAAGACAAAACTTTGATCAATTACATAAAGAAGGATACATTTATAAGAAACTTCAAGAGTTGTAATTACAACGTGAGACAAAAATTTTAAAATTTTTTCACACCGGAAAAAATCCATATGGGCGTGAAACTAGAGACCAAATATAGTAATACTGCGTACTCAGTTTTTATTTCTGCATCCTTTGTCCTTTTAAAAGGACTTCAAAATTTTGAAGGGGATAAAAAATTAAAAAAATATTAAAAATACTTAACCTCGTTAGAATATGGCGATATGGGTATCAAATAAAAGAGGAAAGGCTCAGGAATTGAAATAAAATTGATTTTTTATCTATTTGTAAAAAAAGGATATGAAAAAAGTTCCTTTGAAAATTGTAATCCTTTATATCCTTGAAAATTTACATCGAATTTTCTTGAAAAGTAAGTATCTTATAACACCAAATCTCCTTGATCACGTGTCAAAATTTCATTATTCTCGCTTCATTGATTTTGTATCTTTTTATCATTTAAATTAGAATTTTTTTACTTCATTAGAATGGCAGCTTCCGCCTTTTTTTTAATAACTTTCGAACTAATAAAGTGAAAAATGCTGTCGCACGGTGTTATAGCAGACCATACAAATACAACAATGAGCCGACTGTCTGAAAAAGTCTTTCATTTAATTCTTCACAGCACTTCTTAAGCTTGCAAAGTTCAAGCTCCTCACTCTCTTTCTCACTGCTAAGACACATCATTATCTCTAAAAGAATGTAGTCATTTTGTATAACAGAAAACTTCTACAAAGAAATTTGCAAAATTATAACCCATTAACACGTTTTCGATTTCGCAATCCGACGTAATAATTAGCAAACTGTGAGGCAGATTAATGACCCCACTTTAATAAAAAAAATACAACGTTGCGTCACAGCGAAAACTCGCAAAAATTATCAGTTAAGTTATATGGAAGAGTAGCTTTAATCGACATAACTTAGAGAGAATTGGTCGGTTCAAGAGAGACATAAGAGAGAATTGGTTGGTTCAATGGTCGCGGTGCAGTTGGCAACGTGATTACGATGATGGCGGCAACAACAGCACAACAATCATATATTTTGTGACGCTCGTATTTTCCAATTTACCAAAATAATAATGGCTCAAATATGCAAACAAGCAATCGATGTTGCCAATCTAAGCAGTGATACCAAATGCTTTGGTCTTGTCGCCTACGAAATAGAGATTAGCTCTAAGCTTGGCGACAGCGACATCTGTGTTCGGTGTTCGTGTTGTCGTGCTGTCTTTAAAATAAGAGTTCCCATACGATTGTTCTGATTCTATATTTTGACAGATGCAGTCGTGTCGCTGCCGTCGTCTATGTGTTTGGGGCATTATAGAAGTCAGGGCGCTTAAATGGATTTCAACCGTTTTAAAAAATTATGTTTTTTTAACTGTGCGTTTACTTTTTAACTTAAGTCTTTTGAAACAACAATGCATTGGTCAGAACATCTTTTCAAACTTCAATTTTCGACTTAAGCTACTCTTTTATATGACCACAGATAAAAAGTACACAGCTTCGTTTCTAGAATTTCGTGCATGAAGTCACACACAGTACAACAATTTTAAACTTTTTGTGTGCAACAGAGTAACGACTATATATTTCTGAAAGAGGACGTCATACTGATCATTTTTGCCGAACAAAGTAATAGTCCAGCACGTCAGTGTTTTTGTAATTTGCACATAAAGGTTAAAGGGTCCCTATAGACTTTTACACGGAAAGTATAAAAACTTGAAGAGCGAGAGCTTTGATGTCTAAGACAAAGTTGTTTGCATTAAAAGTGTGAATATTTTTTGTGTACACATGAACCCCCCTCCCCCTTTCCTTACCCCCTTTTTCATGTTTTTCGGAAAAATTTTTCATAAAAAGCTTGTATTGAGTAAAATATTGAAAAAAATACTATATTGTCTTTCTCAAAACTTTCTCAAAACTTTCCCCAAAAAAAAAAAGCATTAAACACGAAACCTTTATTTAATACTTTTTTCATAAATTGCTAGCTCTGCTTCACATGTTGAGAAAAATGTTGAATATTAAAAAAATAAAAATTTTCCATTCAAAAATAGTTCAGGTGGTCTCCAAACAAGATTACTCTTAATAAAATAAACAATTTTTATGATTTCAAAAAAGACTAATAAATTCGTATTGCTTTTCATCATATTAATGTGAAAATGTCTCTTAAGCCACATATGCTTCACTCCAGGGGCGTGGCCTATAAATATTAAAAATTTTCAATCACTATACATGATATGTACGTTGCCACATTAGCAAAAAAGTCTTTTTACCTTTAAACATTTAAGAAAATAATAACAGCGTATGGCAAATTTCCGCAAAACTTCTTCCATAGATACAGGAACTCAAAAAAATTTAATTTTAACCATCAAAACTAAGCAAGCAACAAGAATAATATGACAAAAATGTGAAATTAAATCATGCAACGAACCACAACTAAAACCAATGAAATCTTTTTTTTATATGAACATATAATTTAATTATATTCGAACCAATTTATATGCTTTAACTTCCCCCAAAAGATTTTATAGCTCGAAACTCGCTTTTAGTTTTTACGCTGAAACTTGTCAAGCAATGCAGCGCTTTATAATTTATTAATTAGTGTCCCAGCAAGAGCGAAAACGGCTAAATTGCCACATTGAATTATGGGTTCTCCGCGGCAATTGTTTCGATGGCCATGGATTCAATTCAGCAAACCACACAAGTGCACTGCAATTTTGCAAACGTTAAACACTATGTGCTGCGACTGCCTCGAAGAGCGCCATGCCACCGCACAACAACAAATGAGTCACGGCAATAAATTGTACAAAAAGTTTTGTATTATTTTACACTTTTCCAAAGCATCAACGACAACGAAACACAATACGCGAGGAGGCAAAAAACACTAAAACGCCAAAACCAAATGGCACCAGGCTCGTATTTGCGACGACCCAGCGCGGGCCACCTCAACAACAAATTCACAACAATCAATTACACCATAGACGGACAAACAGACAGACAGACAGAACGACCAATAGACCGACAGACACACACCGGCACCCAAGTCGAAAGCCGCAATGAGCACACAATTGTGAAAACTGGCGCAAGGGGAAACGAATAAATTGCAAATGAACAACAACAACAACAACAGCAGCGATTCGACATATTCTGCGAATAGAATTGGTGTGCGGCGAGTAGGTTTTTGTGTGTGTAGGCCAAGAACCGAGCTGACTTGGGCACAACGAAGCGGAGAAAGAGCAGCAAGAATTTGCAAAAACGAAACCGCAAAAAAGCACACACACACATGGACACATGTGGAACAACACTCGAATGTATGCAAATCCGAAGAGGTCAGCCGTCAGTTGTGGAGCAATGAGGCACAGTGCGACATAGTCCGGTCCGGACTGAGCCGAGCCGAGTCGGCCATAACACTAATCAATGTAAGTCGAGCAGCGAGAAATGGCAGCAATGGCGAAGCCACACACCCACGTTGTTGAATAAATTAGACAAAGTGGTTTCTTGCTTATGGCAAATGTGGACGCATACAAGAACACACAAAGCATTCGAGCTGCTTTTTGTGCAAAAAACAGCGCTAAATAGTTTGCTGCAAAAGCGTCTATAAATATGCGGCCAATGGCTACGGCTATGAGTACTCAAGGGGAGAGGCGAAATGCTTCAAATTGCTAAAACAGTTATGCAGGTATTTATTGCAAAAATCGTTTTCGACGTTGAAACATGGAGAGCACATCATACATTAACCCTTTCACTATTTTGTTGCCATATGGCAACATGCTACTTTTTGGACGTCTGCATTCTCTATGGTTGCAAGAATACATTTTTTTGTTGGTCTTTAGAATAGCTTGAAGTTTTAGGAAAAATACGAAATCAATAAACTGAATATTTAGGTTTAAAGAAGAGAAGTATACACGTTTTTTTAATGGTATATCTTGACATAGTAAAGGAAGAAGCAGAAAAAATTAGAGAACTTTTTAATTTGACGTTTTCTTTCAATTTAAATACTTTTTTTTAATTTTGGCTGAAGTAAATGAAGAAATATTCAAGTTTTCGTTATGCGTAAAAAGTTTTATGTTTAAGTAATTATTACGGCCACAGCGATGTGGTTGCTCTCATAGAAAAACACTCTAAAATACAGGGTCCGAGTATACAAATTAAAAAATGTCTTATGGAATGTTGCTAATGTAACCACATAGAAGCCTAAGACGTAAAATTTTAAATTTTAACTTTCCCCAGTAAAAACCTGTAGTGAAAGGGTTAAACGCGACGAGGTGTGTCAGTTGTACAGAGAGAAAAAAGGACGAGGTGTGTCCGTTGTACGGAGATATTGAATGACACACGTCCGACTCAAAGATGGCTATTTGCGGAAGTGACCGCTTAATGAAAAGAAGGCCGAATTTTCAGGATAGCAAAAATCGCCTAAATTGCACTAATAAGTTTACAAAAAAAAGTAGAATACTCTGACTGAGAGATAAACAGTGATAATGACTGAACAATGAGGCAGAAAGCGAAAAAATTCTAGTAGATGCCTCTTCAAATAGGAACTAAGTAGATATTTTTTCTTAATTAAAAGTTCAAGTTTCCACTACTACTACTACTACTATTCTACTCTACTACTCTATTCTTCTCGACTACTACAGTAGGTTCTACTATAGGGTGTTTTTTTTAGAGGTTTGTTTTTCGAATAGAGATAAAACTGGCATTTTGTGGTCAAATCTGGCAACTCTAATGTCATTTATGTTTGGTTTGGTTTGCCATTTCATCATGAACAGGTTGACAAAAGAACAACGCTTGCAAATCGTGCAAATTTATTTCGAAAATAATGGTTCAGTTCGCGAAGTTTACCGCAAGCTCCGTCCATTTTATGGTCGACATAATCGTCCATCAGAGCAATTAATTCGGTTAACCATGGGTCGTTTTCGCACTACGTTTACTCTATGTGATAATACGCATCCGCAGAGACGTCGAACAGTGCGCACCGAAGAAACAATTGCCGCTGTAGAGCAAAATGTTGAAGAGGACCCGAATGAATCGATTCGCCACCGTGCACAGCAATTGGAGCTTTGTCCATCAACTTTATGGAAGATTTTGCGCAACATGAATGTGGATGAGTTGTGGTTCCAACAAGACGGCGCTACATGCCACACAGCGCACGTCACAATCGATTTATTGAAGGAAACATTCGATGAGCGCATAATTTCGCGGAATGGACCTGTCAATTGGCCACCAAGATCGTGTGATTTGACACCATTGGATTATTTTCTTTGGGGATATGTGAAGTCGCTCGTCTACGCCAACAAACCAGAAACGTTAGGGGACTTGGAAGCCAACATTCGTGGCGTTATTGCCGACATACGGCCCCAAATGCTCGAAAAAGTGGTTGAAAATTGGACCTGTAGAATTGGCTTTATTCGAGCCAGCCGCGGCGGCCACATGCCCGAAATCATATTTAAACATTAATGGCATAAAATTATCCTTCCAATAAAGCCAAATTGATGGACATTAAAACGATTTTCTTGTGTTTTATTTCAATTCGAAGTTCTATACCTCTAAAAAAAACACCCTATACATTCGTAGCTTTTACTATAGTACCATAATTTTAACATTACTTTGCGAAAAAACTTCAATAAGACATCTTTGTACGAGAAGCTGTGCGGTTATTTAGTGTGTCTGAACGATGGAATAGTTTTTGAATAACTTATCTATTTACTAGTGTCCGACCCAATATTCGGTTTCGGTTTCGGCCCAAATAAGTGGTTTCGGTTTCAGTTTCGGCCAAAAAATGGCCGAACGGCCGAAACCGAAACATTCTAGAATATACATATTTTTACATGTTATTATATAGCAGATATATAGTGAAAGGAGGAATAATTTAGATGCCACCAATGTAAATAAACTTTTTTTTAGCATATAATATCAAATTATTAAATTTTTAATATTAGCGAGTAAGGTACGAAAGGGTGATTTTTTCATGTTTATGTTTTTAAAAAATTAACAAATTGTTTTTATTAATAAGTATTTATTTATTTATGTTATGTGTGTTCTTTATTTAGTTAATGTAAAATTCGTTTGTTGAAAAATATGCTTGATATGGTGATTTTTATTTCAACTAGAATGTTTCGGTTTCGGCCGAATATTAAAAAAAAAACCGAAACTCGGTTTCGGTCCAAAAAAGATGTTTCGATCGGACACTACTATTTACTATAGGAGTATTCACACCGAGCTCGTTACATTTTTGTATTTACACGTACAAATTACAAAATTTACAAAATACACGTACAAATTCACCGAGTACCGAACAAACAAAGTTACAAACTCAATGTGAATACCCCTAATGCGTTACTGAGCCTTAATTCTTAGAGAAAGAGTCGAGTCGAGATCTTTCAGATAGTCAAACCTTAATCCTAAACTTGTTGATCATAATTTTAATTTACACATTTGATTAAATCGTAAGAGCACAAATTTAAGACGATTAGGCCCTCGAATACTGAAATAGGTATTTGGAGTTTTTTCCTTGTTCACTCCTCTCGGGAGCATAGGGCCTTCACAAGACATTGCCTTGTGTTGGTTGCGGTAATCGGTTGTGTTTCTCTGCCAGGGTAGTCCTAAGTGATGGGCCTGCCATCTACCGCCGCTTAGAAGCGACGTTTCCGATGTTGTAAGCCACCGCTCATAGCGCCATCTGTTGTGTAAAGGAGGTGACAGCAGGACGGTTGGGGACTTCGCTAAGATTGGTTTGGTACTGAGGTATTTGGATAGTGAGGTATATAAGTACTGTGATGCAGTATGTTGCAGCAGGAGGCGATACCTGGACCAGAATTGACGTAAATAAGAGACAATTACACACCTGAGCTCCCGTGAGTTACTAAGTTTCATTAGGTCGGTGAGTCTAGGGAATATTCTCTAACTGTTAGTAGAAGGGGGCACAAGAGATCACTACTAATCTCAGTGCATTAAATTCAATTTGTGCATCTGATAAAAGGCAAACTAAAATTTCATATTTAAGTCAATTGTTGTCAATAGGATCCAAGTTTATAAACTTATTTGTGTCATTGTTGCAATTCTTTTAATTTTTTGTAGAGATCACAATTAGTGCTAAATTTTTCAAGTCTACTTTGTTGCTGACACTAAATGCCAATGAAGTTGAAGTTTACAATTTCAATAGCAAGAAATCATTGTGATGGATATATGGGCATATATTTTTTTAAGGCACCGTAAATGATTCATTAGGTTATCGACCGCTACTCTTATTTTCGCTATGTTTATGGCTGCATGCGTCCGATTGACGCCAGCCCAAAACACTGCCAGCAAACGACCGAAATCGGAGCCAGCCGCAACGCCGGAGCGACTTGTAATTATCACTACGCTCATATTTATGTCCGAGTATGTTTCCTCATTATGTGCTGCCCCACCGAACGAGATATGGACGAAATGGCACAACTCAGACGGCCAATCCAGCAGCCATGCGTATCCACAGCCGACGCTCGATTTATCAATATTGACAAGTTGAGCAACATGTTAATTGAACATTAAAACGAAGAAAGCGAAATTAAAATGTACACGCCATGCGACCATAAAGCGATGGCATGTCGATATGTGTTTGTCGTTGTTGTTTGATATTTGGCGTTTGACAAAAATGAAAGTGAAAAGTGCCGAAACAACGCGCCGATAGAGGAGAAAAACACGCTTCAAACTAACTAACGAACATGTAATTTATAGGTTAGAAAAGGCCTGAATTTTTAGTGAAAGGAAAAGGGAAGTAAAAAAACACAATTTTTGTTAATTTATCATTTTAATTAATGAATAATAATAGTTATTTAATTTGTTAATTTTAAGTTAGATTTATTTAAGGAGATGAGATATTAGGTGCGTGATTTTGCAATGACTTCTCGCTGTTGAAAAACACAGACTTTAGGAAGGCTTTGTAACTAACATTAAAGTAAAGTTGTAAATAAATTTATATTAACACGTTCGCGGACGTGAATGCTATAGCAGTCATTTTCATAGTGATGCAAAATGACGTGAATGCTATAGCATTCAAATTTTAAAGCCAATTTTTATTGATTAAATTTTAAATTTTAAATAAACTGAAATTTTTGTAAATAATATACTATATCATTCAATGTGTATAACGGCTAAAATACGATAATCTGACAACTGCAACAATATATGTGTAATCAAATTTCAGATAGTTCTACTAGTTTCCACAAAGATTGACTGTCTATTTTTGCAGCTCACTGAAATTTGTACTGTCCGCGAACGTGTTAACTAAGAATTTATATATTATTAATATTTATATATATTAACTGAGAACTTAAGTCTAAGAATTTTATTTAATTTAACTGAAGCCAAAAAGAAAGAAATTCACGACTATAAAAAACTGCCTATTAATAAGGTTCCTTCAAAGGAAAACGTTTCCAAACTATATGTTCATGAAAAATTACGACGAATTAAAGCAAAACTATTAACTATTATTATAATTAAATAAGAATTTAAAGTCAACTCGAAAATGAAGAAGCAAACCATTTTAACGGTAGCAAAGAAGAACTTAGACCCCGAATATGAATATTTTCTTCATATTCACTCGTTTCAAAACTATCTGTACATGACAATGTGAAACTCCAACGGTTTTCGATGTTATGACATCATGTAAATTTGCATGTCGGAAAGAAATCTGAAACTTCTTAGGAAACAACACTTCCTGTACAGTTTTTTTTTTCATTTTCCTTTGCTCCCACTACCCATCTATCAAGCCAACCCTCCTCCCCCACCCTCCCGCCATACCAGGCACAGACTAACCTACTTGAACATAAAACGCAATTTTCAGTTTAAAACGTTCAAAAGCAACTTGCCTAAACACTCAACGGCCCAGCAATTTGTGTGTAGAGCAAAAAAACAGTCAAGTCAACTGGCCGTTCGCCCACTTGAGTTTGAAATTTCAAGCCGTAATGAGTACGAGTACTCCAAAAGACCGACTACGGCCAAACCAAACCAACTCCACCCACCTTCCTTCAACAATTTTGTGTGTAGGAGTTCGACATCGTTATGTATCCATTTGCAAAAACTGCCAATTTGCATTGCTTTCTTTGGCTCGTTTCTGCTTTGCTACTTTTTAAATTATTTTCGGAGTAGGTGCGCGCCTCGCGTACGCCTCGTAACTTTTTCGCATATTTTACTTGGTTTTTATATAGTTTTGCAAGCGAGCGTGAGTAGGTGGGCAGAGGGGTGGGCAACAGCAGCGATACACAATGCAGATAACTCGCTGCACTACATTTCACTCCTTACACTACACTACCAAATTTTTTTTGTTTGCTATTTTGAATTCAATTTGATTTTTATGCAAAACAAACTACAAGCCACAGCTTGCTCCTCATCTGCCTACTCTGCTTTTAAATTGCATAAGTGCCAGCGAGCGAGTGCTTCGAGCAGCTTCAAGTTGCCGCTTCCACTTCCAACTCCCAGTCACTTTGGTGTCTGTGTGTGTGTGTGAGTGTGTGTGCGACGTTTTATATTAATGAACTTCAGCTTTCGAGTTTTGGCGACTTGCAACAGACTTTGGAAAGTTTTGCTAGGCGGCCGCTGACAGAGTCGTTGACGAATACGGAAGAGATTTGCAAATGTTAGCTTTATTGTTTTAGTGCTATTGAATGCAGTTCAAGCATACAAATGCATGATTTTGTAAAAGTCAATCAGTCACTCACTCAGTTTTTATTGACACAGTCGACTAACAAACTTCAATTTCAATATAATAAATTTTTAACTATTATTACCGCATCCATTGTTTTGATTTACTGCCACTTTTATGGCGCTGATTGAAAGCGGCACAAATTCACTGGTTAACAAATAATGAATGGCAAAAAAGCGCACAAATTTGTAGGTGAATATGTAAATGTTTTTTTTACCAATATTTATTGAGACAATAATTTATAGATTCGCTTTTTTGTTTCCCATTTGGACGCGATCTTTTTATTCTACAAATTACCGTTTTTTGTGATGACCCGTAAATCTAAATTCCACACATTCCATTTGAACGATGCTCGTTACGAATTTATAAACTGACTAGCTGGGCCCTGCGGCTTTGCACGCAAGTTCTCTTGTTTCCCCCGATACAAATTCTTAACCCATTGTTGACCCCGTCAGATTATGATTAAAAAACAAAAAAAAAACCTGTGTATAATTATCTTTGATTTCAAGAATTTCCAAAAATTGTTAAGTCAAAAGGCCTATTAAATCATGTGTTTTCACATTTACTATACACAAATTTTTAACCCTTGGTTTCCCACGGTAGATTTCGATTTTCAAAAAAATGAAAAGCACGTTTGAATTATTTCCCGTTTGAAGTGCCATTGCTAAGTTTGAAGTCAAACGGCCCAATAAATCTTGTTTCTCCATACAAACTGTTAACCCATTGTTGACCCCGTTAGATTTTGATTTTCAAAAAAAATGAAAAGCACGTGCCCCGTCCGATTTTAATATTCGGAAAAATTAAAAACACGTATCGAGTTATTTTACATTTGAAGTACTTTCACCAAGTTTGAGGTCAAAAGGCTCAAAAAAAATTGTTCCTCCATACATAATATACTTTTAACCCGTCGTTGATCCTTAGATTTCGATTTTGAAAATAATGAGAAACACCTTTCTAATTTTTATTTTTGAAGTCAATAAGCCCATTTCCATAAATGTGAAGTTTTGATTTTCGAAAAATTATAAAATACGTGTCGAATTATTTTTGTTTTAAAGTATTTTCAGAAAGTTTGAAATCAAAATGTCTATTAAATCACGTTTCTTCATATAGCATCTTAACCCATGTTTTGCCCTTTTAGATCATCTTAGCGGAGGTTCATTTTTCAAGATGTGCCTACAGTTTAAATTTCATGTTTGTTGCTTCAGTGGTTTGGGCTGGGCGATGATAAATCAATCAATCAATCAGTCAGTCAGTCAGGACAAACAATCTATGTATTTTAAAATGGAGGCGGTACCACGCCCCCTTGTCCAATGCCCACAACTTTCTTCTAGTCGAATTGTGCTACTAAGTGGAAAGTTCATACCAAGTTTCATTGATGTGAACTTACAGTACTGCGTAAATTTTGGGTCATAAAAAATGTGCCACGCCCCTTGTCCCACGCCGATCAAATCTCATCAGTAGAAAGACACATCTATGAAACGGTGGTACACCAACTTTCAATGCTGTGCGGCTAAGGATTCCCCAGGTGCCACACCCCCTTGTTCAATACCCACCCCATTCCCTCTATCGAAATACATGATTAAATAGTAAGTTTGTACCAAATTTAATTGATGTGTGACTTATGGTTCCAAAGTTATTGTCTAAAAATGTATTCTTGTGGTGCCACGCCCCGTTTTCCCGACTTTTCTTTTTTCCTAAACCTTCACGTAACAATTTCAAACAAACCCGCCGAAGGAAGTATCCAAGTTGGTCCAGTCGTTTTCAAGTTTTAAGCAGCCGAACGAACCACGATTCATTTTTATGTATCTGTGGCCATATGGAAGAGTAGCTTAAGTCGAAAATTGAAGTTTGAAAACCATGTACACATAAATTGGTCTGACCAATGCATGGTTCTTTCAAAAGACTTGAGGTAAGAAGTAAACACACAAAATATTGTTAAAGGACAGGATTTTTCAAATCGGATGAAACAAATTTCAGCGCCTAGACTTCTATAAAGCTCCAAACTCAACAATAACTCAATTCTCTTATGTCGACTTAAGCTACTCTTCCATATGATCACAGATATATAGATACTGTTTTTTTATTTGTTTGGTTCAAAATGCCCATTTTAACGATTCAACAAAGCGTACAAAATACTGGTTTTTATGTTTCTAGTAGGAAAATTACCGTTTTTTATGATATTGTTTATATAAATAAATCATCTTTCTATATTTCTTTGCTAAAAAGCAGAAGAAATTAAAAATTGTTGCATCATAAAATGCTCTCCTAACTGATAATGAAATTATTTTTACTTCACCCTGTACTTCTTATCTGTTTGACCCATTCCTTCTTTTTTTATATATATGATTTGTTTCATAAACAACAACAACTACTACATTTTCCTTCATTTCATGACAACACCCTACGCTCTGCCTTATCTCTGACTACCCACACATGTTGAGCGTCTTGTGTTGCCAAACTATTCGTAAGTAAAGCAGATAAAATATGCACACTTCATTTGCATTTCGTTCCGTTCCGTGTCACACCTTCATCCAGAGCCATTTTACGCAATCGAGCACGCTTTGGGGTAGGTTCAGTGCCTTATCAATGACTTGCTGCGATCCCAATTTAGAATTGATTTCGCCAGACTTTTATCGTCTAAACAAATATTGGTATTTACAACAAATACATCGTTTATTTGTAGAGGGCAAAGCAAAGCGAGGCGATCGCTTGCCGGCTCGTGAGCGGGCAACGACGTGAAAATGCTTGAATAAATATTAGAGAATTTGTGCACACACACACACACTGAAAATATTTACATATGAATTTTTGTGAATGCAGCAAACCCGAATTTGGCACAAGCAATGTGCAGATGTACAGCTCGTCACGCCTGGCTGCAGCGGCAGCAGCAAAACTCGAAATCTATTGTGGCCAGCACTTTTGTCTATGAGCCCACTTTGCTCAATTATTAACGCGCAATTTGCATTGCACAATAAGTTTGCGACAACAACACTTCATTTCGGGCTGTTGGCCTGGTTTGGGTTATTTGTTTAATATAAAGTGCTGTCGCATAAAAAAATTCAATTTCATTTAAAAACCCACAAAATGCTGTCGAAGACATTTTCGACAATTCGCACGCACGACACCGACTGCCACCGCTGCTTGTGGCAGTGGCAATGACAGTGTGTCCGTTCCAATTTTAGTTGACAACTCAACAGCGCCAGGGACCGGCAAGCCGGGGGCCGCAGCCGAGTGTGCAGCGTGTAACCTTGAACTTTTCAAAAATTCACTCGACACAGTGCCGGCCCAACGCGGCACAACACACATTTTCGTCGGCGCAAATGCATTTTCAGCCCGAACAAGCTTCTGCAATTATCGTCAATGCAAATATAGCCAGACATCGGCTGCGATGAAACGGCAAAGTGTCGGCCAGACAGCCAAACAACTTGACGAGACTTAACTCAACAATACAACAGCCGCAATCGAGGCATAGCGCCACAAAACCCGACGTGCAGTGCCGTTCAAATGCGCTTTCAAATTTCATGCGATATTTCGTCCACACACAAAAAATAACAACAAAATCATTCTTGACAACAGCAAAAGACATGCGAACATCTATGTTTATCGAAAATATGTACGGAATTTAAAAAATTAAATATGCTAGGCTCATTGTTTTCGACAGTGTTGGCCAACAACAACCGACAGCGCCGACGGTATGTTTTGGGGTGAAAAACTTTGTAAACGTGATGCGAACACTAATTGAACGCAATGCGAACAACAGTTAGGAAACGCCCAATGACAAGTGGGTATCGCATATACACACACAATTACATACATATATGTATTATTATAATAAAACTTTTAATGACAATTTCGAAATAAAAAAAAAATTATAAACATTTCGCAAATAACAATGAATAAAAAATTTATCATTTGCAGCCAGTGTGATGCCGTCATTCTGGAGAATTTTCATCAACCAAAGAAAACACAAACAAACTTACAGTGGCTCACATCAGTGTTGCCGTTTTGGTCCAATTGGACCATAATTGGTAGCTTCGTTTCATAAATTAAGGGTTTGGTAGGTTGGTTGGTTGGTTTGTTGTGATTTTCAAGGAATTTTGGTAGGCAACACACTGCATTAATAAATTTTCTAATAATTTGTTTATGATTTTAAAATGACTGTATTAATTTTAATGTAATACTTTTAATTGCAGCATATTTAATATGCTAAACTGTGTTGTTTTTGTAGTGAATTTAATTGTTTTTGTTTTTAAATAATATATTTATGTTTATGTGTTTGAAACAAAATTTTTGTTTAACAAATTTATTTTGGTAGGCTGAGATTGATTTTGGAACAATTTTGGTAGGGGAAAAAAATTCTTAGTGGCAACACTGGCTAACATACATAAATGCTTGTTACACACAAACATTTTGGGGTTTCTGATAATCCTTGGTTTCAATTGTTTCGTTTCCGATGATAGTAGTCGCCCATCTTCCGGTTCTTTGATAAATTTTTCAGCCATCTGGTGCTAGATTTGGAGTGAACATTGACGTTTCATGCCACTTTACTTAGAAAAACTTGCTAGAGAAATTTTATTGTTGCCAATGGAAAACTGTTGGTCTCTTTATGTGTAAAATTACACGCACTAGACAACAAAGCCATAGTAACTAAGAGTTGTATGGTCTTTATAAAGTCGATGTTTAGTTTGAAGTTTAATATTCGTTATTAAAATTTTTGTCTTATAAAGAACCACGTGAATAGTTGCGTACGTTTCGTCTATGAATTTCATATAACTGTTCTGGAAGTTATAGTTTATATTGAATGCTACAGAATCCAGTTGGTACCAAATTCGTTATTGCTTTAACACTAGAAAGACCGCAAGTTTTCCATACCTACAAAGACTGCATATCATATCCGCTGATATCTCAAAAAGTACACATTGGATTTGGCTAATTTTTCACAAACTACATTTTTTAAAAATATAAAATTGTCCACGATAAAAAAATAAAAGTCATTAAAGGAAAAGTTGACAGAAATACTAAAGAAAAAACAGATATTCAAAAATGAAAAACCGTCAAAAGACGAATTTTGATGAAAACAAACGAAAAATTGGGCTATATAGAGCTTATTTTCGTGAAACTAACAAACTGAAAAATTTGGCTGAGAAACGTCTATAAAAGGCGTGGCTTGGGGTCAAGTTTCAAAGTTTTTATAAAAAAATACTCAATCAATTTCCAATTGATTTACACGATATGGGTATCAAACGAAAGGTCTTTTTCATACCTTTCTATTGATGTGCAACATTAGATACATAATATGTACTAATAAAATGTTTTAAAAATATTTTTTTAATACAAATTTTTGAAAAACGAATTTTTGAAACGAATTTTGACCCCGAGCCACGCCTGTTGTGGGCATTTCTCAGGCAAAATTTTTAGTTCGTTAGATTCAGGAGTCAAACCTCTATATAATAGCATACTTATTTATCGTTTTACGAGGGTTCGCTATACAGCATTTATGCCCGAATTTTACTTCTCAGTATATTTAACTTTGTTTAAATGTTTTGAATTTAAACTTTTACTATACATTTTATAATATGAAATCAGCGTTCAAAATACCACCAAAGCCAGTCTAATTAAAGAACAGTTCACAGTAAATCGGTACACACATTACCGTTTACTGCTGAGTTGTAACACTCGTGTACTAAAAAATTTTAATAGGCTTCTGTTGACAATGAATGTGTCGTTATGTGATTGAAATTTTATTAGATTTTGTTGTCATTACGCGAAGTTATTAGCGATGGAGTACGCGCAAAAAAAAATAAAAGTGAAATTCGTTGAAAATCCTACGTGGTCGGGAACAAAGATAGCTAAAGTGTTGAAGTTATCAAAAACGACAGTTTGTAGTGTTATAAAAAGATACAAAGGTACATTAAGCATTAATAGAGCTCAGAGAATGTATAAAAAAATCGGCACAAGAAACTTTTATTTGGACAATCGTGTGATACGTGCTCTAAAAAATAACCCCGGGTTGTCTGATAATGATGTTGCCAGAAAATTCGGAACCTCTAACAGCACAGCTCGGCGTATACGACTAAGAGCGGGGTTAAAATTATATCGTGCTATAAAATATCCCAATCGTTCCGATAAACAGAACTGTGTCGCAAAAACACGCGCTCGTTTGCTCTATGATAAGGTGTTGACGAAATTTAAAGGCTGTATTGTTATGGACGATGAGACATACGTGAAGCTAGATTTTAATCAAATTGAAGGACACAAATTTTATGTTGCATTATCCATGGAGGTGTTAGCACTAAATATAAATATAAGAAAGTCGACAAATATGCAAAGAAAGTGATGATATGGCAAGCAATTTGCAGTTGTGGCCTGAAGAGTAGGGCGTTCGTGATGGTTGGCACAATGACGTCCCAAATGTATATCAAAGAATGCCTTCAGAAAAGATTATTGCCTATTATACGTTATCATCGTTTATCTGTAAAATTTTGGACAGACTTGGCAACTATTCACTACCCAAACGCAGCTTTGAATTGGTACAAGATAAATAATGTAGAAATATTGCCAAAAGAGTTCAATCCACCCAATTGCCCCATGCTCCGGCCAATCGAAAAATATTGGGCTATTGTTAAATACAGATTAAAAAGAAGTGGGGTGTAATAAAAAATGCCGACTCAATGCTTCTTAAATGGAACCATTACGCTGAAAAAGTCAATAGAGCACCTGTTCAAAGTCTGATGGCGTCGATCAAAAAGCAGACCCGAAATTTTATACAAATGCAATAGAATAATTCCTTCATCGTCCTCATTTTAAAGATAAATAAATTACCTTTAATTATACTCAAAAACTTTAAGTGTGGCTTTTTTTATTCTTGAGGTATAGAGCGTTATATGTGTACCGATTTACTGTGAACCGTTCTTTATCTCAATAGATTTGTTCTCAATTTGGTCCAATCTGCCAGTGTATGGAAAATATAGCTTTCGATAAGAAAATGTGACCTAAATGAGCTTAAACTGTCATCTACTTCCTGCTGCTATCTACCTTACCCGATTGTAAACAGAAAACTAAAAATTTAGACTATCCATAAAGCTAGAGCACAATGTTGTTGTAAAGCATAACGCAGCCTTGCTAAAGACTTGTTGAACCAATTTTCGATTTAAAGTCCAAAATGTACGCCGTAACTCAAAGCCTCATCAAGCTAAGCAGCACTTTGATACTTAAAATCATGCAAAGCTAGAATGAGTATCCAAGTTCTAAAGTGGCAATGTGGCACGTAAACACTCAATCGAGCTGTTGCTCAAGGGCGCGCAAAGTACGCACAGATTATCTCCGAAATTGGACCAAACAACCGAATTTACCAACAGCCAGCAAACACAATTGCGGCACGCACTGGCCGCATTTCATTTAATGGCATCATGGAAACTAATGAGAAGTCGTAAGAACGACCGCGGCGTCAGATAAGCGCCAATTGTTGCTCTGAAGGGGAACAACCTAAAAACAATGTGATAGCAATTTGAAGTGAATAATTGGTTTTATGTAAAGCGTAGAGAAGATTTCAATGAGGTTTTTGTGTTGTGGCGCTCGGAGATAAGCAGCGCCACATAATTGAAAACGTCACTCGTACATTTGATAAGGCGGGGAGGCGAGTTGCTGTTGACAGTCCGCGCCACTGACATCGCTGCTGTCAGACTTTCGCTATTACAGTGCAATAACGGCGCATAATGGACTTTAAGCAGATTATATGAACGCATAATAAGCATAAGTACGTGCGCCGGCTGGCAGCGGGCGGCAGACGAACGAACGCTTACATTGCCGGCAATAGTCCAAGTGATTGTCTGACGATGACAGCGGCTGACGTTAATTAACGCAAATATTGCGCAAACGCCACAACACAATACACACACAATAAGCGGGCAATAATTCTCAAGGAAAGTTGCAGCTGTGTGGTTGGGCAGCGGCGCGGGTCAGCGGCGTAGGTGCTGAAGTTGGCAATTATGACTTTGTATGCGAATGAATGGAGAAATTTTAGTGATACGTACTTAGTTGTCGCTTGAAGACTTGTTTTGTTTGCTGAAAACTGATTGTCACAATGTGTGCGCCACACATTTCTGAAAATAGCCAATTCAGTTGGCGCAATGCATGTTGTAAGTGTTGAAATTGTGACTTTAATTGCTTTCGTCATGTAGACGCATTCGAAAAAAATAATAATAATTGTTTGTAAACTGGTAGCTAATTGTTGGATTGTTGGCACAGCGATAGCGCCGTCGCCATCGGATCAGCACAGCGCACGCTTAGTTCACAGAAATCTCAGGTTGAATCATTTCGTGCCTTTTGATATTTAATCGTGTTGTAGCACGTGTTGAAAGCGATTTCGCACCGTGTCATTAAATTAGCATCTGTTGGCGCAGTGAGACAATGTGTGAAAATGAAAATTGCAAAGCTAAGCTAAATTATGAGCGACTCTAGCACAGATGTGCGGAAATATTAGGTTGGGGAAAAATAAATCCATTATTTCTCATTGAACTTTAAGACGTTGTTTTGCATGCTTCGGATTGTCCGATTTGAGTCAAATATGTACCGTTTTGTTCTATAATTTGTTGCCATTTTAAAGGTAGCTTCATAATGCCTCTCTCATAGAAGTCTTGGTCCTTATTGCCGAAAAACTCTAGTAATCGATTTTCAGATTCTTCTCTTGATGCCTATTTCTTATCACTCGGGAAATTTTGCAAAGCGAGAAAAAGATGGTAATCGCTTGGTGCCAGGTCCGGACTATATGGTGGATGCATCAAAACTTCCCAACCAAGCTCCCGGAGTTTCTGGCGAGTCACTATAGACGTGTGTGGCCTGGCGTTGTCCTGGTGGAACACAACACTTTTTTTTTGTCCAATTCTGGCCGTTTCTGGTCAATCGCTAGCTTCAAACGGTCTAGTTGTTGACAGTAGAGATCTGAATTAAGTGTTTGGCCATATGGAAGCAACTCATAATAAATGATTCCCTTCCAGTCCCACCAAATGCACAACATAACCTTCCTGGCCGTTAGTCCTGGTTTGGCCACCGTTTGAGCTGCTTCACCGCGCTTTGACCATGATCGTTTTCGCACAATATTGTCATATGTGACCCATTTCTCATCCCCAGTCACCATACGTTTAAGAAATGGGTCGATTTCATTCCGCTTTGCCAAGGCTTCGCAGATGGAAATTCGATCCATCATGTTTTTTGGTGTTAATTGGTGTGGCACCCAAACATCGAACTTCTTTTTGAATCCAGCTTTGTGCAAATGGTTTAAAACTGTTTTATGGTCGATTTTTAGTTCCTGGACGATGCTACGACTAATAGCATGCCGGTCAATTTCGATCATTTCTGTGATTTTATCGACATTTTCGACGACGGGCCTGCCTATGCGAGGTGCATCTTTAACGTCAAAAATACTTGAACGGAATCGACGAAACCAAAATTGCACGTAATTAGCTGTTACAGTATCGGGACCATAAACACCATTCACAATTTCAGCCGCCTGGCTCGCATTTTCGCATTTATCAAAGAAAAACTGTAAAATGTACCGAAGTTTCTCTTTGTTGACTTCCATTTTTAACACCCTGTAACTTACAACTGAATGGACCAAAATAAAACAGCAAAATAATTTTTTTAGAGTGAAATGTCACCTTGACAACGAGTATAAATTTGAAATTGTTTGACCGGTACTTTACGAGATATCGATCACAATAGCCATCTACCAAAAAAATAATGGATTACTTTTTCCCCAACCTAATATAAATCGTTTTCGTTTGGTTTCCATAGAGCAATGGGAGCAACGTCAGAAAATGAAGCAAGACAGATGTGCCGATGCACTCACGGTGCAGTTTTTAGGGTAAACTTAAAGACTTGAACGAATATATATTTTAAAAATTTGTATGACCTGGTAAAGTCTTTCAAATCAATAAATTGTTCTCTTGAATATGGATTAAAATGCATTTGGGCGCTTTTTCATCATCATTTTTCATGGGTCGAGAAATAGACAGGTGCATAACAACAGATTTGTCAGATCCTTTGTATAATCTATTTTCGATCTGTTTAGACAACTGCGACCACACGAATTTGGCACCCTGAGCTGTGACAACTACGGCGCCTCGTGCACAACAACAACAGCAAAAATAAAAGCAGCCGTAAAGCAATTAAGTACCAACGCCAAAGCACAAACGAAAGCAAGGCCCAGCCAAGAACGTAATCAAAGTTTTGCTGTGCATTTTCTTCACACTCGTTGTTTTGTAACCATTGTTGTTGTTGCTAAAAATAGCCATACATTTTGCAGCAAACTGAACAGCATGAAAACAAAAAAACTAAAAACAGACGTTGCACTGCGGGCGGAAGGCGCAAAGTACAGCCCATACCCGGTGCATCTGCTCCGCTATCGAGCAAACAATAACAACATCGACCAACACTCAGAGCAATCGCACATTATGTAAAAGTGAAACAACCAAAACATCTTTAATCATAAAAATAGTAGGTATGAGTTAATTTGCCGTCGACGGCGCTCACCTGGGCATACAGTTGGGTGGCGTGCGGTCCACCTCCCAGGCGGCAAACAATTTCATTGGCACCGGCTTCTGGCCATTCTGGCTGCCAACGCCTCCACCGCCGCCGCTCTGCATCATGGACGCGCCGTAGCCGCTGCCAGCGCCACCAGCTGCTGCACCGCTGCTGCCGCCAGCGCCACCACTGCCGCTGCCGGCCGCGCCGCTGCCGCTCATGTTCGCGCTGAACTTGTCCAGTTTCGATGATTTATCCACCATTTTCATTTGTATGGAATTGGGGAATGCGAAATTCCCCCACTCCCGCTAAGTGCAGCACTGTTGTTGTTGTTTTTATTATTGTGCCAAATTTATATGGTGGTTTGTAATTGTTGTATTTATGCGCGAAGTTGTTGTTGTCGTTGCTTGTGTTGTTTTTCGTATTCAACACAATTTCACTAGCTTGTTGTTGCACATTATTGTTGTTATTGTGGTTGTTGTTGTTAATTATACACTATTATCGACGTTGTGGGACTTTGTTGTTGTTGCTAATATTAACTGAGAAAAATAAATTCGGCCATTATTTTACTTTTATGTGTCAATTAAATATGGCTTTGGTGATTTTGATTTTTTAGATATTTTCACTGGAAATTTGAAATGTGGATGCAAAAAAGGTTGAGGTGGAGAAAAATTTTGCTGCCTCCGTATAATTGAGGTTATGTAGCTATGTTGTGACATTTTTGGCACTTTTCAATTTGCTGTTTATGATAAAAAACAAAAAGCATAAACAATATTTAGGGTTTCGGAAAATAAAATTGTTACGGCAGATCATAGATTAGGCTAGGCTGATGTTGAGTGAATTTAGTACTCGATTCGATTTGAGACTTCAGCTGGAAGCAAGCTCATAAATAGCTTAGATCAAATTAAGGCTGTGATTGAGAACGAGTTATCTGCGACTAATCAGATCATATGGAAACCCCACCCTCTGAAGACTGAAATTCAATATGCAAGCACTCAATATGTCAATTGAATATCAAAACCCCTAATGCAGGCACCAACATTTTGCATTGTTATAGCACTTTTGCCACATAATTTTTATGTATTATTGACTTGATTTTGGTATCGACTTAAAATTGTCGAGTATTCAAATGTCCTTTCAATATTTTGCCGAAATTGAGCCAAAATCTCTGTCTCTTCCTGTTCCTTGTCTTGTGCGCATTTTCGCACAACCCCCCTTCCCATCGTATTTTCCCACCCACAATAGCGTTTTCAACACAATGCAAACATGGAGTGCGCAGCTCAAGAAGATGGCAACAAACAACGGTAAAATCCACAGATATTGCTAATCTGCTGCACAGCTTGCTCGATGCGCATCCAACAACAATGAAACACCCGAAAGCAACAATAACGTTGCGACAATATCGACTACAACGGCATCGACACAAGGGCGTGCCGCCTGCACCTAGCCCAGGGTCAGGCGCTGTCTGCTGCAGCCTCGCCCCCAGCCTCCAAAAGAAGCTGCTCGGCTGGCGCAGCCTGCGCGCCTTCGTCGTCTGTGGCTTGGCTATCCGAGCGGTTTTTCATCGAATTTCGTGCGCTGATAATTCGCATTTCATTCAGTGGCTTTTTTCGCTACGTTTTCAATGCGACCCCCTCCAGCTTTTATTGTGTTTCTTCTATTTCCATTTCGCATTGACGTCTGTGTCTTTGCTAATGCCCCACATACACACACGCACGCACACACAAACATGCATTATACAACACAAGAGCGGCGCGTATTATCGGGATTTTGCAGATTTTCAGCAAATTGTTTGCACTCGCCATAAAGCGGCCGCTTCCCCCTCGCGAATCTGTTTCCGTTCTTTAGCACTTTTTCACTTCACTAACGTTTTGCACTCATGCTGGGTGACTTGCACCGTCGCCGCGCCAATCGGTTGTACGTATGGGAGCCGCGCTAATCACTCAATGTATCTGCCGAGCTCCAAAGTCGCCGTCCAACTTGTACTGCATTTCGTTTGCCCAATTGAAATTGCTGCGCTGCAGATACACAAACTACTGCAGGGTTGCCAGCACCCCAACACCTTACGTTCCACTTTCATCTGGCACATCTGAACGCGCATTTGTCATGATTTTATTTAGCTTGCGTTTTTTTCGCACAGCTGTGAGTGGAATCACATTGCTTCTGCAGTAGCCAGTTCAGAAAACCTTGTTATATGTCAATTATGCTACAATACTTGGCGAAAAACGCGATTTCACAGTATTTCCAAATACGGTCCACACGTGACTGGAAGGAGTATCTGCATCTACTTGTTTAAAAAGTTTTGGCTGGTAACTTCCCTGATTGAGATTCGACAAGCACACAGGTTCGTATTTATAAAGCAGTATTGCCAAGAACAACAGAAAATCGAAAGATGATTTAGGCGAAAATTGGGGTTTTCTTTAAAACAATTAACCCGAATATAGACCAAATCTATAACATTACTATTAAAATCAATACGTTGCAAAACTTCATTTAAAGTTGAAATATTAAGGTTTATGATTTTTTGCATACAAAAGACACTAAATTATTTTTACAACTAATTGAATCGAGTATTTTCAGCTCTCAGCTCACAACTATTCCCTTTTTTATCTTTATAACTTTCAAGTCTTGCAAGTTCAAAGACGTAGAAAAAACAGAATTTAATAAAATTTTATTTCTGCTTCTACAGTTACAGTAATTTTTTGTAAGTTTTTGTTACATGACATGTTCTGAAAAATCCTGTCAAAGTACAATTCAACTCTGGTAGTTTGAAATCAAGTGGAATTTTAAATGTTTTAATTAAGTAGGATCGAACAACCTTATCCAATAGTGTAAATCTGGACTTATTTGATTGCAAATTTCAAAATCTGTTATTATTAGATACAACTTTAAACTAATTATTGTGATTTAAGTTAACTTAGTATTGCTAATGAAATCCCATCGAAATTGAACGTCTTAGAATATAATATTTATTAATTAATTAATTCAACTAATTCAGTGGTGGATTCAGGGAGGGTTTTGGGGGTTGAAACCTTCCCCCCGAAATGTTAGGATCGACTTTAAAACTACATACAAATTCAAATGAATTTTTTTGGCATTCGATGAATATTAAAGAATTACTTTTTTAAAACCCCCAAAATATTTTTCTGAATCCGCCCCTGAACTAATTTAAGGTCATTAAATAAAAATGCCAAATTTTTGGGACAGTTGAAAATGAATTAAGCGAGGATCGTTTCGTTCGAATTTTCCTAAATTTCCAAACTAAAATATTTATTCAAAGTTTTTGCATGATTAATTAACAAATATTTTTGTCGCTTGGGTCGTTTTTATATTAGAAATATATTAACAATATTCGTTGGAGTTCGCTGTTCTGTAGTTTTAGCATCTTCAACATTTGACGTCGGCATCCGGCAACTCTACTAATATGTATATGTTGTATCTCTTTTACGGCACTTTTTTATTTCATTCATTCCCAACCCAGAAATTGTGGGGTTTTCGCGTTCTTATTCATATTTTGATGCAATCAAAACTGAAATATCCAATTCGAATGTTTACTCACTGCCGCACAAATCAATGTTTTTGTTTATGTTTTCGTAGCTCACGGTCCAACTGTAAACTCACCACAGCAGCTGGCACAGTGCTGCAGACACTACGACTTCAACACCGGTTATTCGATTACTTATGCAAAGTTGTCGAAACAAAAAACCGATTGGCTTCTTTTTGCTAACACAGCCAGGGCTACTTTAAAAAGGCGAAACATTGCATTCAAGTAAAAAAGCAAATGCGGATTAGGAATTAGAAAGAACTGAAGGAGACATTGGTGTTGATTTGCGCTGTAATTTAAATCAAGAAAGCAAAATACGCAAATTTGCGGACATTCGCAAACTTTCGGCAATCTCAGCTTTATGATTGATTTCATCCAATCTTGCTAAGTTATTCTTCATAAATTAATTAAAACTACATCGTCAGTTAAAATTTTCTTACAGTCTGTATACAATTCCATACTTTGGCTTACAATCTTAACGCTGTCTTATATGTAGTACAAAAATTTACACTTAAGTACGTTCCCAGTGCTCTTGCCCGCTCCCGATGTATTGATTGTCATTCCAAGCGCCACCGTGCGTTTCTTCCAGCTCCTTTTTCATGTCCTTGTATGCATTCTTACTGCTTTCATAGCGGAATGTGGGCGTTCGATGCCGCGTATCCATGTCCAGAACATAGTCCACTGCGTTAACGTCTACACTGGCGGCACTGTCGCCTGTAGTCTCGCAATCAACAGGTATCTCTTTCAGACATTGTTGCAAGTGATTGATATAGTTGATGGCAATACTAAGTTGAATAGTACAAGTATTAAAAGTCGGTTACTTATATAATTTTGCTACACATATAACATATTATCAGGTGTGAATGATTATATTTACCGTAGGCTCTCAATTTTTGAATATTTTTTGCCATTTGGTTTCGAAATTGGCAACTTTGAGCGCAGCAGGTCAAAAGCTCTATTCATGTCACGCATGCGTGTTCGCTCCCTATCACAAGCAGTCTTTTTGTAATCTGCAACATTAATAAAAATATGTTTTAATTAAAGTAAGAATTGTCTGAATTTTCAGTAAAGTTTTTTTTAGGTTCTTGGATTTTGTTGAGCTTAATATCTTTGCTATCTCAACTTTGCGCTCAGTTGGTCCCTTTTTGTGGGGGTCAATTTATACAAAAGACAGAAGACATTCTCCCTTATGAGAAAAGTATAGGTAGACATGATAATCTAATATTATCTATTTAAGTTAGGTTAGGCTGGCTGACCCACGGAGGGGTCTCCATAGACCAAGTAGTGGTCCATAGTGGTACCAAAGATTCTGGAGTTCCAGACCTATATATAGTTTTTTAAGAATGTTTTGGCAAATCTAAGTAAGTCGCCGCTTTTTTGCTCCGCAATTCTTTCCAAGCAAGGGAACGACGCGGATCCGAGGCAGTTTTAGTTATCCAGTTTTATTCTTTCCGTAAATACAAACTTAACATGAAATGCAATTTACAATGCACAAGTCCTGCAAATCCATAGACGAAAGCAGAGACTTACTACGTTTAACTTTTACTTCCATATTTTTGAATATTTCGAAAAGTATTTATTTTTCCAATTTATTTTAATTATTGTTTTTTTTTTTGCACAAAAGATCATAAAAATTTTTGTCAACTGCTTAGAAATCAACAATTCACAAGCTTGATGTTAGGTTAGGTTGAAGTGGCAGCCTTCTGCTTGAAAGCTTTCAGGCACCTCGTCTTGTGCTGATTTGAAACTACGTTGAGAAGAGTCCGGACACCCGTTTATGGCGCTGAGTACTTCAATGTGGCTCTAGCTATCCCTTTGATATTACGAAATGAGAGCTCAGCCAGTTTAGTTAGGAATTGAGAATCCAAAAATTATTCCATCAGGATTGTTTTTTGACAAAGTGTTTACACCAGCAAAAAACTTGATTGCCAACGGACTGTCATAACTCATTGTAAAAGAATTTGTTGTAAATTTGTTGTTGTTATAAACAGAATGAATCAAGCAACGGATATCCGCATACCAGAAGTCTTACTAACATTTTCAAAATCTCAACACGGTTTTCCAAAATTGATTGGCTCAATTTTTTTCCAAGTCGGTGAAGTTCAAAGTGTACCTATTATTTTTAATTCTCGAGACGCAATTAATTTTAACAACTAGAAAACACAAATAAACTTTAGCTTAAAAATAATTTCCGAAAATTGCCGATGCTGGTTTTTACTTTTCAATTTAACTGCACATTTTAAAAACTATTTTAATTTTACTTTAAAATATTTGTTACTGTTTTTCTATTTAATTTCACAGCCTTAAAAATATAAAAGTTTGCTTTGGTTTATTTCTTCCAAGCGACAATGTCGAAAAATTGAAGCAATTGTTTCAATTTGTTGACCACAAATAACACAAACCAATGCAATAATTGGCCACTGCACCCACCTTTCTCCATTTGCAGCGCCTTCTCCTTCCACGACGGATTCGTCTCCTTCGCTATGACGTGCTCGCGCGCGCCCATGTACGAGATGCACATCGGCGGTGGCACAATTTCCGTTATGGATTTCCCCTTCACATTCGTTGCCGGCCAGGAGGTGACCGTTTGCGGTATTTGCGGCGCGTACACAACGGAAGCGATCGACGAAAGGCTGCCGACGGGCAGTGTGGTTGCAGCGGGCGCCGTCGGCTGCAGTGGCGGCGGCGGTGTGGGCGGCGTCAGCGGGCTGTCGTATTGGGCGTAGGGATTATTGTACAGCGTCGGCGACATATGTGTGGCCATCAGCGGAATGAGCGTCGGCTCTGTGGGACTCGGCGCGTACGCCTGGAAATGCGTCGGCGTCAGATACGAGGTGCCGCTGCTCAGGTGCATGTCCAGCGGAAATTCGCCATTGTATGCGGCGGCGCTGGCACTGGCGCTGGCGACACTCGTCTTGGGCGCAGCGCCCAGCTCCAGTATGACAGGCTTTTCCGTTTCCGATTGGTAGTCCACATCCGTGCAGGCGTCGTCGTTGCCATCGGTGGTTATGGCATGCGGCACCAGTGCCGTCGGCTCGTCGCTGGCATTGTTCAGCAATTCGTCGGACATTTTCACAGTTGCAACAAATGTTTTTGCTTGCGTTATTGCGCTCCTCTAAGTGCAGCTTCAATATTTTATTTTTATTATTGCTTTTATTTTTATTAAAAACTTTAGCTTTTTCTTTTCTTTGCACTTCTAACTTAAGTAAATTAATATCACAGTTTTGCAGTTAAGCGCGATTACGGAGACGCGGCGACACACGAACCGACATTTCAAAATCGTCCATCGACTACAAGTGCTTTCAATGAAATGCCGTAAGGTTTGAGATCGATTTTTATCGCACCTTAAGATCACTTTCGTTTTTTAAGCCGTAAACGGCGAGCTTAAGTTCTCTTTGCGCGGAATGGCGACGCGTTCACACAATGCGTCGTGTGTTCGCTCCCACACAGCGATGTAGTTACTCCGACTTGAACTCCACGGGCCGGCGCTCTAGTTTGATATATGAAAATATGGATATATGTTGGATAATAAGTGAGTACGTGATCAATTGTTTTGTTCTGTGCGCTGGAGAATACCTGAATGAAACTGATGATAAATGCTCAAAATAACCGAATGCAGAGGGAGCGCATAGACACGACTCGGTCGAGTGGCGATAGGACATGGCTGATTTTTGTGTCCTACACATGGATGCAGGTATGCAGTGTGAAATGAGGTACAGCTCCAAATCAAAGTTGGATATTTGGACCCGAATATTGTACAATCAAATGTAATAATTGCAAACTAACCTCAAAGGTTGGATCTAAAATGGCGGCTCTATTTTGAAATTTCATGAACTGTAAGGATTCGGATAGTTAAATGTTAAGGAGTATAAGGAGCATTATAACGTTCACATAAAGGGGAGTGAAATATGGATAATCAAAGGGATATAGATTGATATTAGTTAAGAGATGATTGCGTCTTTTTCTGGCCATTAGTTCTTCTGTTGAACGAGCTGTTCTGTGTGGATTTTATCACTGACAATGTCTTGAAGAAATCAAATTATTTAGAAGAGGCATTCTCAGAGGAAATGTAGGGAATAGAAAGAAAATCTAATGTAATTTAACCCTTTCGACTCCAAAGTTGCCTGAGAGCTACTTCACCTATTTGTCATCTTATAGCAAAGGTTACGATTGATTTATGGTTTTAATTTAAGTAGGCACCAACAAACTAATATTTTTAGAAGTGAATTCAAAGCAAAGACAAAAATTTTACTGTTATCCCCTATGAATTGGGAGCGTTTGATCAAAACCATGTTTCTTTAATAATAATTATATCAAATCAAAAAGTGATAATTTTGTATTTTTCCAGAAATATTAAATAATTTTTCTGTAATTGAAAAATATTAATACAAAATTTATTTAACCCGTTTTAAGCTAAAATTTTTCAAAAGTAAACTAGCTCTAGAACTCTAACAAAGAGGCGACTTCAAATGTCGTGTGCACACTTCTTAGGCAAATGTTTCATGATTTAAATACCAAAAAGTAATATCGAGACAAAGGGTAAAATTCGGGGTCGAAAGGGTTAAATGATACTTTGAACATTGTCTTGAAATTAATAATTCTAGCAAGTTGTGGTCTCTGGAGCCAGTTTAATTTCGAACCAACCTTACTAAGGCCCAGAGTTGCCGCTTTTGGTCTTTTCGGACCAAAATTGGTCAGATTTTTTTACTTTCGTCCGCTTAAACGAATTTCGGTCCGTTTTGTGATGTCAATATCTTTTCATTAGTACAAACAATTTACTTGAAAAAATAAAATTATAATTTAAAAATGAATTTAAAGATATCGCAAATTTTTAATTTGGTCGGTTGTGGTCGGATTTGGTCGGAAGTTTGGTCGGAAAAAAATTTTTCAAGTGGAAACACTGCTAAGGCCCTTAAGTTGAATGATTTAAGACTATTCAGTTCACTTAAGATGTGCTGCAGGCTTTCCATCTGCGTATAGAACAGTCTGAGCTGTGAAAGAGCAGCTAACCAACAATCTTGCAGATGAGGTCTACAGAAATTTTGAATATTATTGGTTCAAAGAGGACAAGATATACAATGCAAGAACTCTTTGTATGCAATGAAATCTGCAGTTTCAGTGTTGAAAAATTTATTTTCGAAAACACTTTACATTTCTATGGATTCACTTTAGGAACATCAGACTAACTTACTTGCATTGTAATGATTAGGTATCGGATTTATATGCAAAAACTATGAAAAAAATGCAAAAATATGCAAAATATGCAAACATATGCAAATATGCAGTGCATATGTTAGCTCATTCTTAATATTTTTCAAAAAAAATAGTTTCTGTCTTGGTCCTGTTCAAATCGGAAGCTCCAAAAAAATATGCACTTGCATATAATTCCGATCCCTAGTAATGATTGTACTGTATGTTTACCGCTGAGTATTCGGTTCTGCGCCAGGACCTTGGACATTATCATAATCAGTCCGTCCGCCGCACGTACTTTACAATGATTAATAACGGATAATTCTTCTACGACTACACACTATTTCAATGCGCTCGCATCACACGGCGCGCTCTCCGCTCGACGAAAAGTGGGCCGGTCCAAGACACTCGAAGCGACAAGCGCTCCAATTATTACACTCGCTCTGCCGCACTTGAGCCGCGTGCGCGTCACGGCAGCACCTCTATTTGTCATCACTGCTGTGTGCGTTTTCTCCGCTGGCTGTCGGTCGGCCTGTCTGTCTGTCTGGCTGTTTGTTCGATTGTCCATCATTCATCAATTAGATGCACATTATAAAGACACAAGTTGACAAAACGTGCGTGTGTCAACAGCGTCGTCGCCTGCATTGCCGCCACCAGCCACTCCGCATCTTTGTGTCGCGCAATATTTTGTATCACTTGCTTCCAGGTAAGCGCACACGCTCTTCGACCGGTGACGAGCGATCGTTGATCGTTTGCCTTTTAGCCTATCAGTCCGTCGCATTTGAATGCATTGTTGAATTTAATCTTTTAATACCACATGCGTTGCATTTCCCAAGAAAAAAGAATAATAATAATAAAAATGAAATAAAGAAATAAAAGAAAATTTGTTTCTTTCTTTTGTAGTTTTTTGATTGAAACGCTCGCGAATAAACACAAGTGTTTTGCTCGAAACAAAACACATATGTACGTGTGTGCATGTGTGTACGTATGTGTGTGTGTGTGCATGGAGAAGGGTGTGTATTAACTAAGCGGGGTGATTGCTACACATATTCGTATGTATGTACGTACATATGTGAAATGGCCAACTTGGCGTATGCCGATGCACATAAAACGTCTTTTATGACTTTCGGCTGACGCCACCAAATCGCAACGCGCCATCACTCGACTAATGCCGATTTCAATGTTAAGTGCTGTTGCGCCAAGCAGCCCAAAGGAGCGAGAACAAATCTCAGATTTCACAGTTTGCTATTTGGCTTTTCCTATGATTGCATATACTGCCGTAGACATGTTTGTTCTACATTTGCCGGCACAACAACAAAAATGAGTAATTATATGGAAATTTAAATGGGTCAGTTTTAGGCTGACAAACCGCTCAGTGACGTGATTTTGGTTTAGTTGGTAGCAAAGCAAATGAACGTTTTTCGAATTTTTCTTTAATGAACATTACAAAAGCTGGTTTTAATTCAGATTTATACATACATACATATATATCAAAGTTTAGTGTTTTGTTAAAATTGAGTTCGTCAGTAAAAGTGATATCATACCAAGTTTCGATTCTGTAAGACTAAAGCAACGAGATATATAAACTTTAAATTGCATGGACGTTGTCATGCTCTGATCTGACCAATATGTGACTCTATAACGAGTTCCTGCCCTATATGGGTTTGTTGGAATGGGAAATGTTTAAAGCAGGGACTTAACTATTATAAGTTTTTTAAGAAATTAATTGCAATGTAACTATATCAATGCAACATAAATTTTATTTGTTGATTATAATTATTATTTGCGACAATTAATTTTTACGTTGCATAATAACTGTTATGAGAAATAAATATTTATTCTCGATAATTATTGTTTTGGGATTTTTTTTGTTTACGTTCCTTCATAGCTTTTATTTATGACTTTTTTGATTTACGTCACCGATAACTATTATTTTGAGAAAATTGTTTTTACGTTGCTTCATAACTTTTATTTATGATTTTTTGTTATTTACGTTGCCAATAACTATTATTTGAAAGAACATTTTTTTTACGTTGCCTCATAACTTTTATTAAAGAAATTTTTTTTATTTACGTTGCCTTATCACATTTTGGGTATGAATTGATTTTTAATCGTTTAGTTGTTGGTGGAAATTAGGTTTCTGCAGTTAATTTGCGTGTGTCAATTTAAAACAATTAAAAATTAATTCATATCCAAAATGTAGTGATTCAACGTAAATTTTTTTTTTCAAAATAATAGTTATCGGCAACGTAAATGAAAAAAAACATAAATAAAAGTTATGAAGCAACGCAAAAAAAAAAATTTCTTAAAATAATAGTTATCGGTGACGTAAATTAAAAAAATCATTAATAAAAGTTATGAAGCAATGTAAAAAACAAAAATCCCAAAATAATAATTATCGACAACGAAAAATATACTTGTTACTTATAAGAGTTATTATGCAACTCAAAAATATTTATTACATGATAATAGTTATAGGCGACGTAAAAAATTTCTTATTGGAAATAATTATTATAAAGCAATAATTATAGAAATTTCTTAAATTAGGGCAATTTTTTTTATTCCCAAAAATATGGATAATAATTATTTTAGGTCTCTGGTTTAAAGCGATGCAATATTAAACCTTAAAGTTGGGTAAATCGCACCACGTCTACTTGATCAATTCGTTTAGGCGCATGAATGCGGTACAGAAAAACACTAATACGCAGACTTATATTCATACACATACATACATGTATTCGATATTTCAATATTTTAAGCAGAGAGTTAGGATCAACAAATAATGAATATATTTTCCATGTGCTTGGAGTTGGATGAGCCTTCCTCCCGATTAAACAAAAATGTTTCTATTTAATAATAGAAAAATAAAAACACTAAAAATAAACCAATAATTCCAAAACAGTGCGGAATTGAATGATACCATATGTATCAATATTTACAATTTGTTCGCATATTCAATTTTGCCACCATTCACCTATAGTCCATTAAGCATTTCATTCAAATTTGTTGCCCTTATAATTTCCTGATGAGTGAATTTGTGATTACACATGACATCTGAATTTAATTGATTTAAATATAATTTTTAAAAGTTTTAATAATAGATATGATTTGTGTATTCCTTGTATTATTCCTTGCATTATTGTTTATATAATAATTTGTTTTTATATCAAATTGTTTTTATAAAATATTTTAATGTTATTTGATTATGTTAAATTTTTTAATAATTGAATGGTCGGAATTCAAATTATTGTTATTAATTAATTTTTCAGTTACATTATAATCCACAAGTTGTGTTTTATAATACTTTAATGTTTAACATCTTTGTTGTAAAGTATTATTCTTACTACTAAAAGTAAACACAACATTTAACATGGAAAGCAAGCCGTTTTATTCATGTATCGTTCGCAAATTTTTCGACAACTCATTTAAATGCATTCAATGCTATAAATTAATTTCTGCAGTGTTCTCTCTCTCTCTCTGTGACTCTCCTCAGCACGTGGCAAATAAATTAAGTAGATAAAAAATTAAATTAAATTATCATTCATTCAATTCACTGCGCAAATTTCAGCGGACGTATTTCCATGTACTTGGCCAGCATCTCATCGGTCACCAGTTTGCGCGCTTCCTGGTGTTGCTGCACAATTGGCGTCACCGTTTCAATTGCTAATTTCTTTAGTTCTCCTGTCAGCATCTCACCTTTGCTGTACGCCACCCGTACTTCTTCCAGCTTGGCATCGTCTTCCAGGAAGAATTTCAACAGCTGAAATGCCACGTCTACGTCCGGATTGCCGCCCAGCTGGCGATGTTCCTCGACAGTTGCGCGTCCACCCGAGAAGGCATATTTGTTGATTTTATTCTTGATTTGCTTGGGTGTATCGACCAGAAACACAGCCGAGTTCTGATCGCTGCCGGACATCTTAGACTTGGCACCCTGCAGCGCCGGAAAGAAGCTGGAATGGATGAGCGCGCACTTGGGGAACCCCAGTCGAGGCGCCACATCACGCGTCATGCGAAAATAGGGATCCTGATCGATAGCGCAGGGTATAAGACAGTGCACAGGCTTCTTGCCGAATATGAAGGGAAATGTGTTCGAGAGCGCAGGCGCAGCTTGTGCTGCGGGAAAGCCGATTTTTCCAATCAGATCCGAATCGCCAAAGCCGAAGATGCCTTTCACTTGGTTAAAGGTAACGCATTTCTGAATGCGAATGATATTCTGATACATGGCAGGACATTTGCTGGACAAAACGAGCAACAATTAAATTTAATGCAATTGCTTGGAAGCATTTCAATGTGCACATTTTACCCCATAAACTCTAGATTGTTGAATATAAACGTCTTCTGCACATCGAAGCCCATAGCCACAATGTCCTTGGCATTCTCATGGGCCATCTTAATGGCAGCCTCGATTTTCAAATCCTTCCACAAGGCCTTCTCATCATCAGTCAACTGTATTACCAACGGCACATCGAAAGTCTCCTGCAGCCATCTAAAGCAAATAAACAACTAGTTAAAGCCACACGCATTATGCCGCTTGGTAGCCAAATACTTTGTCAAAATGAACGGAATCAAATGGCCCATATGCAGCGACTCCGAGCTGGGGCCACGACCCGTGTACAAATAAAACGGTTTGCCCTGCTCTTTCAGCGAGAGTATGGTGTGCAAATCACGATGCGAGAAGAAAATGCCACGTCTTATGAAGTGATGCACAGGCTTGCCTGTTATGTTCTCCATGCGTGCTATCAGCTCATCATCAATTTTTGAGGATCCAAAGCGCTCTAAAACAAAATATAAGGCAAATTACAAATATTCTGTGTCTGCAATGCTACTGTTGCGCAAATGACTTACTTATCAATTTATCGTAGTCGATACCCTCATCGTTGACGCTAGCCACGTTCCATGGATTCACCACATCGTTGTCGGCCTGATCCAGTGTAACCGCCTCCACGCCGTTGGGCACCTTTTCCTGACCATTGGTCAGCGTAAGTGCATCCACACCTTCCATAACAGCGACTTGTGGATCTGTATTGTTCATTACTTATGCTGCTGCTTCCTGTTGTGGCTTCCTCTTTGGTGGTTGAACACGTGTACACTGCATTTGGTAATTGGTAAAAAAAAGTGCGTAAGCGTACAAGAACGAAAAATCATTATACTTTGATACTTTGCAACTGCTCAACTTACAAATGATGCAACTTTCCGGTCCCTGGCGACAGTAGTTTTTTATGCTTTTTCAAGTTTCTTTGCTGGCAACATCCGATATTATTCAATTAATTGCCAATTTTTTCTCATGGAGCTGCTACTGTTGCAGGTGACTCAAGCGGACGCATTGCCAAAAAACAGCTGGATAAACTCACCACAGCGCCCACGGAATGCAGCCACCTCAGCCGAAGCAACTCTGAACGTTTGTTTACTGCCAAACACTGATCAGCTGTTTTCCCAATTTGCATTTTTGCATTTATACTACAGGAAATACTAATTGCTTTTCTATCTGCTGCCGCTATAAAAATTTTTGGACAAAGGATCAAAGCATTATTTAACCACCTCGACATGCCGCTGATGTACAACACAGGCGACTGGTTCGTGCTGCGACCGGACACGTATCGGTAAGTTCTTGTTAGCAATCGCATTGGCTTATCAAGCAACGCCCCCAACACCCCACAGAAAATTGGACTTGCTCACGCCCGACTGGCCACTGGACTTGGATTTGGAGTACATGCAGGTTGTGGGCGCACCATTCGGTGGCCCACTAGCGGTCATAAGAGATCCCCGACAAATTGTTCCCATCAAGGGCACTGCCAAACCTATCATAAGGATTTTCGATACAGCCGGCCTAGAATTGGGCAAAGTACTGGTGCGTACTTTTTTCGTCCAATAGCTAACTGAATCAAATTAAAATGAGTTTTATTGTTTTCAGTGGAACCATGGCAAACTCATAACCATGGGCTGGTCGGACACCGAGGAGCTGATATGCGTGCAGGACGATGCCTTGGTTTTTATCTATGATATGTTTGGCAAGGAAAAGGAATCGTATAGTATGGGTCAAGAGGCCAGTTTGACCAAGGTACAATTTCCTGTAGTGTAGTGAGTGTACAAAATGTGTACTACATAGACTATATTTTGTTGCACTGTGCTCGTAATTGACTGCCGTGGCACAGTAGTTAGTACCATAAGCCGTGAGTCTGAGAGTTGGGATTATAGCCCAACATAGAAACAACAATTGGCCCTTTCAGCAGGAGGTGGCAAACCTCTGGGAGTAGATTATTTGCTTTTGAAAAAATGCCTACATATAGGGGAATTCTTTGTATGGTGCCACTCTTTGTAAGGTGCTACCCCTGCTCGATTTCGACGTTCCAGCTATCCAAGCAAAAAAATTCCTACCGTCATTTAAGGTTTATATGACAACATCAATTTTAATGTGGTTTTTGAGGGAACAGATGCAATAACACGGTCTGGGTAGAAAAAAAGTGTCAAATTTGGTTAAGAAAAAACTTAAAAATAAAAACTGAAGGTTTTTCTTGCGGTGAAAAAGTAACCAAAAACTTATAAAAAACTAAGGTAAATATCAGTGTTGGGCTTAATTTTTAATGGTTTTTCATAATCCGAAATGATATCCGAGCATATCGTAAAAGGAAAAAATTTATACAATGATTTCCATAATGGCATAAAAATGTAAAGTGCCACCTTTTTTCTTTTTTCCTTTTTTACAAAGAATTCCCCTATTTATGATACAATCGTAGATGTGTGTTCTAAATCAATTACTCACAACGTTTTTTCTTTACAGATTGTAGATGCCAAAGTATTTCAATCCTACTCCGGCACTGGTGTTGCGGTGCTTACAACAACCGGGCGCATTTTTCTTAAATTGAGCAATGCAAAGGATTTTCGTTCCAGACAGTTGCCGGAAATTCCAAGTACTATAAAGCACAATATTTGTTTGGGTACAATGTGCATAATAGAAAACTTAACTACCCCTAACAGAATCACCCTCGGAGTGCACTTGCTGGGAAATTGTGACTGAAGATCGCAACAGTTATTGTTTACTGGGACGTGATCAGGAGATAATAAAACTCTTTCCCGGAGAATCGGTGGGCACAATTACCCGCAATCTCTTCGACAAGCCCTTCGATCGTATACTGTTCATCTCGGTTTCATACAACCATCAAAATCTGGCACTCTACACTAACACAGGACTGCTCTGGATGGGCACTGTTGATATGAAGAAGAAATACTGCGAATTCGACACGGGTCGCAAAGATTTGCCACGACAAATCGAATGGATTATGAACACGGAGAACAGTAAAGCAGATGCAGTGGTCATCTCGTATCCGTCCTTTTTGCTGGTAGTTAACCGCAATGGAGATAAGAATTTGTTCACCTACGATCCAGCCATATTTCTTATAGCCGAAATGGATGGCGTGCGCATATTGACAAACAGCGCTCACGAAATGATCCAAAAGCTACCGAAATGTGTGCAAAACATTTTTGCCGTCAACAGTCAGGAGCCGTCGAGTTTTCTCTTCGAGGCACAGAAAAAATTCCAGGAGAAATCGCACCAGGCAGATGAATATTTGAGTTTGTTTCGTGATAAAATGGACATTGCAGTGGATGAATGCATTGAAGCGGCAGGTTATGAGTTCTGCGCGGACACCCAGAAGAGTTTGCTAAGGGTGCGTAAGACGTTTATCTATTTTCATTGTTTGTAGCATTTGTTTTTGATACACAAAACTAACGTTTCAGACTGCTTACTTTGGCAAAGGCTTCATACCGTCACACAACCCCGATGAGTACGTGCGCATGCTTCGAATTCTGCGTGTTTTGAATGCGCTGCGCCATCCGAAAATCGCCATGCCACTAACGTTTAAACAGTTAGTACAAAAAACATTACAATTTTCTATTTTTATTAACGCGTTTTGCTGTTGTAGATTTTCCCATTTGAAAGCGGAAGTTGTGTTGGGGCGGTTGGTGTTCCGCAAGCATTATGCAATTGCCATACAGATTGCAAAACATTTAAAACTACCCGAATCATGGATATTGGAGCATTGGGCCTACCACAAAGTGGTAAACGATCGAAGTGAGTTGCCAAATTGAATTTTATCCGTATCACTATTATGAATTGAATTATTTCTACATTTGAATTATCTTATAAAACATAAAACTTACTTTAAATTATAAATTTTGGATTGCAGACGACAACGAGGTGGCGCGCAAAATTACAGAGAAGTTCAAAAATCCTTCGGTGCAAGGTATCTCATTTTGTAATATCGCCGAAAAGGCGCATGCTGCCGGTCGCGATGAATTGGCCATCAAGGTAGCTAAATATAATTGTTCAATTTAAATAATTCGTTCAATGTAACTACGTTTTTATTTAAATACAGCTTTTAGAGCTGGAATCACGCGCGTCCTTGCAAGTACCGCTTTTACTCAAATTGGGAAAATATGATCGTGCCATAAGGAGCGCCACGCAGTCTGGCGACACAGAACTAGTTGCCACGGTGCTGTTGGAAATCAAAAAGAAAATGATGCTGGCTAACTTCAACGTAAACCCTTCATTCGCTTCCTGATTTAATATGGTTTAATTTGTTGTTTGTCATCTTTCAGATAATCATACGCGAATATCCCATAGCGCTGAATATATACAAGAAAATCATGAACGAGTGGAGTCGCACCGCTCTCTATGACATCTATAATCAAGAGGACGACCAGAAATCAATTGCCGAATATCATTTTCGCAATGCGCTGGAAAGCGAGAGCTTGGAGTCGAATCTGCCAATTATAGCCAACAGTTATACGCAGGGCAGGAAGCATTTAGAAGCCGAGCTGTGCTCTGACACCAGCAAGATAATGAAATTGCAAAAGACTCTTTCCACAAAGTAAGTGAAAGTAAGTGAAGTAGCGAATTGACAGTTCATAATCTTGTCTGATTCGTAAGGTATGCCAACTCGCACGGACAAATTGTTTTCTATGGCATGTCCATACACGACACCATTTTGCAGCTGCTGCAAATGGGCGAGCTAAAGGAAGCAGAGAAAATCAAAAGTGATTTTAAAGTGCCCGATAAAAGGTGAGAGTGAATTCCTTTTATTGTTTGCTTTCATTTGTTCAAAAAGTTGAATACATTCTTATTTACATTTACTAAATTTGTCTTCTAAATATTTTATCTTTGATGTTTACTATTTCAAATGTAATTTACTACTTTGCCAATTAGTTTCATTTTAATTAATTTACTTCGCTTTCATTATTACCTTGACATTTAACAGATTCTGGTGGCTGCGCATTTTGACTCTGTCGGAAAAATATAAATGGGACGATTTGGAAAAATTTGCCAAAAGCAAGAAAAGCCCCATTGGCTATGAGCCGTTTGTGGAGGTGTGTTTGAAGCAGAATAATCTGCATGAGGCGCGCAAATACATAATGAAATGTCGCGATGATCGCAAAGCGCACTGGTACATGCGCGCAGAGTGAGTATTTGAAGCTGTACTTTCCCTTCCCAGAATTCAATTGAAAATGTCCTAAAATCTTGCAGGCTATTCGAAGAAGCCGCTGACAGCGCGTTTGAGCAGCGCGACTTAAACACTCTCTATGCAATACAACAAAAAGCTAATTCTCATGGCAATCGCGCTTTGTTGGAGAAACTTAGTTCGTACATTGCACTGTTGGCAGCAAAGAAGTAAAGCCAGGACTCAACACTTCTAAACGAAACAGATTTTTAAAATAATTTGTGGTAATTTTTTTTTGCAAGTGCAAACTTGTATTCCAAACTTTTATAGTATTCCATGAAATTGTGTATAACTTCTTAGTTTAGGCCAAACAAATAAATTTATACTCGACATTATAATTACCTGCTTTGTTGCTAAAACTGAAGACTTCGCATCGGTCGATTGAAAGACGTTGTGAAAATACATTTTGAAAGGACATTTTATTTTCATATTGTACGTATATATACGTTTATATGTGTAGTTATGTATGTAGGTATTTAGGTAGTAGATCACATAAAGCAAAAAAGAAAGTATATATTTTACTAACACTTCTTTCTTCTCCTGATTATTTTATATAATTATATATTATACGATAAAGACATTTCTTTACATAAAAATAATTTTATTATTATTATTACGTCAATGATTAAGTGTAGATATAGTACAATATATGGGTAATTACTATTATATTTACGAACAAAACAGCAGTCTTATTTACGATGAAATATTTTTTATTTGTTTTTAATATTTTTCAAAAACACATTGTTTTCATTTTATTATTTTCTTTCTTCATATTCAATGCTTCATATAATGCACGCAGTTATTACACGTATTTATGTATGTATGTATGTATGAAGAGAGATAATTCAGAGGGGTTCATTTATATGTTTGGGTTCGTCTAATTTTCGATTAATTACTTTTGATGTTGTGTGTTTATCAATGAGAAACTGTCATCAACTGTGGTTAGATATCATTAGTGGAGTAATTACAACTAAAACACGACATTTGTTCAATGATTTGAGGAGGAGGAGGAGTGATTTGCTAGTGGGGTGACACTTCGGTTACAAATCTCGATTTCTAATGCAATAACAGTGAACAAAAATACTCAACACTGAACACGAGCAGATACGTGGGGATATTAAAAGCAAGCAACTGCAACAGCAAATTGCTTGCAAGCGAGCTTAAAGCATTAATTTAAGTGTGGAAAATATTTACAACACTGTGCTGCACTGCGGTCGGGTGTCTTCTTAACGAATCACACTGGCGTAATCTGCTGGGCTGTCTGGCCTTGTTAGTCTTACGCAGCAATGAAATTAATGGAAACATCGAATGAGATGGGCTCGAATATGTTGCTTTTCCAATGCGTATAAGATTGATTCCGAGCACACACATACCTAAGCGACATTCATTAGCAACGAGACGCACTGCGGGTTTATTCAATTGTCAAATTACAATACTATATTCACTATATATGTATAGGTTGATGTATAGGTTGTCTAAGTTTCAAGATCTGCCGACAGTACGCACGGGCAAGCGACGATTTTACTTGAACTAACTAGGAAAAAGGCTATCAAACAAATGCGCGCCAAGGCGTAAACTATTCGAATCATTGTCCATGATGCCAACACAGCTCAATGTGCATTCGGCGCGACAGCTTTTGATGCTGTAAATTTCACTTCACAAAACCAACGCACTAGACACACTGCAATGTGAATAGCGCACAGCGGTTAGCAGTTGAAAATTGCATCTAATTTAAATTAAGTGATAGTTAAAAATTCAATTAATCAGCATTTGTCCACTCCGGCAAATTGGTTATGTTTTAGTAGTATTTTCCATAATCGCTATACACACAAACAAATAAATGAATACAAAATAAAACTAATTTCTCTACAATAATAGTGACTAGTCGAAGAGAATAAAAATTAATCTTCAGAATTATGTTACAATTTTTTGCTAAAAAAAATGGTACGCCTTTCTACCGTTAGAGACGTGGTGTAAAGACCTATGCAAACATGTTTGCATGTTTTCACATTTATAAATAAATTTGTCTAAAAAAGTTTCTTCTGCTTTTACTGCGGCGACGCATTCAACGGGATCAACGCACAATACAATTCAACTAGTGGCTGTTGGAGCTTTTAACTAATGTTGATTGAATTATTAGAAATTTGGACAAATTTGAAACTTTGCAATTCATGAATAGTTGATTATTTGGTACTTTTTGCTAATTAATCACTCAATTACGTATGAAAACTGCGATTCATTCTTGAAACTATTCAATGAAAACTTATTTTTTTTAATACACTTTATGATAATTTTTAAAAATTTTCGGTATTAATTAAATTTTGACATAATCTAAACTATTATCAGTAGCCGGTTGCGAATTGAAGAAATTAACCAATCATATTAATGAATTGTTAGTCACGTGATTGTGTAACTAAATCTTTGATTAATTTTTATGTGATTAATGGATTTGAGTTCTCAATTTTTAATCATTTCGTGCATTAGATTCAATTTAATAACTATTGACCGCAAATTCAAAGATTGTATAATTATTATTATTAACTGAAAATTTAAAATGTGTATTTTAATTGTATTTAAACCTAGTTTAAATAGTTTAACTGAACTCAAATGTCAAATCAAAATTCAATTGATAAAACCAAATGGTTAAAATTAACTAATTTTATTTGAAATCATTTCAAGAATGCTACTTGTTTAATCTACAAGCAGGTCATTGGAATATTTGCTTCCATGGACCCACAATTTGTTAGATGATCTTTAAATCTTGTTAAGACATAAGGCTCGTATGATTTATTATAAATTGTGCGTAGTACTAATAAAAATTATCTATCATATTTGTTTGAATTGATCAAACATTCCACATATTTCAGTGTTTTATTACAACTAAATGTACTCAACTAATATTCATAGTTTAATTACCTATTCAGCAAACTTTTTTAATCAAGAACAAAATCAATATGCTTTAAAAGTAGCCAATTCAAATATTTGACTTTTAAACAACTAGTTTTTCAATAAAATATCCTATTTAGCAATAACCAGCCAACCAAATTGTATGTACACCAGTCAAATCATTGGCCCTGAATTTTGAAGCCTTTAGCTTTAGCAAAAGATTCAGTGGCTCCTAAACCAATGACTAATTAATTAAAAGTACCAATTAAACACTTATTTCATGCTTAAGGTTCAACTAATACAACTCGCTCCAAATGAGTAACTTGAAATATTCAATTCAACACCACATGCCTAGTTAATTGTTCAACGAATATAACTAATTGAATTGAATTGTTGTTAATCCCGCAATTGCACAGCCACAGCATTAATTCTATGATTTTATATATATATATACATATATATATGTATTGTATATGTTCTTTACATTGATTATTCATACAAAAATGTTGGCTTTGCTTCGGCTAGTTGGGCGCTGAGGCCGCAGAGCTGGCACAGCCTCTGGCATAAATTTCATATAATTTCTATGCGAAAACTTTCAGGGCCGGGTGTAGGATGTTTCATTGTTTAGGATACGGATTTTCATATAGTTTATACTGAGCGAGTTTAGTTGAATGCGTTTAATATATGCATAGATATATGTATGTATGTATGTATGTTGCTAGGCATGTTTGTATGTATGTATGTATATGTCTGTAGTTAGGTATGCAAATTTCAAATACCAAAGGCAGGTGAAGGAAAAAGGTTTGGGCGGTTTTCCTAATTTATTTATTTAGAACGTCACAACCAAACCTTGTTATTAATATTACTATTTTAACTATACGAGTACTGGTATTTATGTATTCACTACGTAGTATTTTTCTTTATTTAATGCATGTTTACTTCGCATAAAGTTCATTTCAAGTTAATTCGGTTAACGGGCATTTTATAAAAATAGGAATTCTGAAACAATGGTTGACGGAATTTGTTCATCATTATTTTTTATTAAAAGCGTGTGTGTGTTTTTAGTTAGAATTGGAAAAGTATCAAGGCGAAGAGACTGGAAACAAGCGAGAGCACAAACAATGTATTCTAAGAGTGTAAGAAAGTAACTCAAAGCAGGTGCTGGGCAAAGTTTAAAGACATTAAAGAGTAACATTCATGTTTAACTGAAATGAATCAATAACTATCCAAAAATAAGTAGTATTTGTAATTAACAAATCATATTTTAATTAATTATTTTGAATTGCAAATTAATTGACTATAACAATTCACAATTATTTGTGAATTCCAATTATTTTTTGAACTGGACAACTAAATTGAATTAATTTCAAATTTGCCCAATACCACTCACAAACAGTTGACAGCCCATTGCAAGTCTGCTAAACTGGAATTTTAACTTCATTATCGACTAAAGTAAGAACAAACGGAATTCGGGAAAAAATTGCAACACAAAAAAACTTATTCAAAAAACTTGCTTGACTTCGGCACAGCTGCACAGCAAGCGCGTCCGTGCTGCCCTGCGTTCTTCGCCAATTCTTCAATTCAAATTACGTTCGTTAGCTTCCGTTGCCCAAGTATTGACCCATCCTCTTCATCATCATCATCATCATCATGTTCAACTTCTCTCTCTTTCTCCCTCTATCATTCTCTCTTTCTCTCTCCCTCACTCCTGCTCCCACCGCCTGGCGCCTTGCCGCGTCGCTTGCCGTCGTCTTCCACTCGCAGTCTTCATCACAGCCAAAACCAACGCTCTGCGTCTTCCTCCCTGCCACCACCTGCCGACCGCTCGTCAAATTCTTCCACATTCGCGTCAAAACTGCCACAAATCAATTCAATTGATTGTCTTCTGGTACAAAGCGCTCTTGTTGTAATTCTCATTCAATTGTTGTTGTATGGAACATAATTCATCGACGCCAGGTACAATCGCCACACCGCCCCCACCACAACCGCCAACCGCGACCACACTTGCAGCCCCCGCGCTGGCCCCGCCACCGTGAGTGCTGCCGTATTGATTGCTGCCGCCCGTGGCCGCGCCCGTGCCCGCACAAGCCGCCCCACCATCGATCGATTTGTTGCCGTTGCCACCACTGCAACTGCCGCCGCCGCCGCCGCCGCTGCCACCGTTTCCGTTGGCGGTGTACGCTTTCTTGTTGCTGGCTTTGTGACTGCTGCTCTGATTGATGCGCAAATTCGCGAGGAATTTCTCCTTGAACGTGTTGGCCGAGTACTTGTGCTCGATAAAAGTGGGCGATATGATGGGCGTGTTGCTGTAAGCGGGCGGGGCAGCAGTGGACAGCGCCAGCGGTGGCGTGGCGGCGATTGTGGGCGGCGCAACGCTGGCGCTGCCGCCGGTGACTAGAGCGGACGTGCGATTATTGGCCACGACTGCGCTGCTTGTGGCGGCTATGGACGAGGTAGCAGAAAGCAAGTGCCCACTGAAAGGGGTGGAGGAGGTTGAGTTTGCTTCTGTAAACAACAAAAGAGAGAGAAAAAGAAGAGAAAATAACGTATAAAACTAAAAAAAGAAGACTTTCTGGTTGGCAAAATTAAAATAGTTTAAATTAAAGAGTGGCGGTTATTGAAACGAAATCGATAGAAAGAGTGAGAGAGAGAGAGAGAAAGTGACAAAAATGACCGAAAAGTGGTTTCGAATGAAAAATGAAGCATAGGAATGTGTTGTGAATGCGAAAAAGTGTAATTATGACTGTGCCTGCAGTGTCTGTTGCGAAGCTTCCCAGTGTCAAACAGTCCCGATAATGTGGACAGGAAAATCTGCCAATACAATTAACATTTATATTTTCAATTTACTATTATTAATTGTAACAATTGGCTAACAGCTAATTTGTGCGGGAAGTTCCAGGATGTTGGATCCAGAAATCTTAATCGTTTTGAAACCATATTCTACCGTTGAGCAACAATATTTGCCAAATAGAAGTGCCAACAAGAAAATGTACTGGAGCTCCTTAAACTGCCATCAATTTTTAGTTCATCACTCATTATTTGGTCAAAATCAAAGTTCAGGCTTGGTCATTTGTTTAATATTACTTGAAATTAGTCAACTTTCAAATTACATTTTTCCAAAGAAATTGTTTCACAAATATATTTGTAGGACTTTCGAGTTCAAAGTGGCTCAAATTCGCACTTCTAGTCAAATGTTGTAATTTTGTATAACAGAGCAATTCATTGCATTCGCATATTTGTGTGCCCCAGAAACATTTAACCCTTTCGACCCCAAAGTTGCCTGAGAGCAACTTCACCTATTTGTCATCTTAAAGCTACGATTGATTTATGGGTTTAATTTAAGTAGGCACCAACAAATTAATATTTTTAGAAGTGAATTCAAAGCAAATTACAAAAATTTTACTGTTATCCCCAAAATAATTTCCAATAATTTGCAGCGATATCAGGGAAAGTTTGTGTTCTAATTGAAGTCTACGAATTGGGTTTGATCAAAACCCTGTTTCTTTAATAATGGTTAAATAAAATCAAAAAGTGATAATTTTGTATTTTTTCATAAATATTAAATAATTTTTCTGTAATTAAAAAATATTGATACAAAATTTATTTAACCCGTTGTAAGCTAAAATTGTTCAAAAGTAAACTAGCTCTAGAACTTTAACAAAGGGGCGTGGCGACTTCAAATGTCGTGTGCACACTTCTTAGGCAATGATTTCATGATTCGAAAGGGTTAAAGTGGCATATTTTCTCGTTGTCTTCCATGTTCTGGGTCTGTGCAAACGCTTATCTGCCGCGTCCATATTTCAACTATGCCTCGCACTCTATATGCAACTTTTCATGCATTTCCACAATCCTTCGAAACTACACAAACACACACACAACACCCGCCGAACTTTTCATTCCGTTGCTTAAACATAAATGTACAGGATTTCACTAAAGGCTTAGGTTAGCGCTTTGTAACTGAAAGTACTACAGTGCGTTCAATTTACTAACCGAAGATTGGTGCGCGGTGCACTTTAGGCTACTCCTGCCTCCACACAGTACGTCACAGTACGTGTCGTCGTCTCAACTGTCCGCATGGGAGAATTTCGTAGGCATCACTAACTACTAAATTATGCTAGGAGTTAATACTTGAGTTCAATTGAAATTTAATTCGAATGTGATACTTTCAGTTTGACCATATCTTATTTGTTATTGTATGTAATGTAACTTATTATCTCGCACATCCATAAACAACTGACGGCATTTCATTTTAATCAGTTTAAGCAATAACTAGTTTTTATTTTTCTTTATGTTTAGATTTTTTTTTTCGTTTTTTATTTGTTAATAGGAGATCAGCAGTTTTCGAAACAATACATAAGTGTTGGAAATTCAGTATCAAAAAACTAAATATTTATACACAGTGAAATGAATAATTATTAAAAAAAAAAATTAACTAAATAAATTACTTATTACGCATTATTGGTAATATTGCACAAGTCAACTAAGATTTACAGTTTCAATTCTACAAAAATTGCAGCAGTCTAAATTACAAGGATACTTGAAGGTTCTAACAAAACCCGCGTTTCGCTGATTGTTACTCAGGTGAAGAATTCAAATTGATTGGCATTTGTTCGTATACAGAAGGGGTTTTAATAGAAAGTGCAGTACAGAGATACTTTGACCGTGTAGCTGACACGGCTAATGCAGAATGTGCAACAATATTGGCTCTTTGACAATGTTGCAAATGTGTTTAGAGATATAGTCGGGACGAAAACTACCAAAAAACTCGCATGGAAAACGGTTGAAAATATACATACATATACAATTGATCAATAAGGCGATATACATATAAACATTTCATATTTATCTATGACAAGGTGTCATACCGAAAGTGATGCGTCATTAATTCATATTTTGTAGACACAAAACGAAGCATGGGGGTAATCTTTTTGTATGTGTAATCGAACAGTCACACTATAGGGAGCACACTGCCAATTCATGTTGGACAGCTTTCACTAAACATGCCAAATTAATATTATTACACACTCCAACTTAGCCAAGTGTGTCTCGGCGCATTGCATTTTTCGCAAATGGCAACAGCTACAGGACAAATACTCGCGTTATAAGTGCAAAAAGCTTATACCGTTATCACTTACAACTAGTTTTCAACTTTTTCATGTGCGACAAGAGATTACAAATTAGATTCGTGAGATTGCATTTCGCTTTAGCACACAAATTTAACGTTCCTTTGCATAACTGGATTTCATTCATGCAAACATTAATATTTCACATTTAATTTGGTGAAGCTTGCGTTTGTGTGCTAAACGGAATCCTTGTGGAAATCGAAAATCAGCGTGAGAAAGCATTAAAAAATAGTTGGTCTAACGATTAAGGAACTTAAATAAGTGCTAACGAGCGCACTCGTCTCTCCGGTTATGCGCAACTGCCACGTGCTCTTTGGCGCATCATCCAAGCCGTCGAGGGCGCAGTCGCTGGGACTGCATTGAAATCAATTAAGAATGCAAATAACCTTTCTACTTGAATTCCCGACGCATTAGCAATGTCTTTAGTATAGGCTACGTTTCGTCGTTGACAACACCGACAACAGCATCGGCAGCAACAGCCCCCGCATTGGCTGCACCGCCGCCGCCGCCGCCGCCAACTGCACTGCCCGAAACGCTAACGGCAACACTGTTGGCCGCGCTGTTGTTGCTATTACTGTTGCTGCTGCCGCTGCCGTTGCTGACACTTGTTGTTGTCGCTGTCGACACGCTGGTCAAGTGTATGCTGCCCACGACGATCGGTTTCTTGTGATGCAGTGCGGCTGTCAGTGCAGACGAGCTCTTCGCTGGCACCACGGTGGGGCCACTGCCGTTGGGGCTGATCGGCGTTAATGGAAGATTGTGTGACTGTTGTTGTTGTGGCTGGGTTTGCTGTTGCTGTTGTTGTTGTTGCTGATGATGATGCGTGAATGTCAACGTTTGTGTGGGTTTTGTGGGCGATGTGGCCGGTGTTAGAATGCCTAAGTTAACCAGATTGGGTAGCGCAATTTTAGTGGGCGTGGACTGTGGCGAGTGTTGCAGCTGCAGCTGCTGCTGCTGTTGCTGTTTTGGCTGATGTTTGTTGCCAGCGCCGCCATTGTCTGCCATGGACTGCAGCTTGTGCTGCTGTGCTATATCGACAACATTGTTGGCATTTGCTGCCGCCACAGCAGCAGCCTGTGCCGCATTTGTTGCCAGTTTCAAAATCTTGCTGGCCGCTGCATTGGCGGCCAACAAATTGGATGCTGCAGCAGTTTTGGTTGCAGTTGCTGTTGTTGCTATTAAGCCGGCAGTGTTGCTGCGCACTAAATTGTTATTGTTACCTGATGTTACTGCTGTGAGGCTGTGCAGCTGGTGATTGCTGCCAGCAGTCGCGCCGAATTGCTGCGGCTGCTGTGACGTCTGCTGCTGCTGATGATGCAGACTGATGCCAGCACCAACGCCGTTGGCTGTTGCAATTAAGCCGGCAGCGCCATTGCCGCTGCTGCCGCCGCCGTTCACCACAGCGCCAACACCGTTTGCCAGTTGCTGCAGCACGCTGCTGCCGCCACAGGCACCGTTGTGTGTGTTGCTGCTGCCGCCATGGCAACTGCTGGCGCTGCTCGACATGTTGCTGATGCTCGAGGGACTGAGTGAGCCCAGCGACTGTGACGGCGAGCTGCTGCGCTGCATGAGTATGCCGCCGGCGCTGCTGCCAATGCTGGCCACATGTTGCGTGGTAAGCACGCTCTCCGGCGACGAGTTGTGCGCCACGAGTGCGTGACTCTTCAGGCCCTGGGCCGTTTTGTAGCTCTTGCCGCAGTGGCACTTGTAGCCCTTGCGCACCCTGCACGAAACCAAACGAATAGAACAAGTGTTAGTTTTTTGGTCAATGTATCGAATTGCTTTTGCGTTTACTCACTTGCCATCCTTCTTGTGACCGTTCTTCGAGTGGTACTTGATGCCGTTGACATTCTTGTAGCGCTTCTTACAGCCCGGAACAGGACACGCAAACGGTTTCTCATAGCCCGGTGTCCCGTTGCTTCCGGTGCCGGAATGCCTTCACAATTCACACGCAAAAATGCAAATATTCAAATATTCAATCTTTCAAAAAAACAGGTTGCTGAGCAATCACCTGCTTCCATAACGCATTATGAACTCGGAACTGAACTCTTCCGTGGTCCAGGAATCATTGCTATCCTCTGACTCCGAGACAACCATTTCGTCCTCGTCCATTTCACTGCCTGAAAGATATAGCAAACAACGTGTTAGGAAAAGCAACAAAAAGTCAGAAGAGTCAGAAAGAAGGAATTGGGAATGAGAAGGTTAAGTTTATGTGAGTATATGTTAAGCAGTGGCGCATGCAGGGCAGTTTTGGGGGTTCAAACCCCTCAAATGTATGTTTTTTACAAAAATTACACTGCACAACAGCATATCTGTTGCATGGAGTTTTTTACATGAATCTGAATCGTTTTTGCACGCTGTTTTCAAACCCATACTCCGTTTTTATGGAACAGCTCTAGTTTTCACAAAAAATAGGCGTGTCACTCTTTCGAATTTTCCTCGGCTTTTTTCTCGTTTTCGACTGTAATTTCTGAACCAATAATCCTCGATTTGATTTTTATATCGTTGCACTAACAACATCTCACGCCATCTTTTCTGACATTAATCAATTTTATGCGTTCTAAATTGGCGTTGTAATAAGGTTTCAAAGTAGGAAAATATTGAATTTCAAGACGTTTTTTCTGATGGCGAAAATTGTACAGATGTTTCATAAATCAAGTTACAAAGTATATGAATATCTTAAGAAGAAACATCAAGCAATACAACACAGCCAAATTATTTGGCGGAATACACATTCGCATCGAAATAATAGCAAAAATATACCATGGCCATTTTTATCACTTTTCATACTTTCTCCGTAAAAAATTAGGGGCCTCAAAATATGCTCTTTTATATGTTCCATTTATAGTCTGAAATACAAGCAAAAAACAAAAAATGTTGAATTGCTCGGAACAAAAAAAAATCAAAAATGTTGCATATTTTTAGGCTCCTATTTTTTTAAGGAAAAAGTATGAAAAGTGATGAAAATGGCTATACTACATTTTTGCTATTATTTCGATGCGAATGTGTATTCCGCCAAATAATTTGGCTGTGTTGTATTGCTTGATGTGTCGGCTTTCATTATACACCTAACTCGTTAATTGATCTACGAATGATGTACGAGTGTATGTTTTTGACCATCAAAGAAAACGCCTTTAAATCCCATTTTTTCCGATTTTGAGGTCCAATTACCGCGGAATTTTAAAACGTATAAAAATAAGTTGCATCGGAAAAGAAGCCGTGCGGTGTTGTTAATGCGATAAGGTGAAAATCATGTCAATCGGTTTTTTGGTTTAGAAATTACGATCAAAAATATGGAAAAAGTAGAGGAAAAACTGAAAAAATGACATGGTACCTATATCTCACTAACTAGAGCTGCCAGAAAAAATCTGAGGGTAGATTCGAAATCAGCGCACCCAAATTAGTAAGAAACAGTAGAAAAACTCCATGCAACAGAAAAAAAGTGTTTTTTGTTGTGCTGTGTTATGATTGGCAAATATGATGTCAAGAGTTGAGTACGGAATCACTCCAAAAATTAAAAATCATTTGTGCGCCAATGATACTATATATCTGTGGTCATATGGGAGAGTAGCTTAAGTCGACAAAAGAGAATTGAGTTATTGTTGAGTTTGCAGCTTTATGGAAGTCTAGACGCTTAAATATATTTCATTCGATTTGAAAATGCTGTCCTTTAACAATATTAAGTGTGTTTACTTCTTAGCTCAAGTTTTTTTAAAGAACCATGCATTGGTCAGAACAATTTATGTGTACATGGTTTTCAAAGTTCAATTTTCGACTTAAGCTACTCTTCCATATGGCCACAGATATATATATATATAGTATAATTGCGTCCTTGCTTTTCAATTGAGTATTTTATATATTTAAAGTGGTGAAATCAAAACTGAATCATTTACTTCGACATTGCTTCTATTGCGGAAAAATATTGATATTTTTATTAAACAAAGTCAACAAATTAAAAGTGTATTGCAAAGTGCTAGTCGGCCATATTAGATAATTCAGAAATCTTTTATAAAAAAACAATTGTTCATTAATAACAGTCGTTTCATAAACTCAAAATCAACGACCCCAAATAATCGAAAAAGCATTTCAAAGGTACACGTTGCCGAAATGTAAATAATTTTTGTTTTGTTGTTTTTGGATTTTGTATTTGCTTATTGCAATTATAACTAAGCGTTTTTGCCTCACCAGTGGGCGTATTGCTGCGGTTTGACGACGACATACTATAACTGTGATGCTTTATCGCCAGCTTCCGCTTGAGTTCAACGCCCGTCGGGTTCGTGGAAAGGAACGGACTCTCCTTGCGTGCATCTTCCGATATGAAGCGCAGCACATAGCTCAGCGGTATGCATGCTGGCTGCGCCTGCTCTTTCTGTTCCACCACTTTGGGATCATAGTCTGCAAGAGAGCATGGAAAACGATTAACACAATTGAACGGCGACAGTCATGTGCGCCTTATGCGGGCCATTAAAATATTGTAGTGGCAATTCATAGATAATCACAAAACAAAAGAGTGTAATCAAGTGATTGGCTCCCATACAAAAATAATCGCAATAGCCGAACAACGGTAAAAATAGTTGAAAACAAAATCAGGCAGTTGATATGAATCACGCTGCTGTTGTGCCCAGTGCGACACGTTGTGTGGTCATAAACGTAAATAAAATCACTTGTTACTTGGACACACACACATGTACGTGTGTGTGCATCTCTGTGTATGTATTTGAGTATTGATTTTTTGTGCTGTCATAACACTCATCCAATCGATCTATTGACGGCAATAAAAATTAGCACGAGTAAACGTAAGTAAATTTGAACCTTGCCTACGTGGCACTATTAGCGCATTCCTGCGCACACAATCAATTCGATATTGCGCTCGAGAATTTGATTCTTCTAAACGTGTATGTGTTTGTAGAACATCAGTGAAACCCGCCTGATCCATCGCACTTGCTTAAATCTAAGCAAATATTGAATATTTACAAACGGGCTTTGTGGCACATTTTGGAAACTTCCGCCATTTGATCGCATCGCCGAAGGCGTTCCATGGCTGAATGCGAGCCACCGTCTAATTGCTGTCAAAACATATACATATGTACGTATAAGTGTCAGCTTTATCTTATCGCACGGCAGAAATGCTTTCAGCATAATCCAGCGCGCTTCGTTGTCCGCACAAATATTTGTATAAAATACGCGAACAGACACAAAAGGTATTTCGAAGCTATCCAAACGTCACATGAAACGCGAGTAGGGAAAGTGGTGTTGCTACCGAATCACTTTTGTAATGGCGTACACCATGTATGAATGTCATATACTACAAATAATGTGTGTATAGTACATAGACGAGTGAACGCACGTACATATCGCATGTATGCAGGTGATTGCAGAAGCATTAGCAGATCAGATAATCTAAAGAGCGTGACGCAAAGCTTCAATCTGACGTGAGCCATCTGCATTTTTGGTCATGGAAAGCTATGGAATGGAAAGCCTTGCATTGGTTACAATATGGAAGTGTGGGAAGTTGCAAAAGAACTTTAGGCCATAGGAGAATCCGTGAATGACAGCAATCCGTGCCACAAACAAGTGACACGATTCGGAAATCAACATTCTGGTATTAGAAGTGAGGTTAAAATTTGCATATAGAAGTGAGGTTAAAATTTGAAAAGCCAGAAAAACAGATCTAAGACAGACGTAACAAATCAATTCAGATCATAGGAGTCGGAAGAAACTATGAGTGTGGGTAGTTCTTTACACACTTTGTCGCAGATAGAAGTGAGGTTGAAATTTAAAAAGCCAGAAAAATGGATCCAAGAGTGTCGTAACAAATCAATTTAGATCACAGGAGTCGGAAGAAACAATGAGCATGCGTAGTTCTTTACACATTTTGTCGCATATAGAAGTGAGGTTAAAATTTGAAAAGCCAGAAAAATAGATCCAAGAGTGTCGTAGCAAAGCAATTCAGGTCACAGGAGTTCTTTCAACACTTTGTCGCAGATAGAAGTGAGGTTAAAATTTAGAAAGCCAGAAAAACAGATCTAAGACAGACGTAACAAATCAATTCAGATCACAGGAGTCGGAAGAAACAATGAGTGTGGGTAGTTCTTTACACACTTTGTCGCAGATAGAAGTGAGGTTAAAATTTGAAAAGCCAGAAAAACAGATCTAAGAGAGACGTAACAAATCAATTCAGATCATAGGAGTCGGAAGAAACTATGAGTGTGGGTAGTTCTTTACATACTTTGTCGCAGATAGAAGTGATGTTAAAATTGGAAAAGCCAGAAAAACAGATCTAAGAGAGACGTAACAAATCAATTCAGATCACAGGAGTCGCAAGAAACAATGAGTGTGGGTAGTCCTTTCCACAAACGAGTGAAACGACTTAGAAACTGCAGTACAATATAACTACAGGGTTTTTCATCATGAGCCGAAAAAGTAAATAAAGAAAAAAAATCAATTAAAATTTGAATTTTGATGAAACTTTATTATCAAAATAATATTTGGTTTGTGCCATTAGTAATGGAATATGACATCATTTAAATGACCGCCACGAGCAGCCTGGCACACCTCGATTCTTTTTAGGTAATTTTCGATGACTTTTTTACATATAGCAGGCTGTAAGGCGCCAAGAACTGCACGTATGTTATCCCTCAAATGCTCCAGAGTCTGCGGATTGTCTGCATAGACTTGGTCTTTCGCGTAGCCCCAAAGAAAAAAGTCCAAACGGTTCAGATCGCACGATCTTGACGGCCAATTACGGCATTACCAAAACGCGAAATTATGCGTTCATCGAACCTGGTTCGCAATTCTGTCATGTTCGGTCGTGTTGTGTGGCATGTAGCGCCGTCCTGTTGAAACCACATCTCCTCCACATCCATATCTTCGATCGCTGGCCAGAAATACTCGGTTATCATACGGCCATAACGTTCAGAATTGACGGTAACGGTCTGTCCTTCGTCATTTTCGAAGAAATATGGCCCAATGACACCACCGGACCATAATGCACACCAAACAGTGACTCTAGGTGGATGCATTGGGCGCTCGACAACCACGTGTGGATTTTCTGAGCCCCACACACGACAATTTTGACTATTAACGTAACCGCCGAGGTGAAAATGTGCTTCATCGCTGAAGAAAATTTTGTGCGAAAAATTGGGATTTTCGGACTGTTTTTAAATTCGGGTCATCTTCAACACTGGCAGCTACAGCAGCAATATTTTCGGCCGAACGAGCAGGGCGATTGCGTATTGGCCTCTGTACATCTTGTACAGAACCAGTTCGTTCGAATTTCGCCAATAAATTCGAAATTGTTGACAAAACAGGCCGTGACGTCCGAAATCCTTCCTTAGTGCGTGAAAAGTGGTGCTCAAATTTTCACCATTTTTATAGTGAATTTTCACTATGTTTACACGTTGAACGATGCTAAATCGGTCCAATTTCATAAATGGCAAACACTAAACTACAATATTAACACAATGCAACGATAGATGACAGCTGCGGTTGTCGAACGCAGGGCTGTCAAAGTTTTCGGTTCGAAATGAAAAACCCTGTATATATCCGATTTAAATGTTGCTATAACGAAGAAATTCAGATCACAAAAGTCGGAAGAAACATTGAGGGTTTGTAGTTTCCTCTGTGGACAATATAACTGACTGACTATATACCTGATCAAATTTTCTTGTGATCAAGTTTCAAATACTTTGCTGCACCTTTCAGTTGACTACAACCTCGCGCTCGCACTTGTCTCATTGTCTCAAAATACCACACTATAAAAAAAATCATAAATATAACACATTTACCTATATGCACCTGTGTGTGAGTGTGTGCGTATAGTTATGCGCATAGCGGTCGCATCACTCCATCGAGTGCGCGACTGCACAATAGTGACAGCAACAATAATGACAACAAAAACAACAATAAACATGTACTTTGCCTTTGAATTACATCGACATAGTCGCTGCTTTTTTATCTTGCAATGCAGTTTGTTCTCATTTCCACTCCACCCCACTCCCTCGCTGCATTGTTATTGTAATCAAGCGTTGCAATTGTTGGTGCCGCCATTCTAGTTGTTGCCAATGGTGTCATTGCGAAAATTGAGAACAGATTAAAAGTTTAGAGACTCTGACAACAACCGCAATGGCAGCAGCAGCACCGCCAACAACAAAACGAGCAACAGCACATTCGGGTATTTGTTCGCATTAACCTGATTTGAATCTGAAGCAAGCTAAGGTTAAATCGGCGCACTCAGCACTTTGCACTTTGCTTGCATGTACAGCAACGAAATCAAATAAGCGCAAAGTAAATTAATGTGCTTTTTCTCTTTTTTTTTTTTAAAGACCCGCAACCTGCGCGCGCGTACGTAATGTCAACAGATGTCAAATGTCTGCGATGTCTGTAAGCGACGGGCCAGTTCGAACAATGTTCATTAAATTATCAACTAACTGATATAAGCGCGTTGTGTTCGTTTAGGCTTTTAGTACAACAGTCTCTGGTTGTTGTTGTATTGGTCTGTAAGTGTGTGTGTGTGTGAATGACACATTTACTCACTTTGACGCAGTTCAATTCGATTTAATTTGCCTTTAGTCACGGCGCATCTTTGGCCCAGCTCCATCAAACAATTAATAACAACAATTAATACATACATACATGTATACCAACACATATTCACACCATGCATACATATGCATGTGTACGTCTTGCGTATTATTAATTTTAATCACCCCTGAGCGCACATACATTCGTGCATATTTTGACGTTTCTTCGGCTCGTGTGGGCCGCACACACGCCAAAAACTTACAGTTTCATTGATAACCCAAAGTCAAGTCACTCGAGTGCAAAATTCAAATGCCATTATATCAGTGCGATTACTGCCGCGGCGAGCAGTGCAGTGCTGTTGTTTGCTTGGTTTCTACATTGCATTCACAATTGTTTACTTTTTTGCCAAAGCTTTGTATGTGCGTGTGTGGCTACGGCAAAGAAAAATATCGGCGACTGAATTATGCCTTTTAATAATATTAGCCTGCATGCGTTTTGTATTACGAGAATGCTTATACATTGCACACAAATTAATATTAACATGCAACTGTGTGCGAGAGTTCGGGTTAAAAAAAACCCTAGCATGCAAATATTGGCGTTCAAGTATTTAGATCAAGTTTAAAGTTTCAAAGCTTTACTTAAGCCCACAGCGCATGATTTTCGAAATAAACTGCACTGAAAATGGCATGCAACGAAAGGTTAGGTTAGGTAGGGAAGGGTGTGTGCAGCACAAGCCACACTTCCACTCGGAGGCCAAAATGGCCCATTGTGAAGTCCTTCCTAAGTCGCTCTGGGGCCAACTAATAGTCTCAATCCGGGCCAAACTAGTTCGAGCTCTTGAAAAAAGAGAGCAGATTCGAGATTTCAACTTTCGCCACACTAGCCAGGTCTGTCCGGAATCTTGACGGAATCTTGCTGAAGAGCCGAGCAGAGACACAGGAAGTGTTGTATCTAGTGTCCGACCGAAACCACTTTTTTGGGCCGAAACCGAAACCGAGTTTCGGGTTTTTTTTTAATATTCGGCCGAAACCGAAACTTTCTAGTTAAAATAAAAATCACCATATCAAGCATTTTTTTCAACAAACGAATTTTACATTATGTAAATAAAGAACAAACAAACAAACATAACATAAATAAATAAATACTTATTAATAAAAACCATTTATTCATTTTTTAAAAACATAAACATGAAAAAATCACCCTTTCATACCTTACTTTCTAATATTCAAAATTAAATAATTTAACATTATCTGCTAAAAAAAAAGTTTATTTACATTGGTGGCATCCAAATTTCTCCTCCTTTCACTATATATCTGCTACACAATAAAATATAAAAAAATTTTCTAGAAAGTTTCGGCTTTTCGGCCATTTTTTGGCCGAAACTGAAACCGAAACCACTTATTTGGGCCGAAACCGAATATTCGGTCGGACACTAGTTGTATAATTTTTTCTTCATCTTCGCAGCTTCTGCAGACATCACTGGACAAGAGGCGCCGTTTGATAGGCATAGATCCAATGGCGCAGTGTCCAGTGATGACTCTAACGAGCTGTCTAATAGAGGTTCGACTCAGGGCCAGTGCAAATTGCGTTTTCCTCAACGAAAGGAAGGGCCATAGTGCCCGGCAGGTACTACAATCCGTTCTGCTGCGCCATGAGGACCCGATGTTCTTTTTGCTCAACCTGTCAATATACATATATATACAGGGCAGATATCGGAGGAAGCACAGAGTTATCTACATTGGTGGTAGGCCAGGCGACTTTCTTATCGTTCTAGTAAATTATGTGAAAAATTTTCGACCACAATACATATGTAATTTTTGAAATGAAAACTTTGGCAAAACTTAAGTAATGTCTGCGATATGCTTAAGTTAGGTTAGGTTGAAACGGTGTCAGTTGCGTCTATGGTGTAAAATTCAAAGCAAGGGGATGACTCAAAAATTGTTAGAGGCCATGCAAATACCCCATTGTTAGGCATTGTTAGGCTAATTACGACCTTTTTTTTAGTGAATTGCTGCCTGCAAAGATTAGCACCAGCAAGCGAGACATGATCGAGAGATAAGGCGCCACGCATAGAGCCCGTTGAGTATTTCCAGTTTTATGACAGTACTAACAGTGAGGATATGACTGTTGTAGCAAATTGATTGAGGATTCGAGTTTTCGCTTCAACAGCTCGCTTCGAGTTAAGTACTTGACAGCAAAACAAGGAAAATATTTCAGAGTTAAATTGTGTTCTCGTGCGTGTTTGTTGGTCAGTCCATGTTAGTCAGGACTACACCATGTCCAATGTTTTCGTGATATTTTCTAACCTCTTTAGAGATAATAAAAGCACTTATGAACTAGGTTAGGTTAGGTTGAGGTGGCTGCCTCTGTATGAGACACACTTAGGCCTCTTAATGGGCCCGTTGTGATACCACAGATTCCACCCGTTTGAAATGCGTATGCAACACTGTTTTTTTTTTTTTTTTTTTTTTTTCAACATGTGACACCACATATTTCAAACGGATGGGGAAAGGGAGGGGAGCGGACCTACAGTTTAACGCCGAATCCGAACGGCGATGGGCAGTTTTTCTTTCACACTTGGAGGTTTTGCCATTGCCTGCCAAGAGCGCACTTGTGCGATTCTTGTAATTCTCATTCCCTTCATGTGGATAGCGACAGAAGTAGATGAGTGTTTTTCCAGCCCAAGCCAGGAATCGAACCCGGGGCGCTCGGTATGAGAAGCCAGCGCGCTACCCGCTGAGCTATCGAGGCCGACACTTATGAACTAAATACCAGTCAACAATGTACTTTTTTCTCAACAGTTCAATGATGGACGCAGTGCCGAGCACTGATATGAATTGACCCACGAACCCACACAAACACAATCTAACAAAAAACCAGTCGTATCATGATTTATAAGTGAATAATATAATGGAAAAAATTGTTAACTATGTGCGAAATCGATTCATTTATGCAACGACATATATTTATATGGATCACATACACTAGTCAGAAAAAGTTTGCGTACAGGCTAGTAAAAATTATGTTATCACCAATTTTGACCTCAAAAATGGGTTCTCTGTTTACCAAAACTTATTCACATTATTCATATATGCCTTAACTGCACTTTTTGTTGTGTTTTAGATGCATTAAAACAATAATTTTCCATATATTCGTATTTATTGACAATAAACTCAGAAAACGGTGCAGAATAAGTTTGCGTACAAAACTAATTACGGGAATTTCCAGTTATGCTCTTTATTTTGTTTGGGAAAATTTGTATTCCGTTGAACAGTAAACGGACTTGTAAATTATTTTTAAACGTATATGTGCTTAAAATTATATAGAAAGCAATAGAATCCAACAGAAAAAAATTAAAAATCGATAAAAGGATAATCTTACTAAAACTTTCCAAAATTGACAACAAATTTCATGAAATTATGGAAACTTTTGGGAGAGCACATTCGTCATTTCGAAAAGCCATATTAAATTTCGAAAAAAAACGGAAATTCTTGCTTCTTTGTTACGATCTGGCCATTTTCTTAAGCTACCCAAGCAATAGGATTAGATTGTTTGGCGATCAGTGCATCATAATCTTAGGTTAGTTGCATTCGATATCTTCAGAAATGTACAGAAATATTTTATAAAACCCAGTAGCAGTGACTTTATAAAAAAAGTCCTGAAAAAAACCTATTTCCCCTACATAACAGCATGTAAGAAGCCCATATTTAGCTTACTTACAAGGAGCACAGAATTGCTTTCGTAAGAGTCTAAAAAACTGGATTTCCGGGACGATGTGTTGTTATATATGGAAAGTGGGAAGATTTATTATTATCTGGTTTGGCATAGAGGATTCAGTGAATAACACAAATCTGAAATTAACAGTGAAGCATAGCATATGTGGGGTTATGGTATGGGGCTGCATGTCAGGAAAAGGAGTGAGCAGGCTGTTTTTTTTATTCAGAAATGCTTTCGAGGGGTTATTTACATATTCTAAAAGCTTATGTAAGCCAAGGTTTCAAAACTTTGGATCAGATTCCAACATTTCTTTTCAACTTAACGATGACCTTAGGGCCCAATGCATACGATGTGAAGCTATCTTTGCTATTAACTGGCTCAAACAAGTTGAAAAAGTTTCTCCCTAGTCAGCTAACGTGCATTTAATTAAATATATAAAGGTTTACTTGAACCCTGAGCCCAAAAACACTCCATCTTCAGAGATATATTAAAAAACAAATATAACAATTCAAGGATATAACAAACGAACAGCTGAAAAAACACATAATTTAATAATATTTATGCCGAAACTTCTGCAGGGAGTTCCAATAAGAGAAGCATATCCAAAAAGTTATTGATTTTTGGACAAAACATAGTTTAAATTAAATTTTTGCTACATAACCTTATCTTGTACGCAAACTTTTTCTGAGGTGAATTCATGACACATTTTGTTTTTGGCCCTTCTTACACAGTTTGGTAAAATTTTTGATATTATTATCTTAATGGAATAAAAGAACTAAGTTTGCGGAAGAAATAAAAAATATTTTGTTTTTGAAAAATTACTTTAAGTGATTTATTTTTCATATGAAAAAACTACGTACCCCTTGTACGCAAGCTTATTCTGACTAGTGTATGTGTATACGGAAATAAAATGCCACCGTTTTGACAGTTATGCGACAAGTGAAGCATTTAACAAAAATCAAAACCAACACTAAAATCAACTTTAAGATATGAAATAATATTACTCCCCAACTTAAAGTTGGTGCAAAAATAGAAAAATCATACGAACACTTGCACACAAACATAGAAGAACCCAGGTGCCTCTTGACACTAATAAACCAATGGACGATTATTCACATGTAGTACAAGTAAATTAATCAGGATTTGCCATAACCATTTTCAGGAGTCTTTAGCCACTACATTCCAATGGCTTTAATTAACGCATAGTACATGATGCCAATATAGCAATAGAGCAAAAAAAAAAAAACATGATTCCCAAGACTGTAATGAATTAAAAATAAAGCTGTCACGCCTGGATACCGCTAAAAGGATGATTTCTACGCACGTACAACGCCACCCACACAGCCATCACCCTTCCAAGAAACACAACAACAAGAAAAACAAACAACCAAAGCCCAACAGGTAAGTCGGCAGATGGCACAAACTGTCAGAAGAGAGCCAGCAACATATCCGAAATTCGATGTCGACGATTTTGGGTTCTTTGCGTGGCGCTATACACAGTTGGGCCGCGGTTAAAGCGGCAACAACATTAAATAAAGGTTTTATTAATGTTTGCAAGCAACCATTACCGCTTACCGCACCGGCTGGTAGCTTCTCGGAACACATAGAAGGGCGGAGCAGAGCAGAACGGAACATTACTGCGGGCATCTACGAAATAAGCAAACAATAAATGAAACTAAAGCAAGTAGTAACAAGCTTCGGCGCAACCACAGCAAGCTGCCAACAAAAGTTGTCAAGCGTTATAGCAAAGCAAAAAGTAACCACTGGATACGGTTGCCCCGATATTGGGCTGTGAACTGCCACCGATGATGAGCAAATGGGCAAATGTGTTGGCAACGACACGAGGCGTAGGGCACAAGGCATCAGATTAAATTGGCTACAAATATATGTATGTACATGCATGCATGCATACATATGTAGTGTGTATATATATGTAGATATGTATGTGATTGCTGTTTGTGTGGCTTGTGTGACCGATATCGGCAAACAACCACACAGCTGCTACAACAACAACAACAACAGTAGACACGCGCAGCATTACACCCACTTTATGTATACAGCAGCCATTTTTGATACGATTGTCAGCTGAGCTGTGCTACCCCCAATGCGTGTGTCGTCGATCCCTCAGCCACTCCTATCGCCACCGCCAACGCCAACGCCGCTGCCACTAACGCCAGCCCCAGCTCAAGCACGTTCCGCACAGCAATCCAATCCCCCGCATACAAATACGAAAACCACTCACTGTGCGCTGCTCCTTACTTCTATCTATTGATTTGTTTAATTTCCAATTCCAATTGTTGACATAAACTTGGAGAGAAACTACTGAAGAATGTGACGGAAATTAATAACTACGATGCCGAAGGGTCAGCGTGAAGGGGGCGGTGCTTGAGCTGCCAATAAGTATGAATAAAATTACATTGGCCCACGCACAATGACTGCAAATAAGTTGCAGTGTGTGTAACAAATTTCCAGGATTTTGGTGCAAATTTAAAAGTCACAAGCGACCACAGCTTGACACATTGTCTTTCCACAACTGGTGATTTATTAACCGAAACTAATAACTCGAAACGGTTTTACAATATGTAACAAAACGGCCAATTTTATGTGACAGAGCCAAGTTAAATTTTCAGCAAATATGTGGGAAACTGATAAAAGCGTTTAGTGGGGGACGTTTAGAACGGACAGCGAGAGTTGGCAAGCACCTGGGCGCACTCTCGGTTTGTAATCAGCAGGCACTGTTGTTGTGTTTTTTTTTATAAGTTTTTAACACATATATGTTAATAGTTAACATCATTGAAAGTGATAAAGTAATACAGTCGAACTTCCCTATAATGAATTCGCACGGGACCAGAAAAAAGCTTCATTATATAGAAACTTCATTATATAGAAATTATGATTTTTTTCATCTTTTATATAAAATAATGAGGTATTTTAGTTTAGATTACACCCTTCCACTTTTCTTCCTCAACAAAGCCTTCTAATACATTTAGAGACTTAAAACATTATTCGGTACGTTGCTCTTCATCTCCACCAAGGTCCGAAGTACATCGAGAGAAGCGGAAATTCGTCCCAATGTAGGTAACACCGCATTCGCCAATTCTTCTTCACTGGCCATTTCTTCTGGGGTTTTCCGAAATATGTTTTACTTTTTTTCGGTATTCAGTGTTGTCACGCATATTGCGAGACAGAAAATAGCATGGACAAATTTATTATATGGAGACAAAAAACGAATGAAAGCGATGTTTTCAACTAAAAAATTTATTCATTGTAGAGAAATATTCACTACATGGAAATTCATTATAAGGAGATCAAAAGCACTTAGCTGTCTTTGAAATTAATTCATTATACGGAGAATTTCATTATATAGAAGTTCACTATAGGGAAGTTCGCCTGTATTACAAATTGATTGCCTCATCAAGGCAGCCACATTTATTTCAACTTAAATTCACAAAATTGTGACCCTCATATTTGGAATGCTGCGCGTGCTCTTTTAATAAAAAGGTCCCAGTCTCACAAAGGTCGTCAGAATGTTTATGAAACCCAAATCGTTGGTTAATCTAAAATTTCAACAGAGGTGTGACGAAATCGCTGGAAGAGCATTGTCAGAGCAAGTCAGGATGTTTTTTTTTATAGAAATACCCTCTTTGTTTGCTGATTTTCAAATACTTATATTGTAAAAAGAAGCAAGTCAGTATCAACAAATGAATTGGGAAAAGTGAATTAAGCTGGTTTACAAAAACTTTCTAAAAAATACTTTGTGTTCTGGTAATAAAACCATTTAACATTTTATATCGATGACACAACAGACGCTATTAATCCCATATTTTACAGTTTGTTTCACACAGTATCATTTTTTTTTTTAAAGCATTGTGTTTGTTTGTTTATAAAAATATAAAAAATTGCTAGTTACTTCAAAATAATGGTATGAATGTAATGATAATGGGTAGGGACATGAAAATGCAGTGAAATGATAAATCGAAAGCTACAGGGTGGACCATTTAAGATTTGGAATTTGAATCGGTTATAAAAAGAAAACTAATGAATATTTTTTGAAAATTCCTGTTTTATTACAAAGCTTGGACTTCGTTATTTAAGAATGACAAACGATATCGTTCATATGACTGCCACTACTGGCCTTACAGTACGCCATTCGGTCAACCCAATTTTAAAGTACTTTTTCGATTGTTCCGGGTAGAATTTCCTGAATGGCAACTCCGATTTCATGTTTCAAAGCTTCAATTGTCTCTGGATGGTTAGCGTAATACTTGTCCTTTACGGCTCCCCACAAAAAAAGTCCAACGGACTTAAATCGCAGCTCCGAGGCGGCCAATTGACTTCAGAATTTCGGCTGATTATTCGATTTTCGAAAACGGTGCCCAAAAGTGCGATTGTTACGTTGGTTATGTGGCTTGTTGCACCATCCTGTTGAAACCAAATGTCGTCCATGTCATTCGCTTCAATTCTTGGAAACAAAAATTCGTTGAGCATGGCACGGTAACGCTCGCCATTGACTGTATCGGCGGCTCCTTGTTCATTTTCAAAGAAAAATGGCCCAATGATGCCACCGGACCAAAACTCGCACCAAACCGTAACTCTTTGTGGGTGCATTAGCTTCTCAATGGTGACGTGTGGATTTTTCGAACCCCAGATGCGACAATTTTGCTTATTCACATAGCCTCCGAGGTGAAAATGGGCCTCATCCAAAAAGACAATTTTTCGATTTATCGACGATGGGTTGAAGACTCTCCACTTTGGAAGAAAGTTCTCAATATTTCCCAATTTTGTTCAAGCATATAGCGTCCCATTTTGTAAATGTCAAACTTTTAACTAAATTACGAACACAAATTGAATGACATTTGGACTGCCATTCTCGAAATAAAGCGTAGTTCAAATTCCAAATCTTAAATGGTCCACCCTGTATAACTCGTAATTACTCTAAATTCTCATCTTTCTCTGAAAGAAAGGATATTGCACTTTTTTAAAATTGTGTTGTGGTTCAAATTTTTTCGGCCGGAAGGATATCCATCAAAAGCAGTTTTCTGTATATGGTCTGACTTAGTGCGGAAATAGAACCCACCATACTGACAATACTGTGGTCCAGGCACAGAAAAAACAGTGATTATGAACTCATCATTGACCCACCCACCCATCATTCATCCAACCCACTAATCGCTGAACCATGGCAGTCCACTTTGAATATACCGCAGAGTCTCAGTTAAAAACATTGAGGACATTAAAATTATTGAATCGTCTGGTAGTCTTTGCAATCCTGCAGAGACAAAGTCGCTGCAGATGTCTATTTTCGCACTGACTAGGAAAATTTCTTTTGCGAAATAATCATAACAAATCAGAACTACAGCCACGGTGTGTGCATCAGATATTAAATTAAAATACAAATGGAAACTCGTAGCTGCAAGTTGCAAGACCAGCAGATCGATATCTAAATAATTTCCACACATTGTTTATCTCCAATCAATGCCATATTTATGTGCGTGTGCATAGCTGTGTAATTACAAATAAATTTTACAAATGTGTTTTGCTTTTTACTCTTTCCTAAAGCAGATACAGACAGTTTGTGCGCCAAAGGTTAGCCACGCCTTGGAATATTTATAAAATAATTTAAACGAACTGAACTTTTACAAAAACCTACATTCAAGCAGAGAAGATATTGTCGTGCAGGCGATTTGCTGCTATATTGAAAATTGGGCAACCAGTGAGCGCGCATTTCATCAAAAGTACCTTCAAGTGCGATCGTTCATATTGCAGGCGTGTATTGAATTATATATATTGTTCGTGACTTTTTGGCAGCGTGGTGTGCGCACGCTGTGTCGGGTGAGGTGCGTAAGCGTCGCATGTGCAGGTCAACCCCTGTTATGGCAGAAAACTCGTTGCAAGCCGAGCTATGCCATGGCCACATGCAAGCAGCACGTCAATCCAAGCCAAGCCACGCCGACCAGCTGAGGTGAGCTGGTGGCCAACAGCATTACAGCGGCAATGGCAGCGAGTACTGGACAGGTAATGGACGGCCAGCACGCACTGTTCGCCCCCTTCTGCCGAAACTCACCACACGCATTTCGCACGCAACTGGCACGGATGGGCACAATTAGCCGGGGCGCGCGGTGCAGGTGGCAGCGGTGCGTTGCTGCTGGCGGGGCATGGCCACGCGCAGAAATCAATAGTGGAGCGCGCCGCCTGAATGCGTTGCGGTGAGTTCGTGGAGGGGGCGAAGCGCCGCGACTATGTGGCAGTGCGGCATTGCGCGCACACACGCCCAGCAACACCTTCGCTTACGGTCGAAATGCTGTTTTACAGGTTGTGAGTTTATTGACTAAAAGGTGTGCAAGGCAAGAACACAAGCAATAACAATAAAAACAACAACAACAACAAAGCACAATAACACCAAAAAAGCCGGTTGATGTTAATTTAATATGCACGGCGGACGGACAGCGCAGCCACACAAACGCGCCGACTGCGAGCGGCTTCAAGTGTGGATGTCAGTGTTGTTTTGTTGTTGTTGTTGTTGTTGTTGTTGCGTTTTGTATCGCTATTACAAAGGCCATTATTGTTGCTGTCGTGCCGACAATGACGACAACGACGACAACGATGAGCGGCCGATTCGCCCCACTGTGCATGGTGTATGAATGAAAAGGTGCGTAGAGCGCACCCAACTCAACCACCAGCGCATCGGCGCCGCACACAGCTGTAGAGCGCATAGTCCAATTAACATACACACACGCGACACGCATTTCCCCTCTATCGATTTTCCACTATAAACAGCACAAACAACACGGACACAAACAAACGGACGCCGCACACACGCCCGTACCGAGTTACCATCCACAGCTGACGTTGGCGTTTGCGGCCAGCCAACCAGCCAGCCAAGCAGCACGGCACTTCACCACACTTTAGCGAGCAACTAGCGCGAACTCACCACGCGTACACCTCAATTATTATGGTAATCTTAATTAAGTAAACAAATAGCAGCCGCTCCATCGGCTCAACCGTTCGTGCAATTAACAAATCACGCGACACCGCCAACTATCCGGTGGCCCCGGCTCCACCGCTACGGCTGGCGCACACACACACAGTACACTGCACACACACACTCACCGATATGCGTGTCCTCGATGTGCTGTATTAGATCGCCTAAACTTGGAAATGTGATGCCGCAGCCATTGAATTTGCAGATGTTTATTAAGAACACGGCCATATCCCTTCGACCGATGAATGTGAATGTTGTTGGCGATGTTGTGGGCACTGGCTGTGGCGCTGGCGCTGCCTCGTTACACGACCACGACGACGAAGAAGACAACGACGGCAACGATGACAGCCGCTTCGAATGCACACGAGAACTCGCCCCACGGCGCACGCTAGCTGCGCTCTTTCAACGCACGTCTCGCAAACGTGTAGTGGGCGCGAATGGTGCGACTGTCGGCCTGTTCTGTGGTGTGTTTTGTTCGCTGAGTTGACTTTGATACAATACTGATGGGTTGCGTTGTTTAATTAATTTGACTATAGTACTGCGTTTTGTGTTGATTGTTGGTACTGTTGTTATTGTTGTTGTTTTTGCTATTACAGCTGCTGCTTCTGCTGTTGTTATTGTTGCCGCTAGTGAATGGTGGATAGGCGCTGGCTGACGTTCTCTTTCTGCTTGGGCAGCGAAGTGTAGTGGTGAATATAGGATTGTTGTTGCTGCGGCTGCCGCTGTTGCCGCTAGAGTTGGTGGTTGTTGTTGTTGTCAGGTTGATGCTGGCTGGTTGTTGGCTGCTCGGTTGGTTGGTTGGTTAGTGCTATTGTTTGCCGCTGTTATTGTTTATTTTTTGTTTCTCTTGCTTCAAAGCTTTTGTGACTGCAGCATTTTTTGTTTTGAGCCTGCTTGATGTTCTTTTTTGTTGTAGCTGTGTTGTCTATGACTTAAAAATCAGAGCATTCCTACGCATCGCTGCTTCGTTCAAGTTTTAAACTATCCATTTGTGCCGGTGGGACTGCCATGCATTGCCCGCAGCTGCTGAGCGAGTGCTGCGGAACGTTGACTGTGAGCTGTTGGCCGGAACACTGGCTAGCGCTGTTGCTGGGCGTTCGTTCCTCAGTCAGTCGGTCGAGTTAATGCAATTGCTGGAAAGACACAAACATAAGAAACAACTGGTTAGCGCTGCCGTCACACCGCCCGCAGTGCGGCCGATTGGAAGCCCCCTCTTCCGCCCACAAGGCCGGCATACAATCGCAAAACACTCGGCGTTCTATGCAAACTGCCTGCGGGCCTTACAGCGCAGAAGGCTTCAGTATCGGTCCCACCAGCTGGCACATGCCGGGAGAAAAGTGGTCGCAAGTACCTTTGAGGCGCACACATTTAATACTATTTTTCTGTTTTCAATAAAAACATTACTATTTTGAATATTGTCCGCAATAGCACACAGCGCTCTCCGCAACGTTCGTTGCTGTGGACGGAATATCAGCAGCGCGCTGCGCAACTCCGAGTGCTCCAAGTGGTTTGTGTTCCTGCGTTTGTCCTGCCTTCCTGCAGGCGCTAGTGACTGCGGCTGTGGCTGTGCCCGTGCCGCTTCTCCTTTTCTGCTATTTCGATGCTTGTCAACTTCGCAGTTAAATCGCGTGTTGAATTTCCCCGCGCCGCTTTTTCAACTCAGCTAGCCGCTCCACCGCACTTGTGGTAGATTATCACCACCACATACATGCAAACATACAAACACTCACACGCACACTGATGCTGTTATGCAATTTTGGGGGCGATACCAGCTACCTGGCCAGCGCAAGCACTCAACTTTCCATAAATCTGCTGGTCGCAAAGTTTTGCACAAAATCAATCGATTGTAACGCTTTTAGAGGCGCGTTTGCTATGGTTGTTTGCTGTGTCCCGTTTGTCCGTGTGGCGTGCTCACTGCATTTTGCTGGCAGCTGTTTTGGCGTTTCACAACTCAAAACATATTCGAACCGTAGCGATGATGGTACAGCGAACGCGCGACCCTCTTTGCTCGCGATTCCAAGCGAAACAGTTTGGCCGTTGTCGTTGCTGGCGCTCAGTTGAGCTCCACAATTAGTGAGAGTGTGTGCGTGTGCGCGAGGCTGGCTGGGTGTGTGTGCGCGAGTTTGTGGGTGCTCTTTGCGCTATTGAGCGTGGTGAGTATAGCGCACGGCCAATGGCTGTGGATAGTGAGGTGCAAGTGCGTCCTAATTAGACACATTAACAAGTAATAACTGAAAAGTGTAGCAGTCAGGTTCCAAAGTACTTTTTTTTGGTGCAGCGCCATGGAACACTGAAAACGCCGTAGAAGACTGCTTGACAATAATGCCAGATTGTTCAGGACAGATGTTCGATCACTTCAATGAAAACTTTTGTATAAACAAGTAAATAAACAAAATCGTTCTAAGAGCGCTGAGATCCAAAATGTTTTCGATGTTACTGAACCGAAATAAAAATTATAACGTTTGCAAATTATTTGCTTTCAAAAGAACAACACAAAAAACTAATTTTAGTAACTTTGCATGTTTGGAACGAATATTTCTATATAATCATGAAGTTTGAGATACGCAAAGTTGCCCCTTTATAATTTGATAAATATACTCTTGTATAAAAGATTTAAATTAATTTGTCGTATATCTTCTTGCAATAGATTTCAATTATATGTTTCTTATATAATAAAATATTATTTTATTGTAGAGGCTTCTCGGTCGGTGATTTCGAAGTTCCAAATTGTTAAATATTCTTGTGGCAAGAATGCAATATAAAAATTGTAACCATAAACCATAGTTTCTGAACAAAGAAATATTGCTTAGATTTTTTTTACAGAATTTATTACCTGACAGTTTGTTATCTAATAGTTGAAAATTTAACAATTGGGACATTACAATGGGGAGTTAACAATTGGGGCATACCAGTCAGTATTTTCATACTTAATTTATACTAGTAAACAAATTTATCAAAGCAAGAACGAAATTACAATTATTTGCATTTTATATTACATTTCATTTCATTTATTGTAAATTAATTCGTCTAATACAATTTAAAGCTTACAGTCTAATGAGGAACAAACTGAAAGATAAACTTAATAGCAGTACAAAAGCAATCATAAACTTAACTATAAATATGCAAAAATATATTCGCCCTTTTATTAGTAAATCGCCAATCAGCGGATCTAACTTAACTGACAAATTTGTTAGTTTAAAGAACGAGTGTACAAGTCAACCGAATAAGTTTTTATTTGTTAAACTTTGACAAAATTAGTAATTTTTTTCAGAGCATTCATCACAAGACAAAGAATTAATTTTTTTAAGCACCCTGAACATGCTCGCCAGTGTGGTAGAATATGTTAATTTATTTTCAACACATTGGAAAACACTTGCCATGCTGAACACCGCCGCGCATGCATTCGTGGCGCACAGGTTGGTACATTTTGTTGAGCATGCGATTCCAATTGTGTCTTTAAACATAGAAATAAACACTGCGCCTCGGTTAATCACTTGTATGGTGAAAATGATTTGCTTTAAAAGGAATCTTATTCATCAAATATATAAGCAATGAATATAATACAAGTAATTTCGAAATCACAAGTACATAAAGTGGTTGGCAATGCCAACACTCACCACGAATGAATGTTGCTTCTTTGCCAGATAGCGCTGGAAATTGCAACACTGCTACCGGCAACGTGCCGCTGCCATTGGTGGTTATTCACCACGTTTTCCAACAGATTTCGGCCAAAGGGAAGACAGCAGCCTCGTTCATTCGCCGTTCAATTCTGCAAGTCGATACCACTGTTGTAAGGGTTTGTTCGACGTGAGTACACGAATATTTATTAGCTCCAGCGTAAGAGGAAATTTTCTGATCTACTGCTGACCCCCCTCAAAGAACAACTGGTTAAATAATCAAATCAAAATTGATAAAGTGCAATTGTAATAAAGAAATGACGAATCGAGCTTAGGAGAAAACGGTTTGCCATTGGAAATATTGATAAAGTGGGCAGTTTGCTACTGGTTGAAAGTGGAAATATTGAAATGGGAAAAATGTGAACTTTCTCGGTACGGCTGCCGCCATCTTGCCGTGCATGTGTGTGTGAAAGAAAAAATGTCTACCTTGCCGAGTGCGAAAGCCAGAACAGTGCGGCAAAAGGCGATTGCAAACGTCAGTACGCGATGAAAAAAAAATTGTCAGTGGAACGAGACTGGTCGTAACGTTACGAAAGCGGCTCCGCAGCTCCTCACCTAAACTTGCGAAAAATTGTAAAATACTTAATTTTATCGAGCAGTGATTGCACAGCAAATGTTCTCACAATTTGCAAAAAGAAGAACCGCGATTTTTTGGCAAAAATGTGCGATTTTGTCGCCAAACGTTACGTAGTTGCAACTTGACTTGCGTTACGTAACTTTACGGCAGTGGCGCTTAGCAGCAGCCGCCAGTGGCAGTAGTCAGAAAATGTTCCTCATTTGATATTTTGAAAATTTGGCACGTTTTTCACTGAAATCTGCAAATTTGTAACTATGTTTTCCATTGTCTTTCCAGAGCTCCGTGCGCTAGCTTCAATTTCTGGTTGATCCACAGCATCATCAAACAAAAAGCATCAAAATGTTCGTGTCGACAGTCTCCCGTATTGCCCCCGTTGCCAGGACTGCCGTAAGTATTGTACTCCAGCCGATTGAGCAGTAATTAGGCTATTGCCGGTGGTGATTGAGGAGACAGAGGTCAGCGAGTAGGTAGTTGGAACACTTTGCTAATCAACATGGTTACATAAGGATGTTGGGAGCAAATAATCGATTTTTCCGCTAATAGTTTTGTATTCCGGCGCGGTAGCATACGATACGAGCGGTATGGTGAACTTCCAATGGCCCCAGTGGTGAAATGTTACATAAGTCGTTTGAGGTTAGGTGCGGTGCAATGCTGTCAGCGAGAAAATGTGTAAAACCATAAACTTGATAATTTTGACATCATAGGAATGAAATTATGTTTAGTGGCGATCAACAAAATGCAACTAATGAACGGAGGGTGATTGAGGGGCGTAGGTTGGCAATCTCGTGACGCTGCGACGACATGCTGCATTGTATAATCGTATCAACTTGGCCTTTAGAGTTTGAGGTTATGGAATGGTGTGAGCATTAAAGCAGAATAATCGGTTAAGGCTTCCTGCATGGAGAAGTGTTTATATAATTTTGTGGAGCAAAAGTATTTGATTAATTGTAGTTAAAAAATAGATTAACAACAGTAGGTGGTCTTGCGTTAAGTGTAGTTTTATCCAGTTCACATTTGTCCTTGTGCAGTATTGTTTATAAACAAACGCTCGGGATGCAGAAGTAGTCATTATTTAAGTTAGGTCGGTCTCTGGCAGCAGACCAAATGCATAGGACACGCCTTTTATAGATTTACTCTTGACTTGCATTCAAGTTGTCTTTATGTTTTGCCTGTATTTATTCACATAGAAGATGATTGCATAACTTAAAGTGTCAGATTTGTTGCTATTTTTGCAACTAATGTTCGCTTTTGCTCTCAGGCAAGTAGCTCCCACCACTATTTGGCTCATTTTTCGTTGCCTTATCTCTCACTTATCTACCTTTTGCTTCTGCCATAAGAGGACTTTTGCCAAACAAGATTTTTCAGCACTTGGGTTAAAATTACATAATTTACACTTTTCAATCGAAGGGTCAAGGGTGTATACCCTTTATGGGCCAAGTGGTTGGGCTATGTGGTTGCTCAAAGGGGCAAAGCGGAAGAAACTTGTTGGTTTGGGACTTATATCACCTCTTGCTATCTGTCTTGTACAATAAAATTCCATCACATTAAACTATCAAACATATTTGCATCATAACGTAACGCATATGCCCCGTGTTTAATTTCATTGGTTTCTTTATTTTCAGCTCCTTAATGGCACAAAGCAATACTTGCGACCATTGAGCAGCGCAGTGATTAGCCAAAGCCAGAGCCTGGCCGCTCAGAACACAACCCCAGTTGCATTACTGCCACAAATCAGGTCATTCCAGACCTCTCCAGTCACCCGTGACATTGATTCGGCTGCCAAATTTATTGGTGCTGGTGCTGCAACAGTCGGTGTCGCTGGTTCCGGTTAGTATTGGAAGATAAAGTAGCACACAACAACTTTAAGTATACCAAAGCATGCCGCACCGCTGCAGACGTCTCGTGCTGGTTTTTTCATTGGTCAGTTGCAATCTAGCATCTGGGGCACACAGACGAGTATTTGCTTTCACGACGTGTCCGCTTGGACGCGGAGTGGCAGCATGTAGATTACTCAAGAGCGCCTCGGGAAGGTCTGAGAATTGGTCAAAGTTCGCTTCGAACATGCTGTGGTGCGTGTGAACTTAAACAAATATATTTCCTAGCCGGAAACTCGTATGACGAAGAGGCAAAGGGACAAGAAATGCTGTGCGGCCGACGTGAAAACGTTGGCGGCGCATTGAAATCCTTTGTGACCAGCAATTTTAGTGCGATGTGCTTGCTGCATTTTATGCAGAACTCAATTCAGACTAATCTGTGACTGACCACCCGTCGAAAGAAACGCTGTGAGGTGTCGTGCAGCATGCGGTTTGCTTTGGTTTTTTCATTGTATGATAGATTACTAATTTCCTTCTTTTCATATCTTTTCCTTTGTTATTCGTTTCTTTTTTCGTTTTTTGAAAAACTTCCAATACAAACAGGTGCCGGTATCGGAACAGTGTTCGGTTCCCTCATCATCGGTTATGCCAGAAATCCATCATTGAAACAACAGCTGTTCTCGTACGCCATCTTGGGTTTCGCCCTGTCTGAGGCTATGGGTCTGTTCTGTCTTATGATGGCTTTCTTGCTTCTCTTCGCTTTCTAAAGTGTTTATCATCGAACTATAAATTTCTAAAAACAAAAGCAAAAGCAACAACAACTGCTCCACCATCTTTATTGTTTTTAAAAAACATCCAAGAATAATAAAAGAACACGTTTATTTAAGTTTAAAACGAAAATAAAAAAATACTATGATAAAACTTAGAAATGTGCAAATACCTACAAACAACAAGAACAACTAGCCAACCAGTCGAAATTAACCGAAATCGAAATTAGCGAACAAGCAAACCGAGCCGAGCGAACCCTCTCGTCGAAGCAAGGCGTGTTTTGTGTGGTTGAAATGCCGCATGCGAACCGGCGGCGGACGCTATCAGCTCAGTTCAGTGCGGAGTCAGCGACTCTGTCCTCCGAATTACAGGAGTAATGAAAACTACGTGCAATTTACCCGCAAAACTATAAACAGAACAAAGTCAAGTAAAGCAAAACAAAGCGAGAAAGTGGAAAAGTATTCAGGCAATTTTCAAATAAATCGATTGAACAGAGAAGAGTGGCACAGCAGCAAGTCGGCAACCACATATGAAGCTTTTAATTTCATGTTTTAAATTCGACTATCGCCCGACTGGTTGCTCTGCTGTCGTTTGTGTTGCTGGCGAAAATTTTGCGCGCTCTCGTTTCTATTGCCAGCAACTCGAGCGGAAGCACGGCCTCTGCAGGATAACATCGGCCCCACCACAACTTTTGTTTAAGTTGATTCATAGTTGATTTTTCACTCTATTAAGATCTGCGTGTGACTTGTATCGATGCTAAAGTTGTTTAATTAATATGATAATTGATTTCACCATATTTTTTTTTACCGGATTTCGTACTGAGCATAACGTAGTTAATTTTGAAATTGCATAAATTGAGTCCGCTAGTAAGCTATCCTTAACGTATACTACATTCATACTCACTGATGCATTGAATTGTGTAGCATTGAGCTAATAAAACCACAAGAGAAGATGGAATTCATGAATGATAAACGGCACTTGGCATTTTCATTTGGAATCGCTTTCACTGTTTGGTCGCGAATACGGTTTGTGAAACTTTTATCAATAGCGGGAAATGGAAGTGAATAAGCGTAAGTTTAATTTTTAGTGAGACGACTGGAGAAGGTGGCGCGCCGGCCATAAGTGGCCCAGCTTTATTGGCAAATAAACTCGTGTCCAGAAAACCACGCGATGTATGTAAGAACTATTTACCTGTTTCATTTCCTGCTCTTCACAACTTTTCGCTGTCTCTACGTTGTCCAGGTTTAAGTTCGTCGTAGATCTTTTACAGATATTCTAATCCCAAAAGTTTTAAAAAGTTGAAAGCTCTATTAATGAATTTTTCAAGGGTAAAAATATAAAACGTAACTTTGTAAGTTACATACATATGTGGTTTCAACATGTAACCGTTTGTACTTACTCGTACTTGTCATATCGGCTCTTGTGTTATCGTATTAATTACTGATTGGGATTAAATTGTTCAAAAATAATATTTTAGAGTTTTCGTAACATTCATATTTATTTGTGTATTTTTCAATTATTTGCTAAATTATTTTAAAATTTATTTTTTGTGAAATTTTAATTTACTTGAGAATATCGAGCAGAAATCTGCATCCTCTAGCACGAATTTACATTAATTTAAATACCACCAAGAAAAAGTTCCCACGATTCATTCAGAAAGCTCAAGTTTTTTAATTAATTTTTAAAAGTTTCTTCATAAAAAATTTATGTAATCCGATGTCTTCGAATGCTTTCGAAGTAATCCCCAGTGACTGCAAATGATACTAGCTATACTAGTCTATACTCTATATAGACTCTGGTTTGTGGTACTCGATTCTCGATATGTCCAGCAGCCGACTTCGATTTTTGTATAAAACCCTCTTGGCTGCTAAAAGTCCTTTCTCGTAATGGTGAACTAAAGTCTTTCAGGTGGCGGGGAGTGACACACGGTGGTGATTCCGGGAACTTTTTCATCAAGGTCATAGCTTATGATTGTAATAAATGACACTAAAAAAATATATAATACTACACATTTATAAAAAATCGTCCATTAATTCTGGCTATCTTCGTTCAATACTTCCACATGCAACCCTGTCGGAAAGTTTAATTCCTCCACGTTTCATTGTTATTGCCCTTTTTGTACTCTTGTAAATATTGAACGGTTGTAAATAATTGAAGCATCTGGACGACATCTAAATGGACTTTGCCAAACGCATTCTGGGCAAGTATGGCTGGAAGGAAGGCGCCGGTTTGGGCAAGCACGGCGATGGTATTGTCAAGCCGCTGAAGGCCAGCATGAAGTTCGACAATGCTGGGCTGGGCGCTGATCAGGCGGCCAGCGACTTCAACAATCACTGGTGGGAGCGGGTGTTCAACGAGGCTGCACAGAATGTGGAAATGAAAACGCAAGAGAACGGCACAGTCGGCGTGGATCTGAAGAATGCGGATGACAGCGTGGAGATATCAACCAAAGGATACTCGGTGAAGAAACTGAAGCGCGCCAAGGCGAAAGGTGGTAGCGAGCGCGGTGATGCGCGCTATGACAACTTCTTGCAATCGGCTACTCTTACACAGACCGGTGATGAGGTGGAAAATGCGCACAAAATTGTGGCGGACGACATAGAGGTGACCAAGTACAAGGTACTGACGGACGAGGAGCTGTTTCGGGCGTGCGGCGGACGCACTGCGCACAAAGGCGCGCGGCACGGACTCAAATTGAGTGGCAAGCTGTCGCGGCTGGAGCGACAAGAGCAGGAGTTGCTGGCGAAAATGCAGCAGAAGTTGGCGCAGAAGGAGGAGCTGGTAGTGCAGGAGCAGAAACCGAAGAAAAAGAAGAAACACAAAATAGATGAAGTTACACCTGCCGGAGAAACTGTGAGCAATTCAAGTAATTCACAAAAGCAAAACACTGCCGAAGTGCAAGACGACGCTGATGCGGAGCCTGCAATCCCAAAGAGGAAAAAGAAGAGTAAAAGAAAACGAGATGCGGAACAGATTGTGCCACAAACAGAGGAAGCGGTACCTGTCGATAACGATACGGACGCAGTGCCAAAGAAAAAGAAGAAAAAACGAAAGCAGGGTCTGGAAGCTACTGAAGGAGTATCGAAAATGTCCGAAAACTCCAAATGTTGCTAGCAAATAAAATATCAACTGTAAAAAAATTTGGTTATTTTTTTTATTGTATTTCATAAAACTACAGCATTACTTCGTAAAGTACAACTTAAATTACAAACTTAGGATCCGTTCAGAAATGTTCACTTCTTTGATTTCGCTTTCATGCGGCGCGTTTTCCCTAGTCGCTTGTTTCCACCGGCAGCAGCACCGGCCTTTGTGCCTTTGCGGAAGTTTTTCACTTTTTCCAGCCCCCCGGCTGAGGCTCTTGTGTTGCGCTTTAGTCCCTTCTTCTTGCCACCAAAGCCGAATTTCTTGTTACGCAGCTTGCGCTTGCTTGCCGATTGTTTCTGCTTCGCCTCCAGCGCCTTGGCGTCTTCAAGGAAATCCAAATTTTTCAATTTTCCCTTGCGGAACTTTTTCAGCTTGTCGAGCATGTCTTTCTTCTCCATTTCACGCTGCACCTTTGTCTGCTTGGCCAGCAGTTTGCCCATTTTGCGCTGCTCGCGTATCTGTCGTATGCGCTCCGACTTGGCCTGACCCTCTTGCTTGGCCATCAGATTGGCGCGCACCTTTTGCATGTGCTCATCGGACTTGGCCATTTCGGCAAAGTAGTCGTCGGGACGACGTGTCTTTATGCCGGCTGCATGCAGTCGTTTGATGCCCTCCAGCACAGCTGCTTGTGCCTGCCGATGGAACAGCATTTCGCGCTTGAAGTCATTCAACACCGGATCCTCTTCGGGGCTGATGTAGGGAATCTTAGCATTGCCTTTAAACTGATTGGCGCGTTTCTGCTCGTGCTTCTCCAGCTGTATGACCAATTCGGGCGCGAGTGGCGCCAAGTCGTTGACCATGTCCATGCGCTCCACCCATGGCAAGTCGAGTTTGATCTCGTCAGTCTTGGCGAGCAGCCGCGTCTACAAGGTAATCGCGGTTAGGAATTTGTAGTTTGGTGTCATGTTATGTTACTTACAATATCGTTGGCTCTGGCCTTTTCTGGATTGAATTCGATATTAAGACCCGGTTTCAGATCGCCACGAGCAAAGGCCTCTTGCAGCTGTGGGACAATAAAGTTATGTTGAGGTAGGAACAATGCTGGTGGGTAGCGACACACTTACCTCTTCATCTGAGTTATCGGAATAATCTTCAGATTCCGAACTCATCATTTTTGCACTTTTTACTTTTGTTTTCATCTTTATGCCTGTAGCCGATTTCGCCAGAAGTTTTTGAAAACAAACTCACACGTGCAGCGACGTTTTGGCTTGAATTAGTAGACAATTAAATGTGCAGTGCTGCTAAAAGTGTAGCATTACTTGCAATAGTAGTAATTTTTCATGTGACTATAGCAAAATCGGCTTTAGGGTTAGAAACTTTTATCACTGGGAAATATGCTCTAGCAGGACACATTTCGGTTAGCTACAGATTAAGATAATTTTAAATGAAAACAAATTTTATTAATACATTTCTATTTTAAGGTTTTGCAACCATTGTATGTTTGAGTTGGCAATGCTGGTTTGAATCGTTCGTTTGGAGTTGACAGTTTGGCCGCCAAGCTCTGTTCGCTTTTGTTGAATTTGAAAATTTCGTTGATATTTAGCAAACTTTTCAATTTAGCTCAGATTTATTATCAACACTAAATAAATAAATAATGTCTGCAAATTTAGCAAATGTGTATGCAGCACTTTCACGTAAGTATGGAGAGAATTTTACGCTCACCTACACCAAGCCGCCATCATATCTCAGCAACATTGTTGGACCAGAGGAACTGGGCGCTGGAAAGATAATTTTCCTTTACCTGGAGGTAAACCCAGCAAAAAATGATGCGATTTTCATTACAAAATAAATATTTGTAGGATCGAAATAAAATGACAGCGACAAATTACGTTTCGCCGCCCAAGTTGATCATGGAAAAAGGCGAAAATGGTGCAGAGCTGGATTTAACTGGCAGCCCATTGAAAGACGACTGTGTGGTTGATGCCATTGTGGACCTTTCCTTGGACCTCAAAATAGATGCGTTGAACCCGTGGTCCCTCGAGGAGGAATGCCACAAGGGCATCAGCGTGGAGAAGGCGCGTGCTATTATCTGCACGGAGGACTTTCAGCGTGGCTCTGCGAGCGCAGATGTAGTGGGCTCGGTTTGGCTGCTCTGCTGCGGCGCTGATGTGGAGAAGACACTGCTGCTGCAGTACGAATTCATCTCTGACCACTTCAGTCGTGGCAGTGTGGTGTTTCAGGGCGTAGTGCCAGCGTACACCGTGAACTCGCAAACGCTGCTGCGCCAACACAGTGCGCTCATGCGTTCAGGCAGCGCACGCGTGGAAACTTATGTGGAGAACACCTACCAGATGAAGTCGCACATTTCGATACGCTGCAGCTGGTCTACGCAAGCGGCGCTGCCATCGCTGATTGATCTGACTACCTGCGATGTGGTGTTGCGCCAGACATTTCGGCTGGGCGCCTGCAACCCGCTGACAGAAGATTTGATGGTACAGCTGAAAATACTCACACTGATACGTGATGACATTATGGCGCACAAAAAGGTGTCTGCCACGACCGAAGTTGGTAGAGAGGTGTTGGGGGAGACGGCGCTGGGGCCGGTCGTCTATCGCGGTGGATGGTATCGTGTGACTTGATGTTAATTGCAGAGAAAATGGGCATTCTGATCTTTTGTCATTTGCAGTGGCATCGATATGGAGGAGCTGCGTGAAGGTATCAACAAGGCCATGACGGAGGTGTCGGGATTTGGCGAGATGGACGATGACAGTGGCACCGAGTGCGACATCGAAGCGGTGGTGCAGCGTGTCAAGTTGCGGCGCTTGAATGATCTCACTGACAAACTGTGGGAGCTATTGAAGCGTGAGTGGCTAATTTTATCATTCATATTCTGCATTGTAAAAGCACCTTTTTAATTTACTCCCTTAGGTTGCGCTTCGTACAAAGACTTGAAAATGGGTTTTCACATTATATTTCAGTGTGCCGCTCGTTGCAACATTGTGGTAAGTAGTGCAAAGTGCGTCTGCACAATTTTTTTAGATTTCATTGGAACGCAGTGCGTTGGCCAATTTTAGCTCTACTGCGATATAAATAAATCGTATTTACAACAATACAGTCAATAATAGTCACCGAAACAGCGACTGTTGTCTGCGAGTGTGTGCTGCAATAAAAAATAATCCCATAAATGCAAATAATCTCATAAGTGCAGAAATGCAATTGTGACTATTGATTTGTTGTTCATTTCGCTACATAGAACACGCCAACGAATAAGAATCGGTTGGCAGAAATCATTACCGAGGTTGCCAATCGTCGCCTGGCCATACCGTGTCTCACGGGCACTGAACCGTTGGAATTGCTTCTGGAAATTGGCCTGGAAAAGCTGTACAAAGACTATGAGCTCATCTTTGCCGAAAGCAAAATATGCAGCGCCAACGATTTGAAAAACAAAAGGTGTGTATTTTTTTCTTGTCTAAAGCATACGCTGTGGCAGAAGTAGTGGTTTAATTGTGATTGGTTTTAGCGTTTTTGATGCGCGAAAAGGCGAGACGCCGGACGCGATGCCGAATGTGCGCAAATCGCTGCACAATGCCGTGCGGCCCGATGCGGACACAATGCGCAAAACGCTTTTGCACAACACGGGCCGCGCAAACAATTTCCAGCGCGAGGAAGTGCTGGGCTTCAAGAACAGCTATTTCGACGAACAACAGACGGGAGCACGTCTGGCCAAACTGCTGCAGGTGCACTGCACGCTGGAGCATCTGCTAATGATACATGTCAACTTGAGTCTGAGCAATGGTAATGTAGTCCATATGGAATTCTCTTTATAACGCATAGTATTTTTAGACTTTATGCCACTTTGAAGAAAATATATGAATGTGTAAACAATTTCCATTTCGATTTTCAGTATACAGTGACGTTTGCGATCAGCTACTGAGCAGAGCACCACGCCTTGTCGATGCAGTCGACGATATGCTAACGGATGATATTGAAATTTCGCTTTCAGCGCATGATGTACGCGAGCATTTAGAGGGGTAAGCTACGCGTAACACAACGAACGCACATTCTACATTTTCCACGTTCGGTTTAATTGCAGAAAAGACCCGCATTCGCGACGCATTACAATGAGATCGAAGAATAAGTATCGCGAAGTCAAGTCTACATTTTACTACAGCGTGGAAAACGTATGCCCGCCAGGTGTATCGGAGTGCTTTCAGACAGATGGTTAGTATAGCTGCTCTGGATGATGAGTTTCTATTGATATTTATTTTTCATTTACTGCTGTTTGCAGATAAGGAGACCATCAAGGATAACACATACTTTAGCTGGTTGTATCGAAAAATCAAAACATTGCACTGAACGTGAGCCAGTAGTTGCTTTCTGCCTTTCCACAGCAAATAGAAATTAAGAATGCGGAAATTGTAAACAGTTGTAAAATAAATACTTGGTAGCCTAACCTTCTTTTGGTAGCCTAAGAATGTTTCTTGATGCGCTTTTAAATGTTATTAAGGAATGCTTACAAGTCTAAGCTTTAATGACGGTCACGCGCCATAGTGCATAGCGTTCATTTGTCTTGCAATAAGCGGCACAATTTTATATCAAAGGTAAATGTTAATAAAATTAAGTATTGTCTTTGTCAATGGTTCAGTAGTAAAGTCGCAACACAGGTTTATGTACAACATTTTTGTTGCACATTTTGTTTTGCTCGTTACATTCTAAACAAACACTTTTGTTTACTTTTTACACATTTTTATAGCTCTTTATTAAGGCAAGGGTTGCTCTGGAATACTTCCAGCCACTCTCTGCAAAGTTCTGTCGTCTCCAAGTTCAGTGCAATACGCTCGCGCACTCAGCGAAAAAGCGTAACCTGTTAAAATTCCCGCGCCAAAGTGGAATATGTGTAAAATACCGAAATAAATATGCCTCAATGTGGTTCAATCCAATTAGTGAGCAGCTCAGTGCTTACTTTCTTTATATTTGAGGCTCGCCTGCGGTTTGCAAGCGTCAGAACGTCGGTTGATGTGCTGAGGTCCGGACGTGTCTCAGCGCTAAGCGGAATATTGTGAAAGAAAAGCAAAAAAGAAGAGAAACATAGGTGTAGAGTTGCGCAGGATATAAGCCGATCCTGCTGAAAAGGAGACACGCCGTCACAATCGGCACTTTGGCGCGCGTTGCCGCAGCAGAAGGATTCGTTTTCTACACTTAAACTGCCTGAAAATTAAATTTTTAAATGCTGTTTGCTGTGTGAAATAAAATTAATTCAATTAAGAAAATGGTGTGTACGCCAACAAATTGTTTTATAAAAAAAAATAAGGTGTAATACGAGCAGTTGAAATCCTTTTTGAACGAGTTGTAGGAGTGCAATTTGTGAAGCATTCTTGTTGTGCACCTGTCGTGCAAAAATCATGTAAAGCCGTACAATTTTCTAACTTCTCGGGTTTCACACAATGCGGAAACGAAGACATTCGATGCAGAATTTGAAAGACAGTAAAGAGTTCAAATTAAAAAAAATATGCAGTGTTGTAACGAGAAACAGGATACATGTGTTATTGCACCCTTAAAAGTGTTGAGGGTGCTTTAAGGACATTTTTCGCTCGTGGCAAAAGAATAAGCGGAAGAAAGTGATACCTTAAAAAAAAGGATATGCCGAAAGAAATTCAAAACAAAAAGTTCGAAATTGCCAAGAAAATAACATTAATATTTCCTCCTTGTGTTACAAAATAAGCATTATGGCAATTATTCAAAATAAATCAGTTGGTTGGTGTCGGTTGCTAATTTTAAAAGTGCATATTCGAAGTGATTTGGGGAATATCCTTTCACCCATTAATGCAAAATAAGAGTTAATGTTGTTGTTTTTTTTTTGGCAATAGTTCCTAAATGTTTAGGCTTTACAAATTTTGTAGGCAGTATAAAAATGGTGCATTCCTAAGGATTAAATATCCTTTTAATATGAAGTTTTCTTCTTTCATTTTCTGTTTAATTAAAAAAATATTTTTAAGCATTTTTAGAATTATTCATATTTTATGATAACTGTTTTTCGCTATTAAATAAAAAGGATATGATGTCCTTGTATCTAGTTTCACTAGTTTTGAAGTTCAAAAAGTTCCTTAATCTTTTGCGCTTCACTCCTTTTTAGCAGTGTAATTTTTTTTAAGCTTATTTTTCGAAATTTAAAGGATATTATTTTAACTTTTGATTAATAAAACTAGGTTTATTGAAATCCAGAATGTTACAAAATGAATAACTTTTTTATGGTTGTTATATTTTCATATTTGAAAAGCGTATACAAATTTAAATATTTAATTTTATTTCTGATTAATTGAATGAGTGTTTTTTGTTGGTGTCGATATTAATTATAATTTTTTATCAGTTTCAATGAAGATTTTTTTGCAATTTAAAACAGCACATCCTTCCAACGTCCAATAAAATCATACAATATCTCAACAACTTTACAAAAAATATAGTAATATATACTCAAGTTTCCATTCTGAGAATGGGTTCTTATAAGCCAAGTTTTTACAGGATTTGTAACTAAATTATTGTTGGTTAGAGAGGCAGGTTATGGAGCCAACGTAGACTGGACAAGGCCCGTTGTGTTACTTCATTTTCAAAGGATGTCATAGGAGTTTGATAGGGACCCTTTAACCCAGGGCACCTATGGATTTATTAGTTTCAGTTCATGTGGGAGTTGTGGGATTAAATGGGTAGATGAAGTTTTAGAGACATTAGAACATGTTTTCTGCATCTGCCCCGCCATCTCAAGACAACGCTTGGCAATCTTGGAGGCATATGAGTTCGTCGGAAGTTTGCCAAAAGTAATCGTACCTATGGGATTCTACGGGTTAATTTAATATCACGCTGTGATAAATTTCATGCTAATTTGTAATGAATTTTGAAATGGTACCAATTAAGGCTCAACTCTATTCCTTTTATTCCAAATATTCAAAATCGGAATGATTTCAAATACGTTACATTTATTGTGATTTATCGCATTGCTCTGCTAAATGGAACTCTCTTGCAGGGTCTGGAGTTCTTTTTCAAATTTGGCTATGCCTTCTTGATAGTGACGCTCATGATTATGATTTGGATGTCGTTGGCGCGAGCATCGACGCACATGCACGAAATGGATGAGATGCGCTACCCGCCATGCACCTACAACACGCTGTGCACATGCTCGAAGTCGGCCACAGATCTGGGCATAGTGACCTGCAAGGATGTGCCCTTTCCGGCGCTGCCGCGTATGGTCAATGAGTCCAAGGTAACGAATACGAAGCGTGTTATCTCTGCTACATATTTCCAATTCCAATTTCTGTTTAGGTTTTCATGCTGCATATGGAAAATACGGGCCTGCGCGAAATCGAGCCGTATTTCTTGCAGTCCACAGGTTAGCCTTACACATTTTGTATTTTACAAAAAATATGTGCATATAATATATATAGCTGTACTGATCATGTCGTTTCGCTGAACAGGCATGTATCGATTGAAAATATCCGGCAATCATCTCACCGAAATACCCGACGATGCCTTCACGGGGCTGGAGCGCTCGCTGTGGGAATTGATCCTACCGCAGAACGATCTCGTCGAAATACCATCGAAATCGTTTCGGCATCTGCAGAAACTGCGTCACCTGGACTTGGGCTACAATCATATAACACACGTGCACCACGACTCTTTTCGCGGGCTGGAGGACTCGCTGCAGACGCTGATCCTGCGTGACAATTGCATCTCGATGCTGCAATCGCACAGCTTTTCCGGTCTGCTGATACTGGAAACGTTGGATTTGAGTGGCAACAATCTGTTTGAAATTGATCCTAATGTCTTTGTGGATGGTATGCCGCGCCTCACCAAGCTGCTGCTGACCGACAACATACTGTCAGAGATACCGTACGATGCGCTGGGGCCGCTGAAGAGTTTGCGCACCCTCGACATATCGCACAACGTGATATGGTCGCTGAGCGGCAACGAGACGTACGACATCAAATCAACCACAAAGTTGAATTTGGACAATTTGCACTTGGAATACAATCACATCGATATGTTGCCACCAAATTCGTTCAAGAACTTCGACGTGGTCAATCGGACATTCTTCGACGGCAATCCCATACACACGTTGCGGGTGAGTGCGAGTGTGTGTGGTGTTGTGTTGCTCATAAATTGTCTGGAATTCGTACGCAGGAGGACGCATTCAAGCCGGCCAAGATACGAGAGATTTATATGCGTTACTGCGGCCTGACGAACGTCTCGCCGGTGGCTTTCGACAGTTTGGTCAACAGTCTCCAGATACTGGATCTCTCTGGCAATAACCTGACGCACCTGCATCATAAGCTCTTCAACAACTTTGACGTGCTAAGGTGGGTGTGTGAGATGGCTGGGGGGCAGTTTATGTCGAATTTTTAACGTGAGTGCCGCCACAGTGTGGCCTATCCCTCAAAAGCAGCTGTGCTCAAAAGCACAGGGTATCAAAATTAAGCATTGATAAGCGTCCCGAGAGACTAGCTCCCGGTATCAATTGGGATAATGTAAATGGGACATTTCCCCTCCTTGGTAGGGATCGAGGCCTATCTAAACCTCTGCCGTGCTATGGGTTCGGCACCTGGTTGAGAACGCAACTCCACGCCGAGACGAAACTCTACCCGCATTTGGGTGTTATGGCTGGGGAGCAGCAGGATGGGCATATTTTTGCAAAAATATCTCACGCCATTGGTTACTATTTCTGGTGGCGTTGACAGTGCGTTGTGCTGTGGCGCCGTTCCGCTTTCACTGCCATTTTAATCCGATTGCCACAGCGTGGCTAGTAAGGGGGCACGCCACCACAACACTCCGTACTGACCGAACGACAAGCGACAGTTGATTGCGCAGTCGGGCCAACTTGGCTGACAGCAAGCAGCAAATATTTGTACCTTTTAAAAGTGCGCTGTATGGCTTCAGTTGTTGTTGCCACTTACTAAGGCCGAGTGGCAGAGCGGTAGGGTGGGCGACAGCGGGCTGTGGGTCAGCAGGTATGCGACCTTATTGGCAAAAATTGAAAATCATTACGTTGGCGTATTAGGGGAAGTTTCTGACATGGTTAATTAATGTTAGCCTGAATTTATCATCGTCACCGTCACTGCTAACGCTTCTAATTTCTCCAACGGTTAGAGTTATAAGCATGCGCGACAATAAAATCAAAATCGAGCAGCCCATGGAGACGTTCAACGCAATGCAGTACACGCTGCTGAAGCTGGATCTGAGCGGCGACCTGAACGACCAGACCAATTTGCAAACGCTGCGCAAGTAAGTCTCGTATTGGCTTTCGAGTACACCAAAAACGTTTTTATTTATTTGCAAAAAGTATGACCAGAATGCGCAACATGCGTTCGCTGTCCATGTCGCGTATGGGCACCACCTCCATAGGTCCCGACGACTTCAAGGACTTTGGCGTCGAGCTGGAGGACCTGCAGATAACGCGCGCCATGCTCGCCACCATACAGTCGCATGCGTTCAAGCATGTGCGCGGCCTCAAGCGGCTCGACTTCAGCGAGAACAGCATACAGACCATCGAGAATGATGCATTCCATGAGGTAAAGTTTTGCATGGACTCATTTTGACTGCTTCGTAAGTGCGTCTTCTCTGTCAGATCGGTCACTCGCTGATATCGTTGAAAATCTCGCATGGCTTCACGGGAGCGGCGCTGCCCGCAGAACCGCTGCGCCATCTGACGTCGCTGCAGGAGCTGGATTTTAGCAACAACAAAATCACCAGCATGAGCGATACTAGCTTTCATTTTTTGAAGAATTTGCGCTTGCTGGAGCTGCACGACAATCGCATTGAGCAAGTGCTGAAGGGCACTTTTCAGGTGGGCAAATGTGGAAAACTGTGTCTGAATGTTTAAACTAGCGAATTCTCAAAACTTCAGGGTGACATACATTCCAAGTTGGAGGAAATATCGTTGCGCTTCAACCATCTCACGCAAGTGTCACAACACACTTTCTTCGATCTGGAGGTGAGTTTAGTTTTAAATATGAACATATTTTTAGAATACATTGGTATGTTATGAGCAGGGAAAGTATTTTGAGGACCTAAAAACCTATAAAAAAGGCGAAATTAAATAACAAAAAAGGCACTAAAAACTGCCAAAAAGGCAGAAAAAGGCACTAAAAACTGCCTAAAAAGGCAAAATAGGTCATTAAAAACTGTTAAAAAGGCAAAAACAGGCATTTAAAAATAAGAAAAAAATACTAGAAAATCTAAAAAAAGGGGGAACGTGAAACTTCTTTACGCACGCTTGACTTGGGGAGTAAGCTGGCGAACGCGTTACGAAAAGTGTGATCGGGCGAGGCGAACGGGAGTTGAGTGGTTTATGCACGCTTGACTTGGGGAGTAAGCTGGCGAACGCGTTACGAAAAGTGTGATCGGGCGAGGCGAACGGGAGTTGAGTGGTTTACGCAGGCTTGACTTGGGGAGTAAGCTGGCGAACGCGTGACGTAAGCGTTACATGAAAACATAACATAAATTTAAATATTTGTAGAAAATTAATATATGTATATGTACATACATGTATATATTGTACACACACATATATATATATATACATACAGATGGAGCGAAAGAAGTTTCACTTCAGTCGTGTGGTCATAAGCACATTCGTTTTTTTAAATAATTGTATTTCATCTGACGTATGCAACATACAATATTTAGACCTCGTTTTTTGTAAAAGAAAAGGAACATCAAGGTTTTCAAAGATAGTTTAAAAACGAAAACTAAGATATTTTAATTGAAATGTAGGCACATATTTTAAATTCATATTTTAACTTCTCATATAAAAGCATAAAAGCCGTATTTGTATCATAAAAAAATTAATAAAATTTTTGCGCTAACCGAACTTTTTTATTTTTGGCATGTTTTTTTCTTTAAATTTTCCACTGCACAACAAAAAATAACGGCTTAAGAGTGATCAAATCAATGTAAAAACATCGATAAGTTAACGAAATTGCAATGTTATCACTTAATTTTTTTTTAGTTTCAAGGTATTTTTGGGAAACAAAAGGGGGAAATATTAAAAACGAAAGAAAAATAAAAAGGCGCTCGACAAATCTTGAAAAAGGCATGTTGTGGCATTTATAGGTAAAATAGGCACTTAAAAAAGGCATTTATGGGTGAAAAAGGCAAACTGCATTTTTAAGGCAAAAAAAAAGCAAAATAAAAGTGGTACCTTTCTAATCAAGAGGACCTAATTCGTGATCATTTTCAATCAGAAATGCTCTATCTAGCAGCAAACAAAAAAGGCAATTTCCACAAAATCCTTTCCCTGGTTATGAGGAATATTCCTTTTTTGTACGAAGAATGCAAGTAACAAAAGTTACTTAAAGAATATGATAATAAAAATAAAAACAATCATATCAAAAGAAATATCACGAAATTCAAAATAAAAATTATTAGTTCTTAAAAAATAATGCAATTTAGGATTGTAAATCAATCCTATTAATAAAAACTAAAAATATAAAATACAAATAATAAAAAACATCAGCAATCATTGATACTAAGAATTAAAACAAAAATTTGAACAAAATTTTAAGAAACATTAGATAAAAAGTAACAAAAACTAAGCAAAAAGTGGCAAATTGAAATAAAACACATTTAGCAATTTTTTTCAATTAGTATTTCAGTCGGTCTCCAAAAACCTATTTATTATCAACGTTATGGTAACCTGTTTTCTTTCTACCATCAACGCTTCACCGTATTTTGTGATGTTATATCTATGTACGTGAAATAAAAATTCATTGAAAATGGATTACTATCCATAATGGAACATTAAGGAAACCAATAGTGTTGTAAACAAAAATTAAAAAAGAAATAATACAGTAAAATTAACATTTTTTCAGGTATGTTCCACCTTGATTAAATATTAAGAAAACAAATCCAATTTTTGTTTATATCACACCATGTTTTACAATAAATAACTAAAGAAATATTTTGTTGGACAATTCAACTTGCTTTAGGATTCATAACTATTTGTTAAGTACAAAGCGTACTACGTACTAAAGGTTGATGGAATCAATTTTCAGAACTTAAACTTTTTAAAAGCATACATTCTTTACTTTCAGGCGTTGCGAAAACTTCATTTGGATGACAATAAGATTGAGCGTGTTGAACGTCGCGCTTTCATGAATCTCGATGAGCTGGAACATTTAAGTTTGCGTGGTAATAAACTTAAAGACTTGGCCGAAGAATCATTTCAGGTGTGTTTTTATGCTTTCGAAAGTTGTGTATCATTTCAAAGTTAACATACATACATGTTTATTTTTCACATAAATATTTCAATATGCTCGCAAATAGAATGTTTTCGGCGCGCCAAAAAAAAAAACTAAAAATATTCATAAGGCAAATTCTTAAAGAAAAATACACACAATTTTACTATACCTATATACGAGGTGTGACAATTAAGTAACGAGACTGATTCCATAAAAACTGTATGTTTAAAAATTATTCTACAACTCTGCTATCCCCTTCGAAGTAGTCCCCTTGGGCAAATACTGGGACACGCTGAGGGCGGTGTGGCACGGCGCGTTGTCGTGATGAAGGATCCTCGTCTTCCACGCTTTCACGCCCCTCCTTAAACTCTTTATGCCATCGAAACACCTGGGCACGACTAAGAGCACTATCACCATGCACATTTACAATTTTAGCGTACGTTTCCGAAGCTGTTTCGCCCAATCTGGCGCAAAATTTTATCGCGACGCGTTGCTCTTGATTTCGTTTTTCCATTTTCGTGACGAGCACCACCAACACACGTCTACTCAACACGATACAGCAGGCGAACTAAACAAGCTAGAGCGATGGTAAATATATCAATGGAGAGGGGAAGGATGCCGGGGAAGGGGAAAGGAATTTCAAGGTCGCAAGTTTACCACAAGCGCGGCAATAAAATCAGTCTCATTACTTAATTGTCACACCTCGTAGAGAGACTAAGACTACTCAGAGGAATGCTAAATATATAAATGCTTACATAGTTTCATGAAGGATTTCCTAGTAGTTACGTTTTTAATCAATTTATAGGTGCACGCTCCAAATCGTTTGCTCATATTTTACACATTTGGCAATACTAACATGTCCACATCGATGGGTTCCTCTTTGATGGCCACTACTGCCGCTGGTGTTGGCCTCGGTGCGGACGTTGACGGCGCATGTAACTGCGGCAACCATGCATTAATATCTACTTCACATGCTCGTAAGCAGTTGCCTCGCTGTAGTTCGGCCACAGTTTTGATTCGAATGCCCATACTTGTCGGCAAGTCCGTGCGTCGTTGTACAAATTTAGTGCGGACTCCGCGCATCACTCCACTGCTGTTGCTACTGCTTGGCACATCTGATGATTGTTCTGATTTCGCTCCGTACATGCTGACAGGCATGTCGCTTTCATTGTCCGACTCTGGGCCGTCGCCTCTGCCGTAGGCATCAGTGCCGGTGCCATTGAGTGGCAGCACTACCTCGCCATAAAGGAAAGAGGGTTTGTGCTTGCGCATGTGCGAATTGCGTGCTTTCATGTTGAAAAATTCCTTGAAGCATATGGGACAGGGAACGCTGCCGTCGCTAGTGCGCAGAGTTGCGTTTTTTGTGTTTGTGTGTTGTGTTTTTACCTTTGCCGGTGGTGTGGGCGCAGGGCTCGCGTAGGAAGTGTCAGCCTGTCAAATTCATTTTTTTTTTTGTAATTGAGTTGACCTTATCAGAATATGTATGAAAGCCATACCTGCACTACTGCCGCTGTTTTGTGTAACTTATCCGCCTCCTCGTTGGGCAGCGGCTCTTGCTCCGACACGGCCTGATAGAGTTGATAGTCTGCATGTTGTTGTGCGGCTGTGTCCAGATTCTGTCGAATTTTGTTTGGCAGTTTAGAAGAGCGATAACTAATGCCGTGCGCGGCCGGCACGTGTTCGCGCAGCATTTTCGGCGCCTGCGCGTACTCCTTGCCACAGATTTGACAGTAGAAGTCGCAGTCGGCCTGCGACCAGTGAGCCAGTATGGATTTGTTGTCCACAAACACACGCCAACAGTTCAGACAGCGTATACACTTGCGATTGTTCACCACTATTAGCCGGCCGCGGCGCTCGCTCTTGCGCAGATGTCGACTCTCAAAGATGCGCGGCAGCTGCAAGCGCAAATGCTGCAGTTGGTGCGTTGCCAAGACGGCGAGTGATCTGTGCTTGAAGGTACAGTAGTTGCACTGGAAGTCTTTGCTTTGTTGGCAATTCGACGTGCTAATGGCGGGGAGCACAACAATAGCGTCTTCACTGCTCTCGTCTACGAGTTCAGGAACGTCCATTATCGTGGTAGGTTTGTCTCTTGCAGTGGGCGATACCCTTGTTGTCGTGACGTTTTTCTGCTGTTTTGCACCGTCCATTGGAAGTAGTGTGCAGCCGTTGAGCTCTAGAATCGATTTAATTTCCTTGATCTCTGGCGATTTTTCGGTGGTTTTGACTGCTGGACTTTGCTGTGTGGCCGTTGCTTTTTGCACTTGAACTTTCTGAAACTTCGAATGGAACGTTTGCGCTTCCTTGGTGGATTCGTTTTTGACCAGCATGCGTTCGGAGAGTTTGTAGACATCTACATCAAAGGCGGACTTTATGGATTCACGGGTGACATTATTTGCATTCTGCAATGGAAGCGTTTCAGAAATACACATAATAGCGCTAGCATGCGCTGCAGTGGCAGCAGTAGGCGCAGGCCACTCACCTCAATCATGTCCAGTATGCGCGCATAGTTGTGATTGGGTTCGATGCGCCGCACATTGCTGATCCACTTGCTCTGTACCTTCATGACGCGCTGAATGTCGTTGTACATGAAGCTCACATTGAAGATGCACTTTTTGCAGATGTGCTTCGGCAGCGGGTCGTTCGAGTACAACTGCAAGTTCGTCAAAGTTGGGATATCAGTGACAGCAACTTGTTAAGCACTGTTGCGGCCTTGAGGCAACTTACCACCAGCGGGTAGACGGTCAGTATTTTGGTCAGCAGCGTCTGCCAGTTGGGCGCATTGAAAATGTGGACGTTTTTTGTGTCGGCGAAGCCGCAGATGCGGCACTTTTTATCCTCACAGTTTGCGGACATCTCGGTTTCCTGGCGCTTCAGCCTTTGGCCACGCAGCGAGCTAATGAGATTTTTGAAGTGTCTCTGGTTTTTGCTTGCGCCTACCGTGCTTTTAATTTTTCTAATCAGTTATTTGTAATTTAAGAGTATTTGTGAGGAAATGCTTTCGTTCGATTGGGCGACAGTCGCTTGCAAAATTTGTAAGCAAAACTTGTCAAGTTTGTGTGCAAAACAGAGTTGCCATGTCACATAAGTTTTTGCCCTCTCAGTAGTGCTGCCAGATGGCTGGACTATTTTAAACTATACATTGGAGTACAATAATTAGCATAGTTTTGCTATAAATATTTGATCAAAGATTATGAAATTTATATGTTTAAGCTCAATATTTGGGTTGAACCTTCACTCTGTGCATGAGGATACAGTTTTCTATAGCCACAGAAAATATGAAGTTGTGAAGGTATTTCTTTCTGAATGATATATTAATACATATATATCATTGAATAGCTATTGATGAAAAGATTCGGAACAAGTGCAGGATACCACACCCTCTTAAAAAAATTTTTTTTTTCTTTATCGGAAAGAGGTTTATTTTCTTATTCTAACAAACTTAAAATTTTGCTGCGGAAACATTCACAGAGGGCGTGGTCCGCCCGCAAAGTCCCAGTTATATATCCCAATTTCTCAAGAAATTAGCAACCGATTCTAACGATACGACACCTATTGTCATATGAAAGGTATTTTCTTCCTCTTTCGATTGTTGTATAACATTTAGTAATAAGTTAGGGAATTTCACATGCTTTAATATGGTAGCAAACTTATAATAGCTTAACAATAGATTTTTTCGAGAAAAAAATCCGTTTTTAAAAAATTTTTGTAAAAAAAAAAAATTTTCGCTTATAACTCATTGTTGGTACATATTACATACCTAATGTTATGCATCAATCGAAAGAGGAAGAAATTACCTTTTATATGACACCTATATCATCATAATTTCTATGAAATAATTCCTTGAGAAATTCGGATATATAACTGGGACTTTGGGGGCGGACCACGCCCTCTGTGAATGTTTCCGCAGCAAAATGTTAAGTTTGTTAGACTAAGAAAATACCCCTCTTTCCGATAAAAGGAAAAAATAATTTTTTTAAGAGGGTGTTGTATTTTGCATTTAAGCCAAAGATTCTAAAAACATAAGCAGTTATTTTTTTTGGAGTGTGATTGGGCCACAAACTGTTTGTTGTGCTTTTGGGGAATAAATGACCCCGCTATTTATACCAATACATTTTGTAAGCAAAACTTATCCAAGTTCTGAACCACTCAAGTTCTCAACCACGAGCACACTCACCTGTGGAATAACAAATTCAAAGACGGTGTGCAAATAAATAACATAAATAATACTAATACAAAAAACAAACAACAAAATTAATAATATTTCATACTGTAATGATTATATAATTATTTCCCATAAAACTATTATTTTACTCATTCCCATACAAACTATACTGGTTCAAAAATGGAGAACTCAGTTTCCCATTGCACGGGATTAGGGTGTAAAAACCATGCACAGAGTGAAGGTTAACCCTCTAGTACCCAAGAAGGCCTGTAGACATCCTAAGCTTAAAAAAATTCTGTAAATTACACCATATGATTTTTCTAGCTGATTTTACGCGTATGGAAAGGGGAATCTCCATTTTATAAAATAAATGTAGTCAGTTAACGCTGCCACATGCACAACGGCAGTAATTGTAAGACAAAGTTGAAGTTTCGTGAGAAAGTAAGCAAATAATTCTTTTTGAAATTGTGTGAGAAACAAAAAATTTTTTTAATAAATTGTGAGCCTCAATAAAACTAAAAAAAATATTGGTGAGTAGCTGTTAATGTGTTCTTTGAGAAATTAAAAAAAAATTATGAAAAAAGTTGTTACACTCCTCCTACCTAACCCGAACCCTAGAGTGTCTGTAGGCCTGCTTGGGATGAAAAGCGTAAATAATTAACGGTCATTAATGATATTTTTTCGCTATTTAAGCATTATTTTTCTATTATAACCGAAATTTGTATACACCGCAATGTAAAAAAGATCAAGTCACTGCAAAAATTTATACTAAGGCATAGTCCGCGGGGGTAGATGAGAGAACTAGTCTCCCCTAGTCCTTTATTTCATGGAGTAGATTTATCGACAGCCGTGTGAAAAGATAGCAAAGCATTAAAAAAAATAAGAACCGCAAATATATATAGGGTGTTTTTTTTAGAGGTTTGTTTTTCGAATAGAGATAAAACTGGCATTTTGTGGTCAAATCTGGCAACTCTAATGTCATTTGTGTTCAGTTTGGTTTGCCATTTCATCATGAACAGGTTGACAAAAGAACAACGCTTGCAAATCGTGCAAATTTATTTCGAAAATAATGGTTCAGTTCGCGAAGTTTACCGCAAGCTCCGTCCATTTTATGGTCGACATAATCGTCCATCAGAGCAATTAATTCGGTTAACCATGGATCGTTTTCGCACTACGTTTACTCTATGTGATAATACGCATCCGCAGAGACGTCGAACAGTGCGCACCGAAGAAACAATTGCCGCTGTAGAGCAAAATGTTGAAGAGGACCCGAATGAATCGATTCGCCACCGTGCACAGCAATTGGAGCTTTGTCCATCAACTTTATGGAAGATTTTGCGCAAAGATCTTGGCTTGCGACCTTACAAGATCCAGCTTGTGCAAGAATTAAAGCCGCGAGACCATGCAATGCGTCGTGATTTTGGTGTATGGGCCGAAAATGAGATTGATCTCGATGCTGATTTTCATCGCAAAATTTTGTTCAGTGATGAGGCTCATTTTTGGTTGAATGGCTACGTCAACAAGCAAAATTGCCGCATTTGGAGTGAAGAGGATCCACATGAGACCCTTGAGACGCCATTACATCCACAAAAACTGACTGTTTGGTGTGCTCTATGGGCTGGTGGAGTCATTGGGCCATACTTCTTCCGAAATAATGCTGGAGAGTCAGTTACCGTTAATGGAGACCGGTATAGAGCCATGATAACCGACTATTTTGTTCCCGAATTGGATGGCATGAATGTGGATGAGTTGTGGTTCCAACAAGACGACGCTACATGCCACACAGCGCACGTCACAATCGATTTATTGAAGGAAACATTCGATGAGCGCATAATTTCGCGGAATGGACCTGTCAATTGGCCACCAAGATCGTGTGATTTGACACCATTGGATTATTTTCTTTGGGGATATGTGAAGTCGCTCGTCTACGCCAACAAACCAGAAACGTTAGGGGACTTGGAAGCCAACATTCGTGGCGTTATTGCCGACATACGGCCCCAAATGCTCGAAAAAGTGGTTGAAAATTGGACCTGTAGAATTGGCTTTATTCGAGCCAGCCGCGGCGGCCACATGCCCGAAATCATATTTAAACATTAATGGCATAAAATTATCCTTCCAATAAAGCCAAATTGATGGTCATTAAAACGATTTTCTTGTGTTTTATTTCAATTCAAAGTTCTATACCTCTAAAAAAAACACCCTATAGGTATATACCGATTTTTTAGTTTTCCTAGTTCATACGCCCCCCAAAAGCAATGTATAAACTACCCCACGACACACTACCCCTCGCCTTACCCTACCCCTTTTTATTTATTGCCTATTACGCGTATGAACTGATTCTGTTACCCGTTTTTTATGTTTACATATATTAAAAAGCAAATTAAAAATTTAAATTAATTAAAAAAAAAATTTCATATGGGATTTTTTTGGCTTTGTTTCCCAAGCAGGCCTCTAGGCCTGCTACTTTCTACACCCTCTATCACGCCTCCTATTGACATGCAATTTTTTCCCCGAACAAACATTATTTCTCCACCACAAAACTATCACTGGTAATTTTTTTAACAAGATTAAAAACTTGGGAACTAGAGGGTTAACCCATTAAAACCTGACCCCAGAAAGGCTTGTGCGATTTCCATAAAATTTTACACAATCTTATTAATTGACCTAATCAAGAAAAAAAATCAAGCAAAACATTCATATCATGTTTTTTTTTTGTCATCTTTTTCGCAAACATTACACAAATAAACAAAATCAAACATTTGCGGAAAATAAAATGTGCCAATAAAATATCAGCTGCTTGGATTTTGACATTTTCACGCGTTGCGTTGTATGAAAATTGGCAGTGTTTAGGCCCAACGTTGCATTCGCGCAACAAAAAACGTAAAGCATATTTTTTGTTTAAAAAATAAAAAAAAAAATGTTCAAAACTTATTTTTAAATAGTTTAGCATTGCTAAATGCAGCCCACTAAGGGATTTTGATAGGTTTGAAGAATAAGTATTTTTGATTGAATTTCAAAAATTCCCCAAAAAAAACCTTTGACTTTGGATCGAAAAAAACGTATGAATATTTAAATAATTTTAAAATTTGAGTATGGCAGAATCTAAAACGATCAATTCTAATCCAATTCTACCCATTTTCAAGTCTTTTGTCTTTATGAATTACTTAATATAGCGAAATTCCCAAACGTTGCGCAAACGCAACGCTCAGGGCTTAATGGGTTAAATGGCTTTTACAAATGTATTCATGTTCCAAAATTTTAATTTTGTATTTATAAACGCCATATAGAAATTAATTCAAGTTTTAATATTATATTTTAATTATTTATTTCAATTATTTATTTGATTTATTTATTTTAAACTTATTTTGTGTGCTTTCAGAATTTACCAAAATTAGAAATCTTAGACATGGCTTTCAACAGTTTGCCAAACTTCAACTTTGATTACTTCGATCAGGTGAGTGGAAAAATTCCACTCAAATTTGAGTTGAAAGCAATAATGCAAATGTTATTAGGTGGGCACCTTATCCAATCTCAACGTTAACGTTAGCCACAATGAGATCAAAATGCTCATGTACAATTCTTCCTGGGCGGGACGTAACGATCACGGTGAGTTTTTGGTTTTACTACAAAAAACCAGAAAGCCACATAACGCTTACACACTCATCAGAAGAAAACCCTCCTGCAGGTTCGATGTACCATTCCAATATCAAGTTGCTGGATCTCTCACACAATAATATATCGCTCATACATCCGGGCTACTTCCGGCCAGCGGAAATATCGTTAACGCATCTTTATATGGGCTATAACTCGTTGATGGTAACTAACGAATGATTTGTAGATGCAATTTTTATGGAAAAATGCACACAACCAATTTTTTAGAATGCTACACGCGATGTCTTTGGCAACATGCCGCATCTACAGTGGCTCGATCTGTCCTATAATATGATACGCGAACTGGACTTTGACGCCTTCAAGAACACCAAACAGCTGCAGGTGATCCCGATACTAAATAATACTCATAGTTAGTGTAAAATAAAATTAACATTTCATTTATCCTTGTTTTGTGCACAGCTTTTCTATCTTTCCCACAACTATGTGACCGATATACCGCAGGACATATTCAAGCCCATCATTGCTTTGCGTGTTGTGGACTTGTCGCACAATCATCTACGCGGCTTGCCGGACAATCTCTTCTACAATGGCGGCATGGAGAAGTATGTAAACACCTTACGCGAATATTTTCGGCCCATTAAATGTGTTATTGCAGATTGGACGTGTCACACAATATGCTGCTGAAGATACCCTCCTCGTCGCTGTCCAGCTTGGCTGCACTAACCCTGTGCGAATTGCACCTGTCCAACAACTTCATCTCCACCATACACAGCATGGACTTGTCCAACAAGTTTAGAGTAACCTTTGGCTTTCGCACAAAACAGCGGCCTATGTAGTTTAATCGAATTTGTGTTTTGTAGTCATTGCGCTATCTGGACATTTCCTACAACTATTTGCTGCGCATCGACGATGCTGTCTTTGCCACCATGCCCCGATTGGCTGTGCTCGATCTGTCGCACAATCGCGACCTCAAAGTGATGGACAAGTCGTTTATGGGCTTGGAGACGTCGCTGATTAAGCTGGGCTTGGAAAATGTTTCGCTCAGCACTGTGCCCGAGATACGTCTGAAGTACTTACGCGAGTTTCGTCTGGGTTACAATGAGCTGCCGTCCATACCGCAGGAGTTGGCCTACAACATGACCAATTTGCGCATGTTGGATCTCTCCAACAATGATCTCACCAATGTGCCACTGATGACACAATCGTTGCCGCATTTGCGGTGAGTTACAGTTTCATGTTACGAAAATGTTTTCATAAATATTATAATTTGTATTATATCACTTTTTTTTATAGAAAGCTTATGCTGTCTGGCAATCCGATCACTTCGCTTAACAACAACAGCTTTGACGGCGTCAACGAAGATCTCGAAATGCTGGACATTTCCAATTTCCGGTTGCACTACTTTGAGTACGGCTGCCTCGACTCGTTGCCCCACTTGCGCTCGCTCAAATTAACCGCTTACTCGCACCTGGAACACTTCAATATTCCCCATTTGCTGCGTCATCATCACAACATACGCGAACTGTGGATTGAGGCGCCGCAGCCGTTCACGCGCATTGTAAAGAAGGGCTCCGGCTCGACGCAAGAAATGCAGACCGTGCAAATGGGCATGCCAACAGACCTGGGTCGCGAAATGGAGGGCCACTTGCCGTCCAAGCTGACCAACATCACATTCAGCGGACCACAGTTCACCACGCTGAACGAACGCATTCTAAAGGTGCGACTCAATGCTTTTGACTGATCAAAAGAAACCAGTTCATTATTGATGTTACAGGGCATGCGGTCTCCATATTTGTACATGCAACTGTACAACACCTCACTGCAAGCCTTGCCCACCAACTTCTTCAAGAATATGGGACGCGTGCGCAACATTTCGCTGGACATACGCTATCACAATCGCATGCTGAAGAAGATACCCAATCCGAATACGGGCAATGTGCCGTATCTGCCCAATAGTGTTTTCCTTACCGAGCTGAAGATGTCCGACACTGATCTCAACTGTGATTGCGATTTGGGGTGAGCCGAACGATGTGCGCTTTGGGGTTTTCAAATGTTGGCATTGTTTTTGGAATTGCAGGTGGATTGAGTTTTGGCAACGCAAACGGCGTCAGTATATTTGCTCGTCGCAGACCTGGACGGACACGGTTTTTCGAACATTCATGAACTCACCGTGTCAGGTGTACGATCGTCACAATTGCGATGATCATGACGATGATCTGCGCGAGACGCGTTGTGATAATAAAGGCGGCCAGCAGCTGATGGAGGCAAGTTGTTGCTTATTTCTCAGAAGTTGGAAAAAAATCAACATTTCTGTTTTTGCAGAGCTTGAAGTTTGATCTGGAGTGTGGTTGGGATCATGCCGCCTGCAGAGAGAGTTTCATACTGCTAATTGTTAGCTTGGCGATGATAGTTTTCTGGATCTGACTATTACGCTGTGCTTACAAGGTGTCGGCCGACTTCTACAAAGTTTTGGAGAAAGTCTACGGCGAGAGTGTGGTTTAAGTGCAGCTTTACAATTGTGCAAAAGCGTTGAAGACATGTAATAAGTGTGCAGAATTATTGAAGCGATGTCCCCCTCACACATCACCGCAAGTCAATTCAACTCATTTTATTATTGCATAATTGTTTTCGAATACCAGAGAATTGGCTAATGTATGCCGAGGAAGCAATGCCGTTAAAAGACGGTTTTGCTATTTTTAAGTTTTGTAAGATTTGAATGCATAATTCGCTTATAAAATATTATGAGTAAAATTACAATCAGCCGCGGATCCAGAACTCAGAAAAATGGGGCGTATTTTTGTTAATAATCAGTCAAAAATTGATATGAAAAATTTACAAAATTTATGCTGTTTTTAGAATATTTTCATTTACATCCTACATTTAGTGAATAACAGTGGGTTTAGCTTATAGATAACTTTTGCTTTATGTATAATGGGCAAGTAAAATTGAATGACTGAATTAAATCGAACCTTAATGGTGGCTTGCACCTTCTCTTGGATCCGCAAATGGTTTTAATTATGCATCAAATTGTTTTCTCAATTGACCAAAGTTGAATTTTCCAGTATGTGCTGAACTTTTTTTGATTCAGTAAATTTAAATGCTTCGGCAAAATTAATAGAAATTAAATTATCCTACCACTAATCGTTATTTAAGGGAGATAATGATTTAAGTTTTATAACAATCCATATTTGTATCGCTTTAATATTAAACATGAATGTCAAGCTTATATTCTGCTTATTGCTTAAATGATTTTATTAGAATTTGTAAAATGTTTCGTATAACTAATAAATAACTGATAAGAAAAAAGTTGTTATTGCTTGCGTGACTTAAGATCAGAAAAACGGTCTGAACGGCTTATGAAATTTCTTTTGATTTGTATTTCTCGTAAGCAGAACATTTGTAGTATTTATTATCAAAAAATGTACAAAAATTTTAATTTCTAAACAGCGACAATTCAACAATCCAGAGTACACAAAAATTTAACAAAATACACAGAATTGGCTAACATGCAATTCTACTGCTGCCCGACACCAGTTGGGTTCTTAAATGTTGAATGAGTTTGCGCGAATTTCTTCCACTTCCCGCTTGTGCACTTTACCAATGCCCGTTGCTCCTGTCGGCGCCTCAGCACGTCCATTGTATTTCAGCTGTAAGTAAAGAAATGACACACACATTACAAGTTTAGAATAGATCTAAGTTAATATGACAAGCTTCTACCGATTTGCCAAGTAGATTTTCGAAACGAGGGCGCACAAAACTCCAGGCACCCATATTGCGATGCTCCTCCTGACACCAAATGTAGCCTGCAATTGAACATTGATGCGTATGATTTGGTACAACTGTTTGTAAATTTCTTACACAAAATCCTCTAAGTTTACCTTGAGCATTTTTGTACTTTTCCAGTTCGTGCTGCAGCTCGTACGAGGGGAATGGACATAGCGACTCCAGACGAATTATGGCCACATCGCTGAGTCCGTTATTCTTGCGCTCCTCATCGAGCAGGTAGTAGTGTTTGCCACTGCAGAGTACGACTTTGCGCACTTGGTCGGGGTTGGCGCTATCATCGCCTAAATAAAATGGAAAAAAATATGAAACAATGTTAAACAATTTGGGGCACAGTCAAGTAATATAAATGGTTAAAGGAGAAATCAAATGAATACAACAATTTTAACCCTCTACTGCCCCATACGGCCTTAAGGCACGGTCCACAAAAACCTAGAAAAGTCCACATAAATATTCATTTTTTTTAATAAAATTTTTAGGGCATGTTATAGATAAATTAAGTTGTGATTTCTTTAATGTTGTACGGCTTTAAGCATCACATATTTCCCAATATTATCAGTTGAAATTTGAACTTCGTGGAAATTAGTAGAAATAATTATTTCGTGAAAAGTAAAGAAAAGAAAAAATTATTAAAAATACTTTTCGTTAAAAGATTAAAACAAGAAAATTATGAGTGAGTACCTTGTAATGTAATTTAATGATTTGAAGTGTTTTATAGTGAAAAAAAAGGCTTTAGAGTTACTTTTTCGGCTTGGGAAAGCAGACTGCCTTTAGGCAGCATCAGGCACCAAAGCGAAAAGATTTAATGCATTTGGTCACTAACGTATACTTGTATGTGGTTTCCGTTTTATAGATATCAATCGGCATTTAAAAAAAAATTTTCGGTTTTATGAGACAAAGAAGTACAGGAAGTTTTAGAAAACTTGGGATCCGATGTTTTCGAACAAGCTGATGAAGAAACTGATGAAGAAACCGTTAATGAAGTGTTAGCTATGTTGGATTCAAAGTTCAAAATAGGAAATTTAGTTAAAAGGAGATATTTTTCCTCTTTCATTAGATACCCATACCTTCATCATTGCACAACGGCAAATATTAAAAAAAATATTTGAAATATGTATGTCCTTAAAATTTTAAAGTCTTTTAAAAAGAATTTTGGGTCAGAAAATGAAAAACTGACTATGCCAGGTTACCATAAATGACCTCTAGTTTCACGTCTATATCAACATTTGGATGGGTCTCGGCAAAAATGTTTTTTTTTCGCACGGTGTAATAAATGTAAAGTTGGTGTTCACTCACTGCTTCATAATTTTGTAATGTTTTTTTCGATTCTATTGATGTTAGGCTTAATATTTGCTCAAATAATATATAATTCCTCATAAATTTTAAAACCAGAGGAGGTAATTTATTTTATCCATAAAAAAATCATTCAAAAATTTACGATTTTGAAAATGGTCGAAAAATTCACTTTTTTTACAAGTTTCTCATTTGATTTGGACAATCTTTATGTATATTGCTGGAAAGTATAAGGTATTATCTTTTGACCGCCGGACAGAAGTGTTAGTCGGATGATTCGTTTATGAGATATGTGCTCATAACTGAAACAATAGGGAAAAAACTGTTTTTTCGAAGATTTTTCGAAAACGCTTTTTAAAAAATTTTTTTTAATTTTCAGTTTCGTGTTCAGCGACCAAAAGTTAGTCCAGAAAACACTTTTATTTTTAGGTGCAATTTTCGTATCGAGTAGTGTAATCAATAAAACGTGAAACTGTCCATCAGTTAAATTTTTTAGCTTATGTGCCCAGTACGGCCTTAACCCATTCGAGACGACGATTTTTTCCGAACACGGTCCCCAGGAGCGAAATTTTTTTTCTTTGGCTTCAGGCTTTGGAAAGGCTTCAGATAATTTTTAGATTTTTTGGTACACAGTAAAACCACTGCCAAATTTTGTTTTCCTGTACTTTACAGATTTCATTAGTTCCAGAAAAATCTTATTTCGACAACTAGTTTACTCAGAATAACTGATAATTGCACATTACTGTTGCACATTACATTGCACACACGGGGTGCAGGCTGTCTTATAGCCTCGGAAATCCATTGCACACACGGTTTGCAATCGGTCTCGAATGGGTTAAGGCACGCAAATTTATATAGGTTTTACGCCCACACGGAAGCAAATTTTTTTATTTTAATAATTTTCCCTTATATGTATGATTCTAAAACTACATGGTGAACAATTTTTCGACTTAAAAAAATTGGGGCAGTAGAGGGTTACGCAATAATGAACTACAAAAAAGATTCATGGCTTTAAGTCGCCTAAAAGTATACTAAGCGCCAGTAAAAGATGTATAGAACTGAGCTAAAATGTCATTACTTTCGTGTTCTACTTCTAGGAGGCACATGTTATCGAACGCCAACAACAACACCGAATTGTAACTGCCAACATTTTGTTATTAATGAGATGGCATTTTGATGCTGGCTGGCTGAGGGTCGAGCTTACCCAATACATTGCGAAAGTAAGTGCCCGGCTGGAAGTCGACGTGCGTAGAGGTGGCAGCTGATAGACGTAGCAGTATTTTTGGCGCCACCACTACCAGCGGTTTGCGAAAGTTGCGCAGAATTTGTCGTCGCAACAGATGATAGTACTGCGCCGGCGTGGTGGGATTTACAATGTGCACGTTGACGTTGTCGCCATCGACGGCGGTCTCCTTTGAGTCGCACAGCTGCAGGAAACGTTCAATGCGACAGGAGCTGTGCTCCGACGCAACGCCGTCAAAGCCGTGCGGCAGCAGCAACACCAACGCATTCGAGTCCATCCATTTGGCTAAAGAGACAGTATTGTTAAAATTGCCTTTCAAGGTCATCTAATGGTTGTACTTACATTCGCCCGATACAATGAAATTGTCGATCATGACTTGTGCGCCGTTGGCAAAGTCTCCGAATTGCGCCTCCCAAATAATCAAATTATTGGGATTGTCAATGGCCATGCCGTACTCGTAGCCCAGCACAGCCTCCTCGGAGAGTATGCTATGTGCCAGTTCCAGCTTGCCGCCATGGCCGCCCTCCAGCTCGTTGAGCGGTATGAACATTTCGTTGCTCTGCTGATCCACCAACATGGCGTGGCGGTGCGAGAAGGTGCCACGGCCCACATCCTCGCCGCTCAGGCGCACATTGTGACCCTGGTACATAAGACTGCCTATGGCCAAAGCCTCAGCGGTAGACCAATCGATTTTCTCGCCGGCATCCAGCTTTCTGCAGCGCGCCTGGACGTGTGTCTTTAGCAGATGTGGATGCAAGTGCTGCAATGGCGTCAATGGTAATTAGACATCGTAAATGCATTGGTTAGATATGGCAGTGCTTACAAAGTCCGCTGGATACGTGATACTCTGTTGCCCAATAAAACTAAGCAGCGAGTAGTCAAGGCCTGTGTCCCATATGGTTAGGGAGTCGGGCGCGCTAGTAATATCCTTCCACTGCCGCTGAAAGTAGGAGGGCTCAGGCTGATAGGTGGGCGCTGCCACCAATTCAGCGTTCAGATGCTCCATATAACTGTTGCGAATGTGCTCGGCCTCTTGCTGGGAAAGCACGCCCTGCTCCGCCAGCTTCTCGGCATACAAATCGGGCACTGATCTATTGATTGCAAATTGATTGAGGTTAAAACTATTGAAATACTTTTTAGAAACCATACTGACTTGCGATTCTGTATGATCTGATATATGCTCGGATTGGTGAATGTGGGATCGTCCATTTCGTTGTGGCCCCAACGTCGGAAGCAGTTCAGGTCAATGAAGACATCTTTGCGGAATTGTCGCTGGTACTGGAAGGCCAGTTTTGTGATTAAAGCAACTGCCTCGGGATCATCGCCGTTGACGTGGAAAACGGGCGCCTGTATGGTTTTGGCCAAATCGGACGCATACTCCGTGGAGCGTCCGCGATCACCTGGCGTGGTGAAGCCGACCTGATTGTTAACGATGAGGTGTACAGTGCCGCCAACTTCAAAGTGCGGCACATAGGCCATGTTGAGGCACTCCTGATTGATGCCTTGTCCGGCAAAGGCGGCATCGCCGTGCACAATGACGCCGAGTACGTTGCTGGCAAAGCGTTTGCCATCTTCGTCGCTGAAGGCGCCATCGCGGCAGGATTGTTGCTTGGAGCGCGCCTTGCCCATGGCCACTGGATTGGCGGCCTGGTGGGATAAAAAAAACCATCAATTACACAGCACACAAAATCGCACTTTTTTCTGTGGCATGGAGCTTTTCTACTGTTTCTTACTAATTTGGGTGCGCTGATTTCGAATCTATCCTCAGATTTTTTCTAGCAGCTCTAGTTAGTGAGATATAGGTACCGTGTAATTTTTTAAGTTTTTCCTCTACTTTTTCCATATTTTTGATCGTAGTTTCCAAACCAAAAAACCGATTGACATGATTTTTACCTTATCGCATTAACAACACCGCACGGCTTCTTTTTCGATGCAACTTATTTTTATAAGTTTTAAAATGCCGCGGTTATTGGACCTCAAAGTCGGAAAAAATTGAATTTTAAGGCGTTTTCTTTGATGGTCAAAAACATCATTTTCGTAAATCAATTAACGAGTTAGGTGTATAATGAAAGCCGACACATCAAGCAATACAACACAGCCAAATTATTTGGCGGAATACACATTCGCATCGAAATAATAGCAAAAATGTAGTATAGCCATTTTCATCACTTTTGATACTTTTTCCTTAAAAAAATAGGGGCCTCAAAATATGCTCTTTTATATGTTCCATTTATAGTCTGAAATCCAAGCAAAAAACAAAAATATTTTGAATTGCTCGAAACAAAAAAAATCAAAAACTTTGCATATTTTGAGGCTCCTAATTTTTTGAGGAAAAAGTATGAAAAGAGATTAAAATGACTATGGTACATTTTTGCTATTATTTCGATGCGAATGTGTATCCCGCCAAATAATTTGGCTGTGTTGTATTGCTTGATGTTTCTTCTTAAGATATTCATATAAGTACTTTGTAACTTGATTTATGAAACATCTGTACAATTTTCGCCATCAGAAAAAAGCCTTGAAATTCTATATTTTCCTACTTTGAAACCTTATTACAACGCCAATTTAGAACACATAAAATTGATTAATGTCAGAAAAGATAGCGTGAGATGTTGTTAGTGCAGCCATATAAAAATTATGTCGATAGGATTATTGGTTCAGAAATTACAGTCGAAAACGAGAAAAAAGCCGAGGAAAATTCGAAAAAGTGACACGCCCATTTTTTGCGAAAACTAGAGCTGTTACATAAAAACGGAGTATGGTTTTGAAAACAGTGTGGAAAAACGATTCAGATTCATGTAAAAAACTCCATGCAACAGACATGCTGTTGTGCTGTGTTATGTTTTACGTGCACAAAGTCTCCAAACTAACCTCCAAATGCGATGGATTTCGCACCATTGTAAAATGTATATTCCTGCCGTCGATATTCAAGTCCTCCGAAGTATCTGTACACGACGTACAAAAAGATTAATAAACTTAACAAACACTGCATCGGGTTAATACAATTAACTTTTATCTAATTAAATCGACTTCAGTTGGGCGAAACTTTGCAAGCACCCTCACATTTTCTGCTTATATAAATAACTGCTTATAACTTACGGAAATGAGTTATTACGTCGGACATGGCGGCCACCTCATCCGGAAAATCCGATTCGCCGAGCGCCTTGCGAAAAACTTTTGCCGCTCTCGTGTTCAGCATAATTGTTTGGAGTGCGGTGCGTCCGCGATGCGGCATTGCCACCACAATGTGCTCAATTTCCTCTGCAAGTTTTCAAGCGGACAACTGATTAAACTTAACTAAACTTTGGCTGCTACGTCACCGAAAATCTCCGGCGCAAAGCGCGGTTAAACGGCACACAAACTTTGGCGTTGCCGCAGTTTGTTGTTGTTAAATATTATTGTTGTTATGAAGCGCTGCGCGTTGTTGGGGGCCTTACCTTGCACAGCGTCGCGCAGCAGTTGCCAGTAGAAGGCGAGCAGACTCTCGGCACCCTCGCCGCCATAACGCTTGACAGTGGGAAATTTCTTGGCCATGAAATTTTCCCACGCCTGCGACTTAATGAGCAATTCGGCTATTTGCTTGCGGGCCTCGTTGCTCAGCTGCGCCTTCGAGGGCTGTGACTGCTGCGAGGCGGTGAATTGCTCAAAGTGCAGTGCCAGCCATTCGCATTCTTCGAGATTCTGCAATTATTGTTAAAAACAACAACAAAATTAGTGGGAAGTGGCCTGCGGGTGCAATGTGCAAACTGTGGCAGTGGCTACGCCAACTTGCAACCAACCTCAATGTAGGAGAATTCGGCGCTGGCTGTGGAGCTGCAGTAGATTTGCTGCAACAACGTTTCCAATGCGCCCACGGTGGTTGGCGCCTCTTGCGGCAGATTTAGCAGGCCGCGTGGCTGCACCGGCGCGCTCGGCGTCAGTCCGTAGAACTGCGGATTCAATTCGTCAACGGCGCTGCAGCATAGCAACGCACCAACAAGCATGCAGAGAACAACAATGTGGGACGCTTAAATGGTGCTTTCAGAGTTTTGCTTTGTTTAAATGACATTGTGTACCTGGGGCTCGGACTGCTCTTGATGCTGATGGGATTGACAGCTGCCAATTTGTGGCCGTGTTTGCGGTAGGCCTCCACCCAGCGGTAGACGTTGCCCTGAGCGTTTCTTGCCTGCAGCACTTCCTCGGCGACTGCGCGGGCCCACGTTTTTGGTTGCGCATGAAAGTAAAATAAAAAGGAGACGCAGCCTTTTGTTAGTTTAGGATTTGTTATTGTTGCCAATTTAAGTGGAATAAGCTATAAAGTCGCTTAATGTTGTGGGGGTATGACGGGTCAGTTGGTAGGGTTTTAACTTCAAACTTTGAAGGTCCAAAAATTGATATGTTTTTTAAGAAACGCTTGAGAATTTATATACAAAATGTTTATTTTTTATGGATTGTGATGAGTTGTTTAGATAATAAAGTTGTACTTTAAATGAATTCCAACAGAATATACAAAAAGCAAATCTACACAGCAAGCAAGTTTCTGACGCTCCCATAACGTTTCCACAAGAAAGAATAAAAGTGAGTAATAGGTTTCTACGACGCACTATGGCCCAACGGCCGGCAAAACGTTGCAAAAATCAAAAATTTCATGAAAGCGTTCGATAAAATGAATACACGCATCTTATTAAGAATTTTCCAGGGATTACGAAAATGTAACTTTCATTAAATTCGGATTAGTAGTTTGGGAGGTAGAGCCGCTCAAAGTTGAAAATTTTTCCACATCGAGAAAAATGTGTATTTGTGGTTTTTTTTGTCATCTTTAAGATTGATTTGTATGTAAATGAAGCGACCAATCAGTAACTTGTTGGGTTTTTCTAAAAGGTACGTTAATTGTAAATATAATAAAAATAAAAAATGTTCATTTTGTCTTAAAAGTTGTTCGATCTACCCAGAGACCTAAAATAATTATTATTCATATTTTTGGGAATGAAAAAATTGCCCTAATTTAAGAAATTTCTAAAATTATTGTTTTATAATAATTATTCCCAATAAGAAATTTTTTACGTCGCCTATAACTATTATCATGTAATAAATATTTTTGAGTTGCATAATAACTCTTACGTTACCGATAACTATTATTTTGAGAAATTTTTTTTTTACGTTGCTTCATAACTTGTATTTATAATTTTTTTTCATTTACGTTGCCGATAACTATTATTTTGAAAACACAATTTTTTACGTTGAATTACTACATTTCGGATATGAATTAATTTTTAATTGTTTTAAATTGACAAACGCAAATTAACTGCAGAAACCTTACTTCCACCAACAACTAAACAATTAAAAATCAATTCATACTCAAAATGTGGTAAGGCAACGTAAATAAAAAAAATTTCTTTCATAAAAGTTATGAGGCAACGTAAAAAAAATTTTCTCAAAATAATAGTTATCAGTAACGTAAACAAAAAAGTCATAAATAAAAGTTATGATACAACGTAAACAAAAAAAATTCCAAAATAATAATTATCCAGAATGAAAAAAATATTTATTTCTCAAAACAGTTATTATGCAACGTAAAAATTAATTGTCGCAAATAATAGTTATAATCAACAAATAAAATTTATGTTGCATTGTAATAGTTACATTGCAATTAATTTCTTAAAAAACGTATAATAGTTAAGTCCCTGGATTTACCGATTGCTCGAAAAGTCTATATTTCGACCTTTTTTCCAACTTTGATCGAGAATAAAAAAAATATACCAAAAATAACCTCAGCGAAATTGAGGGTGGTTATTTATTATTCAATTATTTATCTAACTTCCAAAACTCAGCTACCGCTTTTTGCCGCTTTACTTTCTAGAGCAATAAAAGTGAAACAACCTCGGGTCGAAAAACACGCAAGTATACGAAAAATCGCGCACATTTAGTACGGTCGACAACCCATTTTGTGTTGCTGGCATCTATCTAAATCTATATATCTAATCATGCTCAAACGGACCGGCCGATTTCAATGAAGTTTTCTTTGTTGGATTCGTCTTGAGTCAGTTCAGGTTTGTGCAAAAATAAAATTCCGGAAAATCTATTGGAAAATTCGGAAAATCCCTCTCATTTTTGACCGTGAATTCTGAAAATTTTCAGACGATAACGTTGGAACCATAAGTCACACATCAATTAAATTAACTATGAACTTACTATTTAGTCATGTCCATCGACAGAGGGAATGGGGGCGGGTATTGGACAGTGGGGTGTGGCACCGCCCATAAAAGCTAAATCTTTATAAATGAATATCTTCGAATTTGTAAGGTGCACAGCATTGAAATTTAGTATTGTGTCGTCCCATAGATTCTACTGGTAAGATTTGATGGGCGTTGGACAAGGGGCGTGGCACATTTTTTGTGAACCAAATATTTTGCTGAATTATAAGTCGCCATACCATTTATTCATATCTTTCGACAGAGAGAAAGGTGCGGGTATTAAACAAGGAGGCGTGGCACCGCCTATTTAACTTAAATCTGGTTCAAGCGCAGTCCATTTCTTTACTAAAACTTAGCAGACTCGATTGCAGCCTCGATTGAGTTAATCAGAGAAGAAACTTACTCCTACGGTACATTAAATTTTTACAAATGGAAAGGATTTAATAGAATACCAATAGGGGAATTGTCTGAAGAAGTTCAAGAATGCAAGGACTACAAAAGGTATAGATGTATGAACACTTGCAAAATATCAAGATCTAGACAAAATGAAGACCTTTTCAACATGTTAGCAGTCTCTTCTGATCCAGTTATTTCATCTATGAGATCTGTAAGATCACAAAAAGAACTTACAGATACTTATAGCGTAGAAATGATTTCATTTTTAGACATTCCTTCCCGTGTAGATAGCGATTTTGAAAAATCTAACTAACTCTAAAAATTGTTTTTTGTAAAAAAATATGTATGAATCAATAAATTATATTAATTTATTGGAAAAAATATATAAAAAAATTTATTTTTTAATGCAAAAAAAAAAGTAATTTCATTTTAGTATGAAGTTTTAGTAAATCTTAACTTTGGCAACGAATTTTAAAGCCCCCTGTTACTGTGGCCCCTGTTTTTATGCTCATTTCAAAGCTTGGATATTACACTTTCAGATGCAATTGCAATTTTTTAAATATCTTTATTGGTTCAGAAGCTATGATTTTTGCAACGAAAAATGGCAAACCGAGCCATAGTGTGACGTTAATATGTATAAAGGGTAGTCTGTAATACGCACATCCTTACAACAAATGACCCAAATATTTCAAGTGATTCTAGAAAAGGACCGAAAAATGTTTAAGGATTTGATCCTTCATGTTTGGACATGTTTAATTTATGAAAATGTTTGCTTCTAGTACACCAAAAAATATATACGTATAGTATGTACATACATACATATTGGCGCACAACACAAACACAATGCTGTACAGTGTACACGTGAGTTCAATTCATTTTTCATGCAGCAAAAGTACTCAGCAGCATCCTTTCAGCGAGCAGGGCTGCCGTCACAGGAATGATGAATCGCTGCTGAAAGCCACAAACCATGTTTGAGAGAAAAAATAAATAAAGCACGCACTTGACACACATACATTATATTGACATATTAATGTGTAAAGTGCACCGGATGTGAATGAACGTCGGTGAGGGCTTATGTGTTCATATTCTAACGTCGAAACATTGGCCGGCAGCAAGTGAGCAAAATGAGTGAGCACTGGCCAAAGGACTCAAATTGATTAACCCGACAATGTACAACAATGGCTTCATGATTGTGTTGTCCAGTGAATTAACGCAAACTACTTTCTGTAGGCAGTTCAGCTGAAGTGTGTATTCATGTACTAACCCACAATCAGGAAGATACAAACACAAACACGCTAGCAGACAGACAGCTTGCTTGAAGTTGCTTCACTTGCACGGCAATGTGTCTTGAAAAAGCTGATCTGTTTATGTGTGTTTATTTACCTTTGTGCGGACGTGTGCTGTGAGTGTGCTCGGGCACGAACAATGGCCAGGCGGTCAATAAGTTACCGACAATATTATTGCAGTGGTGGTTGCCGTTGCGCGCTTCTAGGCGCTGTAACGGTCAGTGATTGTTTGTCAGACGTTCGGATAGATCTATAACGTTTTATGCTGCTGTCGGCCTAGTCATGAAATAATGAATGCATCATGGGCATGTGGACAAAAAATCTTAATCTCTGTTGGCGGCAACTGCTGCCTGCCTGGGTTGTGCATTCTTCTACTATTTTGGCCATCTGTTTCGTCTGTTAGGTTATGTTATCTGCACAACATTTCCATCTAAAAATAGCAGAATCCGTTTACAGTCGCTTCAATGCATTTTTGTGATGTCCAAAGGCGTTGCACACATGTCGAGAGTTTGAAAATGCAATTTCTGTGTAATCCTTTTCGTAGCGGAAATTGCTAAATGGCTGTGTGGCGTATTGCAATAAATTTAGCCGCAGAAAATCGTTGTTGTTGTTTTGCACCAGACAATGTAATTTTTCTTCGTTGTATAGAATGTTAAATTTTTTATGAAGAAATTTAATTTTCATGAACATTTTTCTCAGTAGTTGAATTTTGAGTAGTAAGAAAATTTATGGTTCAACAATGAATAATAGTAAAATAAATAAAATTAATGTTCAAAATAATAATAATAAATTTTAACTTGGAAATTATTATTTAATACTTAATAAATTAAATAATTATTTGCTTAAATTCTACTTGTTATCTTTAAGGATAAATATCAAGGAACTTAGGTTAAAGGACCTTCAATGTTTTGTTTTTTGTAAATAAGTTTTTAGTTAGTGTTACAAAGGCTGCAATAATTAAATTAATCACTTATATTAACATTGTTTAATAAAGCTACATTCTATAGTTCAGAGAACTAGTGGCGAATTCAGTATCTGGGTTGTACGTTGTTTAGTAGAGCATTTTATAATTTCTCCAAAGTAAATTTCTTTGTTTTGGATGTGTTAAATATCCCTACGGGACATGGGTGATGGAAACTCATACACATAAAGCGCAAAACTAACACATTCACACATTTTGGTAAAATGTTTGTACTGGAGCCACTTCGGTGGAAAAGATATAGTTTTGCTATGAAATTATTTTATAAGAGAGAGCGAGATGAACGGCTAATGTACATTGACATTTCAAAATTTGAAAGAAAAAATCAAACTTTCATTTAATCAGCTTTTGCATCAGCGATGATGCATTTATACAACAGCAATGAGGAATAAATGCCTCAGCGCTGACAGAAACGAGAGCACAGATTGAACCTAACAGTTCATCCGTATAGGTAACTATGTGTGGAAAAGAGACAGCTAGGTCAGCCGCCACCACGTGGCACCTTGTCAGATGCGATTTTGACATTATGTTGTAAAATTTCAGTGAACGTGGTGGACGCATTATTCGTGAAAATAATGTGAAGAAATAAAAGGATAAATAGAAGGTTTTCTAAAAGGATTTAAAGATAAGTATAAACAAAATTAATTAAATTAAACAAATAAATGTGATAAACTTTTTCAAAACTGATGAAACTCATTTAAACGCCTTGACGCCTTGACCGCAGATATGTTTTATAGATATAAGTTTTTTATCAAATGAATTGTTTTTGTTATTGTCTTATGTTTACTTTGGTTTACTATTTACTTTACAAATTTTTGTTAGTTATTGTTATTGCTGTATGTAACGTTGTTGGGCCTAAACACTGCCAATTTTCATACAACGCAACGCGTGAAAATGTCAAAATCCAAGCAGCTGATATTTTATTGGCACATTTTATTTTCCGCAAATGTTTGTTTTGGTTTATTTGTGTAATGTTTGCGAAAAAACATGACAAAAAAAAAAACATGATATGAATGTTTTGCTTGATTTTTTTTCTTGATTAGGTCAATTAATAAGATTGTGTAAAATTTTATGGAAATCGCACAAGCCTTTCTGGGGTCAGGTTTTAATGGGTTAATTAAAAAAAATTAATTTTTGTACTTGTAAAATGCATTGTTGCAATAAATACAAATAATGAAAAAATAATATTGGTTTTATTCATTTTCACATCACCGCTGATGGAAATTTACATCAGCGGTGATGCATTTAGTCATCAGTGGTGATGAGCTTTTCCACCAGCGGTGATTAGCAGCGTTGATGGATATTTACATCAGCGCTGATGCATTTACAGATCAGTGGTGATGAACTACTTCATCAGTGCTGACTGAAAGCGTGCATTCAATTTTAATAGGAGTAAACGAGACAGCTGTATGTTCCACAAATTACTGAAGTTCGTGTGTTGAAAGGTGATGCAAGATCACATGTACACAAAAGTCACAAAAGTCACTGATCAGCACTGATAGTCAAATGATGGGTCAAGTGAGCATCAGTGTCCCGCAGGGATTGAATAGGTGCCAAATAAACCACATATTTAGACACATTAAATTTGACCGTAGCTCAGTTGTGGTGGTATACACTAATGGGTTTTACATTGATTAGTAAAGTCAGTACATTGCATTGGGCCTTTCAAATGCCAGAACGATACTTATTCTAAGATGATACACAGATGACATCACCGCCATCCAGACTGCGACTGAGTGAGTTCTACATTGATTAGTGAAGCATTCAATATGTTTTCATTTAGACTTCAGCATTAGCCTAAACAAACCCAATTGCAAAGTAGATCTCAAGAAATTGTTTTTTTTATTTCAGGCACTAAATTTGCTGCCAAGAAATTCGCAATAAACCATAGCTCAGCTGGTGGCATAAAAATGTATTTTCTCAGCGCTTTGATAGAGCGAGATAACGATAAGTGAAATCTAATCAAGTCCATTGAAGAAATTTATAACAGTCTGCAAAATATTTATATTAGTTGGATCAGCTGTTGTGGCAGAAAATTCCGAGAGCACATTAAGCACAGAAAATATAAACAAAACGCAACAAAAAATATATATTCAATTAATTCTCTTCAAAGTGTGACATGGAATGTGGTATCGCCGGCAACTTGTCAACAATAGCGCACGAGAGCGAACTGCTGAGCGAGAGAGACCAAATAATATCGACGCAGATATTTGACAGCAATAATAAACTTAATACATATACATATGTGTAGAACAAAAACAACACAGCAACAATTGATAAGAAAGTAAAAAACTATAATAGTATAGTCGGCCAATAACTGAACGAATCTGCAAAGTTTGGTCACTTTTGACTCAATTGGATGCGAAAAAATGCCGGCAACGATGACTGTCAATTGTAGGCAGTTTGACAACAAATATGCGCGCAATGCTTGTGATAATTTACACAAAAAAGTTGAGTTTGAAAATAGTTTTTATTTTTGCTGCGCAGAGATAAGGCAGCTGTGCGGCTTATCATTGAGGCCAAGATTTTATCTGCGACAATTATTGGCAAGAAATGGCGTACCTCTCGCCTGTACTAGGCCCTCAAAAAGTTATATAATTCGGGGAAAAATACATATTTTCACACTTTCGCTTTCGAGCGTGTCACACCGTTGGCCATTTACCTCGATAGACCCGCTTTGGCAAAGGTCGATAGCCGTACACGCCCTTCTCGCTGTGGTAGCTGCGCTGTGCTTGGCGCATCCAGCTGTGTCGCACGTTGCCGATGTGACGTAGCATTGTTGTTCAATGTGTTTTTGTTGTTTTATGTTCTCGTTCGGTGGAAATTGATTCAATGGCGCTGTGTTTGCGCAATTTTTTTTTTTTATAAATTAAATACAATGCAGTTATCTGGGAATTGGCACTCGAGTGGGCAGTCAGCGGCGTTCTCGCTCGTTCTTGTTAGCGTCCGCGAGTACAGGCTTCGAAATACTGGACTGACAAAGCTATCAGCGGCACAATTTGCCGCTTGGAGCTTCATTAAAGTGCAGATTTGTGTATGTGTGATTTGAATGGAACGCGTGGCGGTGATAAGATTTCTTGTGCTCCAAAATATGGTCAAGAGTGTGTTTGATCAAAAGAGCGAGGCGATTAAAGAGCGAGACTGACAAAGAGAACACTCTGGATCGTAGATATTTGAAATGCTCTTTCATTTTTTTTAAGGTTAACAACAGCGTGTTGCATTTGGAAGTTTTAATAAAAACCACGTGTTATAAAAAATATGTTTTAATAAAAATTGTTTAATTAACCGTAGACCTCCGTTGGGTCGTTTTCGACCAAATTTGTTTTGTACCTCTTATATTTTAAAAAAATTTTATTATTTTTAGCTGTTTTTTTATGACTTTCTTACTTGGATATTATCTATCGAAATCAAACCGTTTTATATTTTAAAAACTAAGTTGGCTTTGCATTTTTTGTCATTTGTGTGTGTGATTTTAATCTGGGTCGCTTTCGACCCGTTTTTTAGTGTAGGTATACGGTTAAGATTTTAGTTTGTAGTTCATGAATCAATTTCATCAATTGATTGATTGATTGATTAGTTCAATTTGTTTGTGTTTGTTTTTTACTTAAACACCCTGACAAGGTTTATTGTTCTGAAATCCAAAGTTTGCCAATTCTAAAATTTTGTATTATGCGCAGCGAACCACTTGAAGTGCAACCATAGTTTTGCTGAAAAACCCAAAATATATGGTAAAGAAAATTATCCTGGAATATCCACTTCTGCTCCATGTCCAACTTCAGAATAAAGGTCGATTTTTAAAGCTGGTTCTCGGAAAAAGCCAGTCAGACGAAAAACAGATTCAATAAACCTTAATAAATGAAAAATATGATCTTCCAAAATATACAAAAATATGTTCAGTAAGAACGTAGGAAGGCATCTCCAGTGGCTGGACCTCCCTTTCAATGAGCACTGCCGCAAGCTGCGCTCTGTGAATGAAAAAGAGGACGTTTTGAATCTGGCCACTGTCCAGCTTTGGCCTGGAGGAGGCTCTATAATCTTAGGGACCCTTTCCTGATTGAGCACAACCACAACATAAACTGTATCGCCCGTTTCATAAAGGAGTCTCAATGGTTCTCTCTCCTACCTGCGGTCCGTCCCTACTCATAAGCTCATCTAACCTAAGATCTAAAGAAACTTAATGAACGTCTTGATGATTTTTTTCTGTTAAATTCTGTGAGATGTTTTGGGTTTCTTGAAGGAAAAACAGCCTTGGCTTCATTGAAAAATATTAAATTATTTATGACTTGTTCTATAGTCTGTAAAATATTGTATCAGCATTCTGAAAGTAAATAAATAGAAGAAAATAGATGCTCACTTAATTGAAAATGACTTGAAATTAATGGAGTATGGATTTGAAATTAATGGAGTTAATACATAATCTTAATAAACAGCCAGCAGAAACAGCCCAACCTAACCTAAGATGAGCTAAAGAAACTCGTTGAACTTCTTGTTGGGGTTTTTCTGTGCATTTCTGTAAGTTGTGTTAAGTTTCTTGGGGTTGAAATAAGGAAGGAATTGTATTAGTGGTCAGTTTTTAATTCAGAATAAAAAAATTACTTCTTGCAGAAATTTGCAGAGGAGCGCTCATTTTTTTTGTATTTTCTACGAGTTTATAAAGGAATATAATATCTTTATAAGTCTGAATAGAAGCATACTATTGGTATCTGCCATACTATTGCTTGGCCATCAGCATCTTTCAAACTTTCTATATTATACATTTTGCTCAAAAACAGGTCTATTACTAGCAAGAATGATTTCCAGCTTTTCTTTTCGTAATTATTCAAAAACTGTAACTAGCTTTTAAAACTAATAAAAAAATGTCATAAATTTTTTACCAATTAAATTTGCTTGCTTCGTGAAGCACAATGCACTGCACCGCGCAATTTTGAACTTCAAACGACTGGCACTAAATGCAATTAACCATGAAATGCCAAAGTTGCCACTTGGCACTGAGGCGTCGTTGGCGTTGATTGTATACTTTTCGGCTTCGTTAAGCTTTTACTGACGTTTACTTCGCATATTGCTGCACACTGCCGCTTATTATTATTGTTGTAGTGGTTGTTGCTGTAGTTGTTATTGCTGTGTCGGAGTAGTGATGTTTTAATTATTGTACTGCACTGTACAGTACTTGCGGTCACAACCGTTTTAAGTGCCACACACACTGCGCTAATGGAAAATCTCGGCATTATTTTTCGAAGCGGTTATTAAAAATGCCATAAATCATTTGCTGCCACAATGCTTGCTGCCACATATGAATAACAAATGCAGTTTTCATTAAATTTCACACAATTTATTGCTGACAAGCGGGTTTTTTCATAGGAAATTTTCGTATTAAAAATTGTAAATAAATCAATTTCTGCCGCGCTGTGAAATTGTTGGCTAGAAAATTGTAATAACGAGTTTCGGTGATAGCTTTGTATGAAGAGCGAGCTTCCGCAATAACAAATACGCTGTGCCGTTAATAATATTGTGCAAATTTTTTGTTGCTGATTTGGGTTACATTAAAAAAATTCTCCCAGTGCAAAATTCACAAACGGTTTGGTTTGTGGGCAAACATGGCAAACCACTGGTCTCTCTTTAGAACTGATGTGACTTAAAAGTAACTGAAGCGTTTTGAGTTTGAGATGTTTTGGGTGTTCATCCATCAGTTGAGATCTTTCTGAAAGTCAACAGTTTGAAAACATATTAGTTGCGAAGTTAATTACAAACAATTTATGTTTTCTTTCTGTTGTATCCCAGTAATGGATTCGGCAGGTGATGGACTGACTGATGTTTGGTCTGTAATTAGGGAGATTTCTTGAGCGGTTTAAAGGGTTTTATTAGCAGGATTAGTTATCATGTTACAAACCAAAAGAACAAATATTGATTGAGCGTTGGGGTTCAGATCAAATAAAAAACTACTTTTAATAATAATACACTGAAGACTATGGCCACCACCGAAGGCGGTCAAAGCACGAGGCTTATGAGGCAAATGCCTAGGGCGGCATATTGGGAGGGGCGGCAAAATTTTTGTACGTGAAAAAAAAATTTAATATTTTCAAATCACGAAATAATTTCTTTACGTATTTTAAATTATATGTAACTTTGTTTAAGTCAGTTTGTTTAAATAAAAAATTAAATTTTTTATTGTAACTATCATACTTCTTTCTTTATGATACTACTTATTTAGTATCATTTGTGATTTTGATCACATGTGGTTAATAATTTTTGTAAGAAATAAAAAAAAAAATTTAGATTCGGCACTCTGGCGATTTGATTCGGGCGGCATATAACACCGTGCGACAAAAATAAAAAAAAAAATTTTCACACCGGTTTTGGTTTTGCATCTATTTATTATTTAAAATACTGATACTGAAATAAATTAGAATTTTTGTACTTCATTAGGATTGCAGCTTCCGCCTTTTTTTAATAACTTTCAAACCAATAAAGTTAGAGTAATAAAATTTTGACACGCCATCAAGGAGAATTTGGGGTTTAACATACTTACTTTTCAAGAAAATTCTATGTAAATTGTCAAGGATATAAAGGATTAAAATTTTCAAAGGACCTTTTTCATATCTTTTTTTTACAAATAGATACAAAATCAATTTTATTTAAATTCTTGAGCCTTTCCTCTTTCATTTGATATACATATCGCCATATTCTAACAAGGTTAAGTATTTTTTATATTTTTTTTTATTTTTTATCCCCTTCAAAATTTTGAGGACAAAGGACAAAGATGTAGAAATGGAAAACTGAGTACGCAGTATTACTATATTTGGTCTCTAGTTTCACGCACATATGGATTTTTCCCAGTGTGAAAAATGCTTTCGCATGGTGTAATCCAAAGATTATTTTTAAAGTATAGTTACGTCTCAACAGCGGCGACTTGACAACATTAACTTTTAAAACGATGCCAACCAAAAATCAGAACTTGAAAAGATTTTGCCATAAATAAAATTAACGGAAATATTAAATACCCTTAGAACCATAAAATACGAACAACCAAGGAACTACCACTAAAAAAAAACAACACTCAGACGCGCCTATTCATGTTTATTGCACTGCACTTTTCTTTTGTTCTTTGGATGCTTTATTACTTTGGTTTTTCCCTTGTGGCCTTCGAAGATTATGAGGTCATTAGGAACAATGAAACTTGCTCAAGTTGTGGTGACTTAATCTGACTTTATTGCATACAAGTTTTGGCACATTTTTCCATAAAGTTGGGCTACTTTATTACGCTGTCGTTTCAAATGTTGAACTGTAGCAGGTAGAAGATGCCAGACACAGTTTGACCTTCATAAATATATGGTTAAAGTTTACCTACTTTTTTTTTATCACTTTGGGGTTTCAAAGGGTACAATTGTCAAGGATTTCGGGATTTTTATTTATACACTACAGGTAAAGAGTTTAATGTGTGGTGTCGCCATGGATTCACCAGTTCTTGTTAATCCTTTTAAGGGATTTCCCCACGTGCTCAGTTCATATGGGGATTTTTTGTGCGTTTTAGTAGCGAACGCAGCCGTTAAAGGGTTTGATAAAATAAAAAAGTTTATTTGGTGTCCACCTATCAGTTGAGATCTGTCTGAAGGTCAGCAGTTTGCAAACATGTTCATGTTACAAAGTTAGTAAAAATTTTTTGTTTTCCATTTTGTTTTGTTTTAGATTCGGTAGGTAATGTCCTGATAAGTTGGTCTGTAATTGTGAAGATCTAAAGATTTGATGTGCTAGTTTAAGAGTTTTACTCGTAGGATTAATTATTATGAATCATGTTTTCCTTTTAAATCCCAGACATAACTGGTAAAGGGTTAAATGACTCTTGATACCAGTGAACTAGCACAATGTCTGTTAAAGGATTCAATTGAATTGTCAATTTTTGATGAATGCAGGGAAAAATTTATACAATAAGGACTAACGTCGAATTTTAGGAGTCTCTATCTACAAAATACCAGATTTCATTGTATTTCCAATCTCCATATTTCGGCTTAACCCTAATTCCCAGAATTGAGCCTCACAGTCTCACTAAAGATTTCAAATGGTGATAAATCCAAAAGATTTTCGATTCCATTATTTTATGTAATCCTCTAATGAAATGTTAGAATTATATTGCATTTATAAATTTAACATTTTAGACAGTTTTTGTAATTTTTAAACAAATGTTTTCAGTAATTTAGCTCATATAAGCCTGACAGTCTCACTTCTGGGTTTACGTTACTTTTAAAATTCTGGGAATTAGGGTTAAATAACCAGCTCGCAGTACAATGGACGTTTACTCAGGCTGAGTGCTACGTTTGCTGGACTATTCCGACAAAGTTAAAAAGTTGCAAGCATAACAAAATTTCAACAAAGAAACCATACAATTTTCTAAAAATTTTTTTGAAATTTTGAGATCATAATATTTAATAAAACTGTACAACACAAAAAAAATACAGGAATACAGGAAAAATACAGTTTTGTAGGAGATTTGGGGACCAATTTTTAGTAATTTTAGTAAAATTTTCTAAAATTTTTGGGAAATTGTGAGATCATAATATTTAATAACACTGTACAACACAAAAAAAAATACAGAAATACAGGAAAAATACAGTTTTGTAGGAGATTTTAGTACCAATTTTGAATAAGTACGAAATAAACACTTAAACACATTTTCTGTTTTGGCTAATTCTGGCGTTCAAGTTAATTTCTGAGCTTTGATGTATTCAGAGACCTATAGTAGAATTTTATGGCGAATATTTTCGTGGTACATTTTGTCCTTAAAAAGTCCTGTTTTACAGGACATTTTTGGTATTTTAGAAAAAAGGGTCAAATTGACCCATACAAATAGGAGCTATAGGGTTAAAATGCTCCACAAAAATGTTCTTCATAGTATTTTACATCAAATTGCTGAACACATCATATACCTAAAATGTGAGGTTACATGGTTTTCGTATGCCGATTTATCATAAGAATGTGCAAAAAGGGGTAAACTTGGACCCCCCTAAAAAAAATTCAGACGTAAACTTTCAAAACGCCGATACACGTATATTTTTTTTGGCCCCCTCTACCAGAATCCGTTGTCAGAACCTTGTTATTTAAAAAAAATTTTGATTTTGTTGTGCAGTGTAATTTGTCCATAAATAAAATCAACCTTCGGGTAAAAATTTCCTTAGATACCTTTACAATTAAATATTAAAGCAGTAAAACAGTTATAAGCTATCCTTAGAAACCATCTCTGAGTGGAGTATAAACACTTTAGGGTTAACCATAGAGAATTCTTGCCTGAAGAATTTAAGGATTATTAACTGCCATATCCATTATCAGTAAAATCTATGGAATGAAATACATATTGATACTTTTTATAAATTCAATAAGCTTAAGGGGGTCTTCTGGTTACGAGCTGAAAATTTAAGTCTATTTTTCGGAGTAAATTGCGAAGGAACTACTTGAGATAATCCAGTAATTTTTTTTTTATTTTATTGATACATGCTTTATCTTGTAAGATCAAATTTTGGAAATTAAAAGTCATCACACTCGCGACTTTAGAACGACCTTGAGGCTGTTGGCTTTTTTAAACTTGTTGGTAAGACTTCTTAAGAAATATTAATCGAATTCGATCAATTTTTTTTCAGTTATTCAGGAGACATATGGCTATGTTTTTCCGTGTACGATTTTTTTTATTTTGAAAATTTTCAAAACTAGGAGGTTTTTTGTAAAAAGTTTGATTTTCGACCATGTTTTTTGGTCTATTGGTGAGTGTAAAAATGGAACAAAATAAAAATTTCAAAATCGTACACGGGAACACATAGCCATATGTCTCCTGAATAACTGAAAAAAAAAATTGATCGAATTCGATTAATATTTCTTGAAGAAGTCTTACCAACAAGTTTAAAAAAGCCAACAACCTCAAGGTCGTTCTAAAGTCGCGAGTGTGATGACTTTTAATTTCCAAAATTTGATCTTACAAGATAAAGCATGTATCAATAAAATAATAAAAAAAATTACTGGATTATCTCAAGTAGTTCCTTCGCAATTTACTCCGAAAAATAGACTTAAATTTTCAGCTCGTAACCAGAAGACCCCCTTAAAGCTAGAGCCCTTAAAAGTATTTTTAACTTTCATCCCTCAAATTCTAAAGTACGCCTTTTTTGTTTTTGAAGCATTTTTTTTACAAAGTCCACTCGGAATGTGAATTATCCTATTACTGCTTAGGAAACTTCATGTCTATTATTGCCTTTGCTTTGTACACAGTAATTCGCAGAACGCTTTCAAGCGTGAAACCTGATAGTGCAGCATTTCGAAAGCGCGCGAAATACGATGCGAGTGAATGTAAAAATCAATAAAATTTCTAAGAACAACAAATTGGTCATCATGGGGCGTAATCGTCGTTTCCGCTACAGGCTGAACCTGAAAACTGAAATTAATGATACGTTGTGATAAGTTGGCCGCATTTTATGGCAAAGATAAAATGAATCATAGGAAAAGTGTAAAGCAAAATGTCAGCCATTTGAAGGTTTAAACAACAACAAAATTACACCAAAAGGCCAGAGCGATAAGTAGAAGTTCGGACACATGGACACATTTGTTCATTGTTTTTTAGGGCATATTAGAAAAATTCTTGGACAGCCAGAAACAACAGTTACATGGGTCTTTAAAACATGCAATGTTCAGGCGCAACACGAAATCGGGTGGCTGGCGTCGCTTGCAAAAGAAATAGTAATGAACGAAGCTTTGCTATCGGCGGCACTATCTATGCGGTCGCCGATAAGATAAGATAAGATAAGTTTCAGTTCAGTTTCACAATTGCGCTGACAGGTGAACGGCGAGCAGGTGGAATATTGGCAACGACAACGCCCCAACTTTAGTCAGAATTGTCGGTGGAGTCGTGTTGAACGTGTTTTTCGAAAAGGTGGGCAAAAATCCAAACTAAAAATTAAGAAACGCAAAACAATAAACAGTGAAGTTCTTGTGTGCCCATTTCAAGTACAGATAAGCAGCAATGCAGACTGATAAAGCTGGCCGAAAATAGGCGGCCGTCTGTATGTGCAGTGATGATGTCATAATGTGTGAAAATTCTTTGAATTTCCTAAAAAAAAAATTGCAATATTTTTTAATTTTCTTGCATTTCTAGTGAAAATACGACTACACAAAACGAATTATTTAGTTAAATAGAATAAATATAAACGAAAAATCCAACGAACAAACGAAAGACAGAGTGTCAAATTTGTAAACGATGCGTTTTAAAATTGCGCTCGCCTGTGCGCTGGCGTGCGGCTTCATAGCCTTTGTCATAGCAAATGAAACCTACTCTGCCGAGTTGGAGACGGACGCCAAGTTGCCCAGCAAGAAACCGAACAAGGATATCGAGCTCATGGATATGATGCCCGAAGTGGTGCCCGAGTTGGCGAAAGGTGCTGCAAAGCCAACGATCACAACGCCAAAACCCACACCGACGCCAACGCCAACGCCAACGCCAAAGCCGACCACACCGAAGGCAGCGGCGCCCACGAAAGCAGCAGCGGCGCCTGCTGCAGTGCCCGTCCAGGCCATGGCGGCGCGCAGCAACATCGTCTCGGTACAGCCCAGCAAAAACATGTCGAAAGTGTTTTTGCAGAAATCGGGCGCCCTCACGAACTGGGGCTACCTGGGCGAATTGGGCTTTGATACGGGCAACGACAATGGCTACAATTGGGGTAAGTAAAAGTTTTTAATTTTTTTTAAATCTTCTTGTAACGGATTTTATTGAAACTAAAACATTAGTAATTACTTTGGAGAAAATCAAAAATTCGAAAATCAATTTTATTGACTTCAAGTGAAGTTTAGTGAATCAGCGCGCTTACTCATGAAATGTATGTATGTCATTCCTCTGCCACCACAGACACACTGTTTGTTTGTGCGTGCGGTTATCTTATCGACAATCCCAGTGTTACTAATATTTACACATATTTACCCAACAACCTGTCCGACTGTGTGTTGTGCGTTGTGATGTTGAGGTTTATTGTAAAATGCCAACACTCTGAATCGGAATCGAATGCAGATAAGATAATGGTAACGGTAAAAAATAGCAAAGCTGTATCTAGATAGTTATGAGTGTGTCGGAGCTTTCGCTGGATACGTTTTTGAGGACAGCTCAAGTTGTGAAACAACATTTTTTCAAATACTTTTGCTTCGAAAAGTGATGATGTGCGGGAAGTTACTCACCCGAGAGAAAATATGAACATATAATTTTTTTAAAATAATTTTTAATTTAATTTTTTTAATTTAATTAATTTTATTTAATTAAGTTTTTAATTTTTTTGACAATTTTTAATTTTTTTAATAGGGCGACTTTGTGGCCGTTAACCCTTTCGACCCCGAATTTTACCCTGTGTCTTGATATTACTTTACTTATTACCTAAGCAGTGTGCACGCGACGTTTGAAGTCGCCACGCCTCTTTGTTAGAGTTCTAGAGCTAGTTTACTTTTGAACAAGTTTAGCTTAAAACGGGTTAAATAAATTTTGTATCAATATTTTTTAATTACAGAAAAATGATTTAATATTTATGGAAAAATACAAAATTATAATTTTTTGATTTTATTTAACCATTATTAAAAAAACAGGGTTTTGATCAGACGCACCCAATTCGTAGACTTCAATTAGAACACAAACTTTCCCTATATCGCTGCTAATTATTAGAAATTATGTTGGGGATAACAGTAAAATTTTTTTAATTTGCTTTGAATTCACTTCTAAAAATATTAATTTGTTGGTGCCTACTTAAATTAAACCCATAAATCAATCGTAGCTTTTGCTATAACTAAGATGACAAATAGGTGAAGTTGCCCTCACGCAACTTTGGGGTCGAAAGGTTTAATTTTTTTGTGACAATTTTTAATTTTTTTAAAAGGTCGACTTAGCGGCCGTTAAGCAAAGGTTGATGATTTGGAATAAAATTATTCTTCCTTTCCTCAAAGGTTTATAAGTAAATGATTTATGTTAGAATTATGTATTTGAATTTTAATGGAAATATGATGAGTGCGTAATGAAGAACTTCTTCTAACTCAAATGTTTCTATGAAATTTATAAACGAAAGTTATGGGCCAAAGTCAAAAGCGTAGAAAATCTTGACGACATTTTGTATAATTTATTCAAAATAAAAAAAAAAAAAATAAATAAAAAAAAAAATTATAGTAAATTTAAATTCTCAGCTTCAAACAAAGTGTGACAAATATCTATGCAAATAAAAAATTTCATACTTTGGTTATGATTTCATTCGAATAGCTTCAGTTGGTATAGTTTTCTTAATTTGTTCAAAATACTTTGAAGTTTAAACTTTGACAAACTTTAAAAAACATTTATACAAATAAAAAACTTCATACTTTGGTTATGATTTCATTCGAATAGCTTCAGTTAGTATAGTTTTTTTTTTAATTTGTTTAAAATACTTTAAATTTAAAACTTTGACAAACTGTGACAAATATTTATGCAAATAAAAAACTTCATACTTTGGTTATGATTTCATTCGAATAGCTTCAGTTAGTAAAGTTTTAGTTGATTGATGGAATGATTTCACAATAATCCAATTCCAATATTTCCTACCTTAAATTTGCAACACTTTCAGTACTTTGAAGTAAAGTGTGACTAAATTTTTTCTGATAATGTTGAATCTTTTATCAAAGCTTAGCTATTAACACTTATATCAGACTTTTTTTTCCATAATGTTATGGAAACTGCTTAGAAATTTAATCATAATGACTTAAGGTAGGAGACTGTAATGCATGCAAGAGGGGGTTTAAGGTCAAACTCCATGAAGCGCGTTTCAGGCGTTCAGGCTTTGTCGTGTTATGACGTTTCACGCGTTATTCGCTTCGCAATGTTGTATGCTCCATAACACGCGTTGCACGCGTCTGCTTCTTCTTCTTACGTCTGCTGATGCTAATTTTTAATTGTCAAACTGCTGATTGATTTCGTTGTGAATTGTGAGAAAAACAAGGAAAATTGTGAAAAAGAACGAAATGAAATTGCTATACGATGTTATAGACTTTATAGAATTTACTGATTTCATTTTAAACACAATAAATGCATATCGAGCATTGCAAAAAATGAAAAAAAATTCAGTTGAATTCAATTTGTAGCAATTTATTTCACAGGCATGAGCAAAATTCGATATACAACGAATAAGCTATCGAATTTCCAATACAGCGAAGACTAAGTTTCGTCTGTCAAAGAATTATGCTAATTTTTAGGAATTTCTTCACATTTCATGTTAAAATATTGGATTTCAAATGTTTCTTAACTGTATTTAATAGCTTTCGTGTAAAATAAATGCATTCGACTTTTTTGATAACACAAGTTTGTTATCGACTTTACCATCCACATCCACATCCACATCCATGCCACATCATTTATGTCATCTTTAGGAACTTTGTCGGCTGTTTGACGTCGTTAAGCGAGAAACGCGTGAGAAAAGTTGAAAATAGTTCAACTTTTGACGCGTTTCGGGCTTATCGACGTCAAGTCATGGAGTTTGCGTCATACAAATACACTGATTCTATTTTTTTTTCGAAACGCGGGAAACGCGAAAAACGACGAAACGCGCTTTATGGAGTTTGGGCTTTAGGGTTCAAACCTTCCAAATATCTGTTGTTCACAAACATTTCGGGCGGCAAATATGATTTCAAATGACACTGGGCTCAAAAGTTGTGTACTAAGTCCTGTTAAACGATATCCTCTGTGCGTCTGTGTGTGGTAGGGCGACAACTCAGAAGTAGGAGAATGTGTTGATCTAGAAAAAATTAGTTTAAAATCTGAAAGAATATATAATATTAATACCTCAGATAGAATAATATTTTTAGTCAAATTGTAGTCTCTATCAATTCTAAAGTAAAGTAGTCTATATGTAAATGTATGCTTTTTTTCGTAAATTTTTTTTTAGCATTTTTTAACCTTGTCTCTTGTCAAAAGAACTTTCGGCTTCCTACATCGTTATTTGCCTCTTTCCCCCTTGAATGCTATTGCCGCTATTCCTAATAGCAACAATGATTGAGTGTGAAGTTTATCTATAATTTTGAGCCATGTGTATTTAAGAATATAAATTTTTTGTCGGATAATTGTTCAAACACAATTTTTCATATCTTACACTGTTTATCTATTGCACACCACAACATTTCTATCATGTATGCTTATCTCTTCTAGTTAACACATAAAGTTCTCAACAGCCACTCATTGGCTTTGACGTTTTTCCCGTTGAAATTGTTAAGTGCAATTTATTGCACAAATAAAATACAAATACAAAATTATTGACAGGACTTCAGTGCGCTTTAAATACACCAAATGTACAGTCATTATGTCAACAAGTGCCTTAAGCCGCTCTGCAGACACTCGTATGTGGGCCAGAAAAGGCCATCAGGTGTTCGGTAGCGATTAGCTAAGAAATTTCGAACATTAATCATGCAAACGCAGCTGACAACGGGGATGAACATATTAAACAACATAATAATTTAATAATAATAATTTTTTAATAATAATTAACTGGCACGACAGCCCGATACCGCGACTAACGCCTAGCTACCCGCAACCATCCATGTTGTGCGTGTGAATTTTTACAAGGTTGGAAGGGACCTACAGTTTTATGCCGATTCCGAACGGCGATTTGGGAGCTTTTTCATAGGCAATTTTACTCTCAGAGGTTTGCCATTTCCTGCTGAGAGGACAGCCGCCGAAAGAAAAATTTTTGTTTTTCTTTTTTCGGTGTTAGCGCAACGGAGTCTTGAACCTGGGTTCGAGCGTCGCATTTGACTCGCGGCCCAACGCACTAGCCAGCTGAGCTACGGCGGCTGCAACAACAAATGCATTCTAATCTTTTTGCCGCAAGTGTCTTTCAAAAACAAATTTTCTGCGCTCATTGTTTCTATTTTTTTTGCCTGGAGTTTTTCCATAGTTTGTTCGGATTTCCCGATTTTTGGTGCCGTTTCTGTATTGCGCCATAGAAATCGCAAAAGCGATCTGCCAACCACTACCTGATCCAATTTCATTGTCACTTTAGTGTAGGGACTTGATTCCATCCCTTAAGTTTGTACGCGAAAGTACTGTATACCTGTCTCGCTTCAATGCTGCACCACAAGTCAACAATTATCCTCTTGACTTGATCACTTAGCTTGCAACGCTGTAACTTTACGTCGAGCCGCTACCTGTTTCGCTCGCAAGCCTCTCTTTGTTCTTACAAGTAAAACACCCTTCAAATGTTTTGTGTGTACCTGTTCCGCTTTGAAATCAAGTTCAATCGCGATCATCGACTTGCACGACTTGCACATACTTATCCTTTCGTAAAACACCCTTCAAATGTTTTGTGTGTACCTGTTCCGCTTTGAAATCAAGTTCAATCGCGATCACCGACTTGCACTGTCGCATATCCTTTCGGCGCTAATTCCGCTATAAAAGGATCACGTTTTTTTGGTGAAAAGTCAATTGTGAGTTAATCTCTCTACTGACAGCATCCAGTGATCCTTTGACTTCTCATTGTTAATTCATCGCATCCAGTTGCAAATTTTTCATCAGTCATCTACCAGTGAGCTTTTTGAATCGTCGAAAAATGAGCGCCAACAATTTCAAACAATCAGCAAAGCGTAAAAATTATTGCCAATGCAATGGTTGCGACGAGGACATCGTGGTCGACGTTTGCGAGGATGAAGCTGCGCTGCCCATGGAGGAGGCCCAAGTCATGGTGAATGACTATGTTGCCGAACAGGAGGAGAATTTGGCCGACTTGCCGCACAATGTGGAACCTGAACACGAGCGCAATTACATTATGCTGCTAGTGGGCGCTGGGCCCGAGCAGCAGGCGTTCATTTACCCGGAAAATGCCGACGTTGCAGCGTACGAGTTGGTTGGCTACGGCCCATCGTCGCCGCAGCATGCCGACGAGGCAGCAGCCTATGCCGCGTATCCGGCTGTGGCCGCTTGGCCACGCTTTGGCCTCGAGGCGCCACCATACGTCGATCATCCAGCGGAAATGGCGAGGCATATGGGTCGTCGTTGGTATGCCGCACCACTGGCACCGGAGCATGCGGAACCGGTCGCCGACGTGGCTGACGGCTGGGCCAGATATGTGGCCGAAATGGTACCGGTATCGCCTCGACGCGAAGGCGCCTATGTGCCGCAAGTAGCTGCAGCACTGCCAGAGCATGTTGCTCACGCAGAAGAGGTGGCTGCATATGCAGAGGCACCGCAACTGGAATATGTGCCATGGTACCGAGCTCCACAGCCCGAAGTCGATTCCGACGATGGAATTGAACCAATCAGTCGTGAGAATTCGCCACCAAAGCGGTATCGCGCCGCGGCTGCTGATCAATGCGAGTCAAATTATGTGTTCCCACCGCTGCCGCCCCTGCAGCATTTCCCACCACGTCGGGAGGAGCCCGTAAACAACAACAACAACAACGTTGAGGTATTGATTGTGGACGATAGTGATGAGCAGCCTACAACGTCGAGGCATGCTGTCTGGCAGCAAGAAGGCCCGCGAAGTCCTGACGAGCGGCCGACCACGTCGCGACAAGCTGCGGCCTATCAAAACGGCCGAATCAGTCAATACGCCGATACGCCAAGGACCACGAGACGCAGACGTTGCAATGCTGAGTGTGAAGACGCACCACAGGCTGGCAAGGCTTGGCGTAATCGCTCTGGCCAGCTGCTGCAGCGCATCTGCAAAGGCGACGACGACTCGGACTGTGACACCGACAACGAGGATGACGACGAAGACGATGAGTATGAGGACGACGACAACGATGATTATGACAGCAACAACGATGATGATGATGACGAGTACGATGAGTACGATGCGGAAGATGATGATGACGATGTCGATGATTACGACAACGGCCCCGGACGCGTTGAGACTCGTTTCCTGCGCAATCTAGAAAGACTTGCACGGGCATCGGCCGGTCCGGTTTCGGATGCGGCCGTCAGTAGCACCACAGATGACTTGCCAAAAGCGCCACAACTGTCGCCACGCCGCAATGGGGCGTACTGGCGTCATCGTCACACCAGTCGCAGCCAGCTGTGCGCCAGTCTGGCAGCCAAACGCAACCGAACGCAGCACAAGAGCAGCCTTCAACTGAACCGAGGCCTGAGCCTATCGACACAGCAATTCGCCACCGAGTCCGCGGCGCTGCTGGTGAATGGCGGCGAACGCACTCCAACTCATGCTTCCAGTAGCTCTTCCGGTGAAGCCACTTCCGACAGCGCTTCCGGCTCCTCGCCGCACTTCTACAACTACAACGATGCCACCGGCGCACAAGACGAGTCCGAGCAGGTGGAGTACACCAAATGCGACCTCGGCACACCGTTCTTCATGAGGCAGTCTTCGACGCCGATCTTTGCGAGAAGTCGCTGCCTGGCCTCATCGTCGCAGTACAACATGGTGCGCGCCATTACTTTGCTGTCGGGACACCCGATGTGCTTCGACTCGTCGATGCATTTTCGCCGCTCATTGGAGCGTTCCTTCAGCCGCATTCACAATGACTCCAGGGATGCGCGTCGGAAGGACCAGTCGATGCGCTTGCGGCGCCCGTTGCCGGTGAGGGGACCCGAGGCGGCTTTCAAGCGACGCATGCGTGTTGGGAACAGTATTTGAATTGAACATATCCAACTCGACTACTGAAAATCAGCCAGCACTGAATATATAACATAAAAATATGCAAATTAGAAGAAAACTACTCAAAGTTAAAATCCATCAAATTAGTTTCAAGTCGAATGCATATTTCAATATGTTTCACTAGATATGTTTTAAATATTTTCTTAGATCTAAAAATTCAATGTAAATGTAAATTTGGTTTAAAATTTGATTTAAATTTGAGTAAAAAAATACGAATAGTTTTGGAGAAAGTTATGTATGTATGTAAAAAATGTATTTAAAAAATATTTGACTAAATATGTAATTAAAAAAATGTAATTATAGTAAGTATAAGTATAAATAATTATAATAAGTTTATAAATAAAAAAATCCTTGGAGCATTGAGAAAAGTATTCATTGGTTTTTGAATTTTTAGTTAGTTTTAATTTTTTTAAATAGTCTTTTACCAAGTAGGAAAATTTGGAATGGCAATAAAGTTTTGGGATTTTTGCTATTAAAATGAAACTAAATACTAAAAAAATTAATATTACTAAAAAGAAAGCAACTACTACTACTACAATATCAGTAATTAATACATAATCAATTAAACCAAACTTAAACAATTAAAAAAAACGAAAACTAAAAACTAAAAAAAATGAAACAGTTGATAAAATTGTCTTAATTTAGAATTTATAAACTTTTATTTTTTTGTTCTTTAAATTTTATTTTTAACAATTTTGCTATTATTTTTTTATTTTTAAATTATTTTTTAAATGTTTTTTTTTTATTTTGCATAATTTTTTTGTAACATTTTTTTGTAATTTTAAATTTTTAAACTTTTATTTTTTTGTTCTTTAAATTTAATTTTGTAATAATTTTGCTATTATTTTTTTATTTTTTAATTTATTTTTTAAATGTTTTTTGTTTATTTTGCTCAAATTTTTTGTAACAAATTTTTTTTTGTATTTTAATATTTTAAATAATTTTTTATTTTTTTTTATTAAAACATTATTAGTAGAAAAAGAAATGAAACTAATCACAAATAAAACTAAATACAATCTCAGTAATTAATATATTACATTATCAATTAAAAACTAAACGATTAAAAAATGAAGCAACGAAAAAATGAGACAAACAAACAATGAAATTAATTTAATTTTTGAATTTAGAAACTTTTATTTTTAGTTTAAATTTTATATTGTTTAAATTTTTTGTAACAATTTTGCTTAAAAGTAAAATTAAAAGTATAATTAAAAAAAACTTTTTAGTTTCTTATTAAATTTTTTTTTAATTGTTTTTGAGATATTTTTGTATTATAATTTAATTAAATTTTTTATTAAACAATTTTTTAAAAATATTTGTAAAATATTTTTTGGACTTACATTTTTTGTTTATAGGTTTTTGTTTTAATTTTATTTAAATTTAGTTAAATTAAATTTATTATTTATTTATATTTTATATATTTCATTTATTTAATATAATTCTTTTCTTTCGTTAATACTTTTCTAAACAAAAATCATTCATTCATTCATTTAAAATTTATTAGGTAGATGTCAAAACAAAGTTTTATAGTTTTTTTAAGTCCACTGCCAGAATTCATGAAGGAATTATTTATGCTTCAAACATTTTAAATATATATATATATATATATATACATATATTAAATATTTAAATACATTTGTGTATCCATTCGATGCGACATATTTAAAAAAATTCAACTAAAGCTAACATTAAGTAGCTTTGATTAACATTGATTAATTTGTTGCTGCGCTGTTAATAAACATATTAAGCTTTTTATATTCAACACATTACCACTGCTTTTACTGGTTAATTTCAATTGATGCGGTTAATTAGTGTAGGAAACAATATGATACAATTCTGTAATGAACAAATTTAATGATATTACTACAAAAGTTCAGAAAAAAGTACCAATTGGATGCTCGCCCGAGGCAGCCAATAAATTTCCATTCCAATGAAATGCAATTAATTGCACTGAGGTTCATTTAGTTGGCAATCACTGTACTGGCGTCGGCAAGGCAAAACGTAGTAAATGCTAATGAGAATGTAGCGGACATTAACTGAATCAACTGATTTTCATATTAAGCTGGGTGCCAGGAGCAAATTAATATAAATTGGGTAAATAAATAAATATATAATTTGACTAGCATGACTGCTTTGGCAATGGAAATTTTGGTCGAAAAAATTTCTATTAAGTGCTAAGGCCGCCGCATTGGCTCGACAACTAAGTATTATTTGTGCTGTCGCTGAGAGAGGAAACATATTGGTTGGGTTGGGTTGTGTTGGGTTGGGTATTGTGCCACTGGGACCAATTTACGCGAAGTTAGTGACAGTTTATCAAGTAATCAAAATTGATTTACAGAGAATAGTGAAGCGGTGCATATCTGTTAATTGTGTTATTGTGTTATAGAGAAAGCGAATTATTTACTTAAGTGAGATGTATTGTAAGTCAATGCATGACCTTACTTCGTTTGGTTTAACTTGACGTTAACTATTCTAATTTAACCTCAACTAAAATAAATTCGAACGCTTAAATCAATCAAAATTGACTTACAGAGTGTACTGGTTCATTACTTTGAATTTGTTTGCGTTATAAAGTACGTGAATCGTTTACTAAAGTGAGATTTACTTCGACTTATGTCCAAACACAGCCTTAACTCACTTAGTCTAACTAAACCTTAACCAGTGAATGTAGGAAATTCAAAGAAAATTGTATCAGAGAAACCTGGGAGCACTTTCTTTGCTTCTGTTTGGCTATCCCAGGGACTTAATTATTATAAGTTTTTTAAGAAATTAATTGCAATGTAACTATTACAATGCAACATAAATTTTATTTGTTAATTATAATTATTATTTGCGACAATTAATTTTTACGTTGCATAATAACGATTTAGGACCTATTAGCATTTAAACGTTCAAAGACTTAAGCGACAAACTCGACTAAAATGGGCAAACTTCAAAGTCGGATTTCTCTTAAACTAGAGCCAATCCAGCCAAACGGCTGATGGATCTCAACTCAGTATACCTATAGAAAAGTCGCTCAGTAGGTCCCCCCCATGTCTGAATTTTCGACTTGCACAGTGTAATTATTTTAGGTCTCTGCATTAGCCACTTAGGGGACCCGTTCTTCTCTGGGTTAGAATTTCACTAGGAACACCCATATTCTCACCGATAATTTTTACGTTGAACTGCAACACTTAAGCTCTATGCGTGGCTCACCTGACCTACCCATCTACCTACCTAACCTAACCTCATCTAGTCTAATTTAACCTCAACTAAACCAAGTTCAAATAACGTAAGTTTTTACAAATGTTATTTAACCCTTTCGCTACAGGTTTTTACTGGGGAAAGTTAAAATTTTTAATTTTACGTCTTAGGCTTCTATGTGGTTATATTAGAAACATTCCATAAGATATTTTTTATTTTTTATACTCGGACCCTGTACTTTAGAGTGTTTTTCTATGAGAGCAACCACATCGTTGTGGCTGTAATAATTACTTAAACATAAAACTTTTAACGCATAACGAAAATTTGAATATTTCTTCATTTACTTCAGCCAAAATTGAAAGAAAACGTCAAATTTAAAAGTTTTCTTATTTCTCCGCTTTTTCTTCATTTACTATGTCAAGATATACCATTAAAAAAACGTCTATACTTCTCTTCTTTAAACATAAATATTCAGTTTATTAATTTCGTATTTTTCCTAAAACTTTAAACTATTCTAAAGACCAACAAAAAAATGTGTTCTTGCAACCATAGAGGATGCAGATGTCCACAAAGTAGCATGTTGCCATGTGGCAACAAAATAGCGAAAGGGTTAAATGAACAGCAACTCATATTTTAGGAACTTTGGTACCGCTAGGCACTCACCAGGGTCTATGCGTGGCTTATGTGACCTACCTACGTACCTACTTAACATAACCTCATTTAGTTTAATTGAACCTCAACTCAACTCAACTCAATTTAACCTCAAATAGCCTAAATGTTTAAAAATTGCTATTTAAATAACAACAACTCGTATTTACAAACTTTTATTTCACGCAAATTTCAAACTTTCTGACTAGTTAATAGAAAATTAAGATATGAAAGTCTTAAGAAGACACCATAGGCAAATTTTTTGAGCTGAAGTAAAGCAATTGAATACATTTTTGTTGCTGTTAACTTTGTGCTTAGTCACATAATCTGCAAAATCGATTTTAGTGCTAAGCGCACTCACAACGACAACGACAGCGTTGCGCTATTCGCACAAGCCGGCGCGTCGGCAGCAATGCGAGTAGACGGCACGTAGCTCGGCGTCTTAACGCCATTTTGCGAATTTGCTGAGAAGCAAAATGAATATTAACTGCAGGCCAGGAAGTCCGCTGCGAAGGTGGGACGGATGCAGGAAAGCAGGTTAGTGCATACGACTTCCGTGAATGTGCCGAGTTGAGCGGCAACAACAAATAGCAACGACAGCGGACAGACTGTTGCGGCTAAAGTAGAAGGAAAACATTTACCTAGTGGCAGCTGTGAGAGCTGCTAAGGAGACGCGCGCACACAGCTGAGCCCGCAGAGCTCATTGTGGCTTTAATAATGTCGACGACGCGCTGACTGCTGCCTACAATTATAGCAGCGCCATGTAACAGAAAAAAATGCCTAACTGTATAGCTGACACAAGTATTAGTTTGAGTGTGTTTATGTGTATGTGTGTGTGTATTAATGTGTGCAACATGTAAATGAAGCTGCCAGCAATATTTACCACATAGTTAGCCGTTTTGCGTTTTGCGGGTGGGAATTGGCAATGGAGCAGTGCTGGGACGGCGGACGGGGGGTGGGGGAACATGCTGTGGTGTAACAGTATATTACAAATTGAAAAACTAAAGCCGTTTGGGATTAAATGTGCAAAATGAGAATTTATTTGCAACAAGTTGGACTGGTGTGTGTACATTTTGGAAGTGAATGACGGCGCACAGTGTCGCGATCCCATATAAGCCGTGGCCAAAAATACTTAGCGTTGTCCTATTTCGATGAAACTTGGTGAGATTGTTTTCGTGGTGGAAATTAAGAAAATTACAAAAAATCATTATAATTGGACCACTGCCACGCCCACCTCCCATACGAAATAACTGAAATAACTTTCTTAATATTAGTGACAGAATTATGAAATTTTATATTTGAGCTTAAAATAATGATATAAAAGCTCACACTAAAAATGGGCTGTCTGCCACGCCCACTTTAAAAAATATTCGTATTTTACTACAACTAAAACTGTATTTTTAGGCGGCTGTTTACGATACTCGTTCCACTATGTAATTTTAATTGGTAAGCTTTCTAAAACCTGAAAGTGGGCGTGGCAGCTGAAACATATTTACTAAGTGGCCAAAACTTTTCCTTAATGAATTCGTGTATTAATTTTTTCACCTTGTAATACCATATTTTGGTATAAATGTTTAGATTTTTAAAGTGGGCGTGGCATTCTGCCTACTTTTGATGATACCAACAATGTGCCAACCTTGTCCTTTATAGAACTCATCATTTCAGCAGCTGCTTTGGCGCTACTTTCATTGTGCGTCGGAAGCCATACTTCGAAAAAATTACCATTTTTTACTGTAGGTGCCACTACAAAAAGTAAATGTTTAGGTGAGGACGCAAACTTTGCTTTTGTTCATGATTACCATCAACGCCCGTCTTATATTTAAGTAAATTTATAAGAAAATCAAATTTTATTGACCGCTTTCTGGATTCAGCTTTACGCCACATTTCGAAGAAATCACGTATTTTTAGTGGAGGTGTCACTATAAAAATGCGAATAACAACCAAATAGGCACTTAAAGGCAAAAAATTACTCCGTATTATGTTAATACAAACTTTTTTGAGTAATTTAGGGTTGGAACTAAAAAAGTGTTTTTTAAGTTTTTTAAACTTTTTTCCACCAAACTTTAGGTTCTTTGTTAGAAGTAAACCGAAAAACGTAATTTTTCAATGTAACGGGATTTCACAGTTATTTCAAAGCACAAACCAATAAATAGTGCTGCCATACAGGGAAAATTCCAAAGTTTTATTCAATATATAACATGACTATATTAGTTCATAAATTATATTTTTATTTGATTTTTCATTCAGCACAAAGAATTACCCACAAACTTGGAACGAATGCGTATTTTTTAACATAAACTTTGAAGCTACATAAAAATGGAACGGAGTAGGATATTGAAGATCGGAAAACGGATTTTTCTTAATTGAGATATTATATGCCGACTGTCATATTCATTTTAGTCATTTTGTAACATTGATTTTTACCATTTTTGGCCACACTCGCGACACTGTGCGGCGTGTTGTGCAAATCGATATTTGTAATTCAAAATGATATATTTGGGTAGAATGTGCAGCATTATTTTGTGTGTTGCCAGTGTGCTAATAGTGCAACTAAATATGGCCGATGGCAGTTGCTGGTGTGGTTTTTGGCTTTTCGTTGGACCATTCAAACGCAAACTAAATGGTTTAGTAAAACAAAATTGCAGATTACTATTACAAATTTTTGGGATAATGAAGGCAAATTTAGTAAATTCAAATTGCAGTTACAAATTTGTGGAGATTAAAGCAAGTTTATGTGGGGAAATTATTAAATAATTTAAAAAATGAGTGTGTGGGAATGGATTGGAAAAACATGCAGTTTTTATGACTTTATATTTAATTTGATTTAAAGAGTTACTACATTATTATTGATAAAATTACAAAAATTTATTTATAAATGTTTTCCTTTTTTATTCACAGATCCCAACAATCCAATTGCACCGCCCGATGTACCGTCGCATGCGGCCGGCGGTTATGTCATCACGCCGCAGCGTTTGGCCGAAATCCGCTCGCACTTCATGTATTGGTACTTCGATCAGGACATGTATGGCGGACGCGGTGACTACCAGTATGACATACACGCCTCCATGACACAGTTGCATAAGAACCTGAACTTTCAACTGCCATTCTTTGGCTTTCGCTTCAACTATACCAGAGTAAGTTGCTACTGAAAACATAAAATATTACCTACTCTGAACCTTTTTACTTGTTCTCTATAGATTTCACTCAACGGCTACCTGGAGTTCTCCGATCCGCCAGAGTATCTGACCTATCCACTGGTCTTTCCCGTCAAGGATTGGCCCAAAAAGCGCGATCCCTCTTTCATGGGCATTTTCTTCTCGAAATGCCGCGTCGGTCGCATTTACGCTACGGACATCGATCAGCGCACACCGGGCGTCTATTTTCGGTGAGTAGCAATTTGTATGCTTTTGTTTCATTAGCATTTAACATTATACATCATTCATGTCTCATGCAAACAAATAAAAATTTGCACAATTCACCTGTGAGTTGAAAATTACATTTCACAGAACTGTTTCGCGTGTTTGTGATCAGCTTCGTAGTTACTCATTCGCCTTCACTTAGTTGTAATGAAAATAATGAAACCTTGCACATTAGAATATTCCCAACATGCACAAACACAAACACACAAATAAAAAAATTTTACAAAATCAACAAAAGCATATTTTTTGTTGTAAAATTTATATGCATCCCGAATGGTTAAAGCTATGAGTTGAAGTAGAATGGGGTCCATGAACATGCATACAAAACCAAAGACTTCATTTACAAACATGCATACATACAGACATATACGTATACATATAAGTACGTACAATGTGTATGTGTTTTTGTTGTTGTGCCTTTAGATATTTTGGAACAGTAGTTTTGTTGGACAAATAATTTCATCTGTGAGCGAATAACCAAATCGGTGGCTAACTAAAAAACAAACATTAAACAAGTCTGAAAAATATTCAAAAATATTACAACAAAATTAAAATTAAAAATCAAAACCAACTAAATGAATTTAAGGCAAAAATGCATTAATGATAATAGTTGAAATTGAAGCAATTACAGAACAAACGAGCCATCGAAATAAAATACACAAAAAAAAAAACAACTACAGCAATATCTTAAAAAAATATTTAAAAATAAATAATATAAAATAATAAACTGTTAACATAAATTGGCACATTAGAGAGTTTGGTCAAGTGGTTGAAATTAAAACTTTTGATTTTAATCTTAAAAACAAAAATATGTAGCTTGTTGTTTGCTAGATCAGAGGTAAATTGTAAGAAAAACTAAGTAAGTTCTATGAAATTAGTGAAGTGAAGTGTAGTGAAGTGTATGGGTTCATCAAATCAAGTTTTCCTTACACAAACTTGTTACCTGTTTTTGAAATGAAATATAAAATTTTAATGTTATTGTGTCACAAAAAAAATATGACAACATTGGAAATTTTAATTTAAATTTAAGCAATTACAGAAAAAACGAGCAATCGAAATAAAATACAAAAAAAAAAACAACTAAAGCAACAAAAGGTAAAATAATAGAAAAACAACAAAAACCAAGAAAAACAAACAGCTATAGTCAAAATACAACAACAACAACAGCCATGCAACATTTACGTATGCCACATGACATTCCATGGCTTGGCAGATCATTGATTTTGTTGTTGTCATTGACTACGTGACTGTTGTGAGAAATTCTGATTTGATATTCGTCCGAAATGTTACTGTTGTATAGTTTTGCTGTCGTTGCTCGTGGTGCAGGTATTACGTGATAAAAGCAGAGCTGGAATAGAAAATGATTGGCCGACAACAATTTTTGATTAAAAATACACAAAAATATTTATTTAGTTTAATGCTTTTGATGCGATTCCAAACGTGTTTAATACACTTTGATTGGGAAAATAAAGGTTAGGATTGCCGCTCTAAAATTTCCAAATTATCGAATTATGATTCCACAATTCCATCCGCTTGAATGAAGTGAATGCAACACTGTTTTCTTTTCAATATGTGTTATAACTTATAACACACATTTCATATGGAAGGCGTAAGAGAGCAGGAATTACATCTCGAAAGTTTTTGTTTAAAAATCATTTATCACTCCTTACCACCTATCAATGAAGTGCTAGGAATCCTTTAAGGACTCGGTTTAGGGATTTTCAGCTTTATCACAATTTATACACGTTTTTACATATAAGACACATAACTAAGTCAGAATAGCTTTTCGATAGTATTTCAAAGGATAAGGAAAAAGTATACAAGTATACCGGGGAATGACCAATTCTAAATGTAGGAGGGGACAACTTCAATCAGACATATCACTTAAAAATGTCCTGCAATGCCGGGTGGTAATAGAAAGGCTGGCTGTGAACCAAGACAGCATGAGGGAATTGAGGCAGCAGATGTTGTCACCAAAAGTGGTATTCACCTGCCTGATGAGCAAATCGTCCACTTTATTTTTCCTCTACAGGCGATCAATAGGGGTCTGGATGACTACCTGACGAGAAAGACGAAAGCGAGTTTGAAGAATCGCTATGAATGAAATACAAATCTAATAGAAAGCTTACGAGATTTCTTCTCTCGCTCGCGTGAAAGGACTGCAGAGTCATCGTAGCCATACGAAGGGGACATTGCTTAACAGAGGCTCACGCCCAAAGGATAATAGTTACCGAATCAGATGAATGCAGGAAATGCAAACAAAATGGTTTCAGAGAAACCTTGCAGCACATTCTTGGCCTCTGTCTGGCTATCGTAGGACTTTGTCTTTCTCACTAAAGGCCGCGTTCTTTTCCGGGTTAGATGGGGTCTCCAAGCACGACATTAAATCGCTGCTGATATTTGCTAGGAGCACTCACATTCTCACCGATGTCTTTTTTGTCGATCCGCAACTCTTTGTAGTTCCAGCCAACTATCAACTTACCTAACCTAACCCAACCTTACAAATGCAGGCTTCTTATTGCCAGTTAAGTAATTAAGAATGGATCACAGTTGTTACTATCAAGCCACGTTATGAAGTTAGTATGAATGTTAGAAGAATGTATCTAACTAAAACTGGATCGAATGTCCTATAAAAACAAATTAGGAAAACATATCTGCCATTTTTGGTGCGTTCGAGCGTCAAGAAAAATTCAAAAATTCTGCATTTGTTTGTAAGTTTTTGCTTGCAGTTACAAAAAGCTTAGAAGCTGAAGAAGGATTGACTAAGACCAACGGCAACAAACCAAAATGCAGTGATTCAAAGCAAATTTAATACAAAAATATTTCACAGGGACTTAACTATTATACGTTTTTTAAGAAAATAATTGCAATGTAACTATTACAATGCAACATAAATTTTATTTGTTGATTATAATTATTATTTGCGGCAATTAATTTTTAAGTTGCGTAATAACTGTTATGACAAATATTTTTTTCGTTCTCGATAAATATTATGTTGGGATTTTTTTTGTTTACGTTGCTTCATAACTTTAATTTATGACTTTTTTGTTTACGTTACCGATAACTATTATTTTCAGAACATTTTTTTTACGTTGCTTCATAACTTTTATTTATGATTTTTTTTATTTACGTTACGTTGAAAGAACATTTCTTTACGTTACTTCATAACTTTTATGAAAGAATTTGTTTTTTTTACGTTGCCTTACCACATTTTAAGTATGAATTGATTTTTAATTGTTTAGTTTTTGGTGGAAATTAGGTTTCTGCAGTTAATTTGCGTTTGTCAATTTAAAACAATTAAAAATCAATTCATATACAAAATGGGGTAATTCAACGTAAACTTTTTTTTTGAAAATAATAGTTATCGGCAACGTAAATGAAAAAAAATCATAAAAACGAGTTATGAAGCAACGTAAAACAAAAATTTCTGAAAATAATAGTTATCGGTAAGGTAAATAAAAAAGTCATAGATAAAAGTTATGAAGCAATGTAAAAAACAAAAATCCGAAAATAATAATTATCGACAACGAAAAATATACTTGTTACTTATAAGAGTTATTATGCAACTCAAAAATATTTATTTCATGGTAATAGTTATAGGTGACGTAAAAATTTGTTATTGGGAATAATTATTATAAAGCAGTAATTACAGAAATTTCTTAAATTAGGGCAATTTTTTTATTCCCAAAAATATGGATAATAATTATCTTAGGTCTCTGATATTTCAAAGATTCCATTAAAAACAAATGGTATTTTAGATAATAAATTTGTCATATTAAAATTCAAATACATAGACAACATAAACCGCCAACCGAATTTCAAACAACAGAAAACTTTAAAACCAAATTAAAACTACAATTCAAATGCAGATAACCGCGCAGCGCAATCAACGCCTACACAACAACAACAATCATAACAACCATACACAATAAATTTTATGAATATAATTTCAACTGTCGACAATACATGTGTCTAATTAATACAATTAGAGATACAAGATATGCTTGTATATTTTTATTTGAATGCGCTACGCGTTCCACTCTGCCATATTTGCATGTGTGCGTATATCTGTGTGTGTGTGCGTTTGACTGTCATAAATCCCTATACAAATAGCTGCGGCAGTTAGGCAGACATTCTGCCAACAAACACACAAAAGCGTGCAGCGGTGTTGTGTCGTTGTGTAATTGCAAAAGTTTCTACTGTGCGGCACAATATTTGCATTTGATGGTACGAGAGTGTGTGTGTGTGCGGTGTGTGAGTGTTGTGTATTGTTTAAGTGGGCAAATATTGTTGTCGGGCTGGCATATACACAGGCGCCAAGCGCCATTTAAAGCGGCTGTGTGCTGCTGGTTGATGATATTAAATTTTTCACATACTTAAATATTTAGTTGGGCTAATTAAAATTTGGCGCCAGAAAATAATTTAATTTGCAGTGAAATTGCTGTAGAAGTTGGGGTTAAATGGTCTTAAAGAAATATTTATAAATAAATAATATAATATAAAATAATAAACTGTTTACATAAATTGGCACATTCGAAAGTTTGGTCAAGTGGTTGAAATTAAAACGTTTGATTTTAATTTTTTTTAATCTTAAAAAAAATATATGTAGCTTGTAGTTTGCTAGATCAGAGGAAAATTGTAAGAAAAACTAAGTAAATTCTATGAAATTATTTTTGATTTAGAGTAAATTTACCAAGCTTGAAGTGTATGGGTTCATTAAATAAAATTTTCCTTATGGAAACTTTATTTTTATTTAGAGTAAATTTACCAATGTTGAAGTGTATGGGTCCATAAAATCAAATTTTCCTTACACAAACTTGTTACCTGTTTTTGAAATGAAATATAAAATTTTAATGTTTTTGTGTTACACAAAAATATGACAACATTGACATTGATGTGGATTCTGTAGTTGAAGTTTTAGAAAATAGAAAACAATTTTTTATTTTGCCGTAGAAATTAGTGCAATTTGTCGTATTTATACAACAACAGAAAACATTATCATTTTAATAATTTCAATTAAAATTCTATACAACAAGCAACTAAAGTCAAAAAGAGGAACAATTATAAAATCTCTCTTTAACTATATAAACGTTGCATTAATTTTCCGTAATGCAAAAACTAAAAAAAAAATCAAATCAACAAGAAAAATCAAAAAAGTAAAAACAAAAATTACTTTTATTTGTGTGTGTGTGTGTGTGTGTGTGTGTGTGTGCATGCCGGTGTGGCACAAAGTGAGAATCCATAATATCTGCTGTGCGATAAAATTTTTGCAGTTTCCTATGCGGGTTCATATTTGCTGCAGCAAAAACAGCACAGCGTTGCCACCGATTTTTTTTTTGTATTTCAAGCGAAGTGTAAGTTAAGCGTGCAGCTGCGAATCGCAGCCAAACAATGGCAGCAGCAGTCAAACATGACTGTTGATAAAAAGTGTAACGGTGGCAGCGTGAGAAGCGCTCTAAGCGAAATGCACTTGTCGGAAAAATGCATCAGCAATGAAAACAGAAAAATTAAAAATTTCATATTTTCAGACAAATATTTACAGTAGAATATGTTAATGGGAGAAAAAAAAAACATTTAGGGTATTCACGATGTGTTGTATTTGGTCTTGTATGGATACATTTACAAAAACAAAACACATGCATTTCTGAATTGCTAAAGATATAAAAAAATACAACGGAAAAACCCTATTTGTGTATTGTGTATTTTTTGGTAGCGATGGGAATTTAATTCAATTAATTCCGCCTTTTTTTAATAACTTTCGAACTAATAAAGTTAGAGTAATGAAAGTAACGTCATGAAGGAGATTTGGGGTTTTAACATACTTACTTTTCAAGAAAATTTGATGTAAATTTTCAAGGATATAAAGGATTAAAATTTTCAAAGGACCTTTTTCATATCCTTTTTTTTACAAATAGATAAAAAATTAATTTTATTTCAATTCTTGAGCCTTTTCTCTTTCATTTGATATAAATATCGCCATATTCTAACGGGGTTAAGTATTTTTTATATTATTTTTATTTTTTATCCCCTTCAAAATTTTGAAGTCCTTTTAAAATGACAAAGGATGTAGAAATGAAAAACTGAGTTCGCAGTATTGCTATGTTTGCTCTCTAGTTTCACGCCCATATGGATTTTTTCCGGTGTGAAAAATTTTTGTAATTTTTGTCGCACAGTGTAATCAGTTGATTCTCCAAATACGGAAATTTAAATTTTTTAAATATTTATCACAAATACATCAAACTGTGAATCCCCTTATTATTTCCAATTTAATGTACTCATTGCTAAAAGTTAAAGGCACAAAAAGTTACGAGTGCATTCATTCATCTTCATTTACAGTTGTGAGTAAAACATTAACACCCTAGAAGTGTGTTTGACTTCCATTTGTCTTTGTTTCTCTTCCTATCTATTTTACTACCAAGTAAAATCTGTCGTATGATGGCTTTTTGCATGAATGATGATTCTTTTTTTTGTATGAGATATGAAACTGATTGGCTGAGATTGATTGATGTGAGAGGGAGTCAAACTCGAATGCAGCAATGCCTCAAGCATTCACTGTAGTAAACCTCAGAAATGGTGAACTGTTTGGTTTGATTGTCAGTTCTTTGGGGACACGCTTATCTTGGGTGAAATGACAGAAGAGTCAATGATACATTTTCTGTGATTCTAAATTGCCTTTTTGTGTATAGAGTTTCATATAAATATTTTAAACAAATTTTCAAAGTAATGTACCATTTATTGCATTGCACAGTGATTCGTTCCATAGACATAATTAAAAAAATGTATAGTCTCAGAATTTAACGATTTTAATGTCATTTGAAAGGTAAAACTCCAACTAAGAAAACCCCAAAAAATCTGTGCAAAAAATTATTTAGTGTCTGTGCAAAAGCGGCTCAAAGTTGAAACTTTTTTCACAAACAAATTTAAACACATATTTTCTGTTTTTTAGTCTATTGAGTAAAAAAAATTGTAAAAATACATGGTTACCGCGAAATTCAATATAGATTAAGAAATGATGTGGCCATTTTCGCTTTTAATATTTTCTCAAAATTTGCAAAGCTTAGCCTTTTACTTCAATTTTAATTCAAAATATTTTTCTAAATTAAAAATCTGAAAATGAGCAAAACTTAGAAGAAAATATCTAAAATGTATGTGAAAGTATGTTCCTGGATTTTTTTAATTTTAAGAAGCATTCTTTCTTTGTCGGATAATGTAATTAGATCCTCCGATATCTTCGGATCTCAGAAAATAATTCAATTTGAAAAGTGGTCTAAACACGTATTTTTCGACAAAATTTATTTTATTTATGCCTAAAAGTATGCAATCAGCATGAAAAATGACAAAATCTGCAAAAATGCAAAACATACATCTATTATTATCGTTTTTATTGCAAACCAGAGGGTCCTGAGACAATTTCTGTTACTCTTTGGAATTATCAATGTTGATGTTACCGATGAAATGTAAAATCTGAAAAATCTAGCCAACACACTTGCTGCTATAGCTCACCAAAATGACAAAAATTGCAAATTTAACAAAAGTTTAAGAAAAACAAAATGGAGATTTCAATTTAGCAGACCATGATTAGCTAGTATATAGTATTTTATGAAGAACGGACCACTCCTTCTAATTTTGTCCCGCGGTTGTATGGAGTCGAATCACTGTGCATTGGCACAATTTGTTTTCTGAACAGTTAAAATATAATTAAATAATTGAAAATAGTTGCTTTTGTTGATGTGCTAAAACGTTCAGATTCATAACATTACATAACTGTTCTACAACTTGTTTTGAATTTGAAGGTAATTCCATTGTGTTTCTTACATACGAACCCTAGTCCTTATTGGCAAAAAATTGGGCCAGTCGATTTTCATAAGCTTCACTTGAGGCACATTTTTAACCAGCAAAATCATTTGCCACAGACAAAAAAGGTGGTAATGACTTGGTGCCAGATCAAGATTATTAGGGATTAGGGACAAAGTTCATAGTAGATGATTCCCTGCCAATTCCACCAAACCACACAGTAAAACATTGCCGTCAATCCTGACTAGGCCACCGTTGGCGTCGGTTCATCACAGTTCGACCACGGCCGTTGTTATCTGACACTGTCTTAAGTAATCCACTCTCCATCATCAGTAATTATGTGCTTCAGAAGTCAGTCGATTTTGTTGCTATTCAGCAGTGATTCGCAGCTGAATTTCGATCCATGAGTTTTTCAGCTTCTTTTTGCATCTTTTTGCCTTATTCAAGTGGTTCCAAATGGTTGTTTGTGCAATGTTTAGCTCCTTGGCAATCGAAGCACTTTCCATTTTCGGCTTAATCGAAGAAAAACTGTAAAATATGGCGTATTTTTTTTACTTTTCTGTTATTCATTTTTGATGAGAGCTCAAACACAACTAAGTCAAACAATCACAAAACTGTTTGGGATGATTTTTTAGCATGAAATCTTATTTTTTTTAAAGTCATCTAGCGTAACTCGATTGCACTTATACAACGTGAGATACAGATTATGAAAGCCTACTATTGAATGTTGGACGTTCAATTTGAACTTTGCACGTTCATCATACGCCCCGAATTCCGTCAGAAAATTACCCATTTCGAAATTGTCATTGCATGCAAGTTTGGATTTTGTTAATTTTTGACGCGCGCTCAAACAGATTTTAATTTAATTTAAGCAATCATAAAACGGTCTGAGAAGTTTTTTTAGTACGAAATCTTATCTTTCAAACGCAATCTGTCGTAACTTGATACAAAGCGAGATACGAATTATTAAAGCCATCAGTTGAAAATATAAAACCTTAGTTGATCCGATTATCGACGTAACACATAAAAGAAGGTGAAAAGAAGGTTACTTATTTAAATTAATATTTAAATATAAACATATAAACAATTAAATATATCAACAACAACAAATACAGATACACTTAAACTTAAAAAAAGCAAGGTGCAAGGATCATAAAAAAGGTAGAAAAACACCTCAATGTTTTGTTTTTCGATTAAGACGCGTAAGAAAACAAAACCGCACAATGAAATGGATAAAATTGCATTGAGTGAAATTGAAATGAATTGCAGTAAAGTGACAAACGACCACACAATGAAACTGTTATGAATAAACAATGCTAGCAACAGACGTGAGGGGAAAATTGAATACGACGCTATCGCTGGCGCTGCAGTTGCCGGCCGCACACACAGTCATACGTATTTATGTTAATGCAAATACACCGTTATGCTTTTTTGCATTTTTTTGCTTGCTATTCAATGCAAACTTTGCAATTCGTTTATTCGCTGCGTAAAAACCTCGCGCGTAGTGTGAACTGAAACCACATTCATATGGAAGAGTTGGCGTTTGTCGCTGGCAAATATTTTTTACTATGACCACATAATTTAAAATATTTGTTTATAAACATCAATAAATTTTGTATGACTGCATTCGTGGTACTATAAAATAATTTACAATATTTTGCATTGAATTCGAAAGTGTTGAAAGTTTTGCATAATTTATTTGATTTTATTTGATTTTATTCAGCGTGTGAGAATAAAAGCGGAAGTTGGTAATATTTCATTGTAAACAATTTTATATTTAAATAAATTTTTCGATTTTGTTTTCCGAGTTGTAAATTTGTAAGAGCAAAATTTACTGCCACACTGCGAGAGTCCCACAGTGCGTATACGTGACTAATAGTTTCAACTTTTGATTGCCTTGTTTGCCAACTGCCATAATTTCAAATTAAAACACAATTCGCTGCACGTAGAGCAGAAAATTCAGTGTTCAATATAGCTGATAATAGTTGCACCTACAACAACAAATACAACATTATGGGTAACTATGGGCGCTGCATGCAAAGCACGTAGTTAGCGAAATTGTTGAGCTATTTTTGTTGCTCAGACAGTAAAGTAACAGCTTGAAAGAGTATTAGAGATGATCTTGATTGAAATAAAAACTTTTGTATATATAATAAGCACTGGATTTATGGTTTAGTTGCTTATTAATAAGAAAATCAGTAGCTTTATTGGGAGAAAATAACTGAAACTGTTGAATATGTGGTTTTTGCAAATGCTGGTTTTATATAATTAAAAGTCTGCAAAATATTGAAATCTGATACTAAAAAAATGCTAATTATTAAAAAAGAAACTGATTGAAATTATCCGTATGGTACTCTGGGCATTTGAGGGACGAAAAAGAAAAAAAAAACATTTACCTATTCACTTTTCTACAAAAGTAGCTCATCCTTTCGAGTTTTACCAGCTTGTTATACCAGTTCAAATGTCCTCAGTGCAGCTTGCAACAAACCAAACAAAAAACTTCAACTCAGCAATTGCAAAAAATCGCAACATTCAGTGCTGCCAAGTCAGCAAACCAACACTGCTCAGCCGCCAGTCGGATTGTTTGTGGCTGCGTGAGCTTTTCATTGTTGTCAGAGTTCAGTTGTTGTCATTTGTAATTGAAAACACTCATAGGCCAGCTGACTACCACGCCCACTATCACTCACGCTATCTTGCATATTTTGCCATTGTTGCACTTTTTGTGCACTTTTGATTGCCCATTGTTGGTTGTGCTATGCGCTTTTATTGCACTGTAACTTTTATTTAACTTCGTGTGCAAAGTCCTTTGCTTGTTGTTATTGTTGCTGTGGCTGCTGTTGTTGTTACTGTCATACAAATAAAGGTTTGGTTGGTTGGCATGATTTTAATTTCTTACCTGACTGCAGTGGTGACTGCAGTCTGGCGCGTAGTCAGTGTTGGTGGCACACAAATGCTGCTTTGACAGTTGGGTGGCGTGGAGCAGAAAGTAGCACATGGAGTTTTCAGCATTGTATGCAAAATTGTAATTGACAAGTTGCAATTGTTGCTGTCAATGACAGCGTAAAGTTGCAACAATTGAATAAATTGTTTGCTTGACAATTGACGCGCGCAAGGAGCCTGCAAGGAGCTCGTGAAAGAGTCATTTGTAGTGCTGCAGTGTTGCAACTTGAATGATAGAAATTCATTTAAAACTAGTAAGTTATTCAATATGACTAATGAGAGGATTTAGCCAATAGGACTGTGCACAGTTTGCTTGGCTTTGTTAGAAATTCAAACTGGTTTCATGAGTAAAGAGATTTGAGTACAAATTTCTGTGACATTACGACAGACCTTTATGGCATAGGTGAGCTAACTGTACCTATTTGCCTTCCTAAATAGGTTAGGTTATGTAAGCTAAAAGGCCAAGTTGGCCACACATAGACCCAGTTGGGTCCCTAGCGGTACCAGTTAGAGCTCAGCTTGAGCAGTTAAAGTGTTGCGGGTGGACGTAAAAGTGATTGTTGAGAATGTGGGTGTTGTTAGTTCAGTTCAGCAGTGACTTAATGTCGTGCTTGGGGTCCCATTTGAGATTATCAGCAATGCCCCTACACGACTCTCTCTGATGAATTTTGAAATCCCAATGCTCTTCCCTTCTTTAACAACTTGAACAACCTCAGATCAGTCAACATTAGAGACTTGCTAGGTTCTACTCGCAAATCGAATTGAATTGCGTAGTCTCTAGAACTTGCAGTAAGACAGATCACTGTTTTCTTATTGTATCACAATGGACTCATTTTGTGGTCTTTCGGCAATGTCCTGTGCCCAGACAGCCACTTTAATCCAACCAAATTTAAACTGAGGAAGAACAATGAGGCCGCTAAGTGAGTAAGGCGCAGTCTTAAGACAGCTGTACAGAAGCAAAGAATGTGCTCCAGGTGTGCTCCTACTTAATCCTTTCGGGACTGCTTGGATAAGCCCTCCCAGCAAGTTATTAACCCTTTCGCTATTTTGTTGCCATATGGCAACATGCTACTTTGTGGACGTCTGCATCCTCTATGGTTGCAAGAATACATTTTTTTGTTGGTCTTTAGAATAGTTTGAAGTTTTAGGAAAAATACGAAATTAACCCTTTCCTTCCCATGGTAGCCATATGGCTACCAAATTCAAATTTGGAATTTCGATGTATAATTTTCGATTTTTCCCCATTCTATAAATTGTGTCGCTTAAAAAAAACATTGTTCGGAGCTTTTTCGGCAAAATATGTAGTTTGTTTTTTTGGGAACATTGATAATTATTAACATTTGTGCAACGGCTCCCGCTCGACCGGGCAGCAGAATTAAATGCCAAAAATGTAATATTGCTCTATGTTTAACAAAGGACACCAAATAACTCTAAAATTCTAACAAATAACTCTAAAAACTTGTAAATAAAGGGAAAATTTTTTTTCATATAAAATATGTTGTAATTTTGCTTCATAAAAGCCCAGTGTAGTTCAATGTAGTATGGCTACCACCCTCTCGCACCACCCACTGGAAAGTCGAAACCATTTTAAATATGATGCAAAATACTTTTAAATACTTCTCTCTTTCTATGGCTATTTCATAATTCGGGAAGGAAAGGGTTAATAAACTGAATATTTAAGTTTAAAGAAGAAAAGTATACACGTTTTTTAATGGTATATCTTGGCATCGTAAAGGAAGAAGAAGCAGACAAAATTAGAGAACTTTTTAATTTGACGTTTTCTTTCAATTTAGATACTTTTTTTTTAATTTTGGCTGAAGTAAATGAAGAAATATTCAAATTTTCGTTATGAGTAAAAAGTTTTATGTTTAAGTAATTATTACAGCCACAACGATGTGGTTGCTCTCAATGAAAAACACTCTAAAATACAGGGTCCGAGTATAAAAATTAAAAATTTCTTATGGAATGTTGCTAACACAAACACATAGAAGCCTAAGACGTAAAATTTAAAATTTTAACTTTCCCCAGTAAAAACCTGTAGCGAAAGGGTTAACGCCTCTTAAAACAATCATTCAGATCTTACGAACAAAATATTTATTCGAATTTTATGGATGATTTCAGAATTTGTGAGTATACAACCTAATATTCTAGCCTCATCTTTCATAGCAGGGGATCAGTATTTTGGCTTTCAAAATTAAACTCCGTCTCGAAGGTTTTAGTATGAACGAATAAATGCAAAACGAAACAAATATTCAAATTTCTTATTAAAAAAATGTATGTTCAAATTTCTTATTAAAAAAATGTACATACGATTATGTAAACTTTTCTTGACTGACCACTTCACCCTGGCAGCATTGTCAGCTGCAACAGTTTGGGAATTTTTCTCACTCACGTTTACTTTTGAATATATTTAGTATTTATTTATTAATACAAGTTTATCTACCATGCATTACGTGCTTTTAGAGGTCCTTGTAAAAGTACATAAATAAATGCAAATATTTTTAAAATTCCCAGAAACAAAAAAATTCAGTGCAAACACTGCAAAACAACACACATTTTGTTGCATGCTTTCACTGTCTGTGATTTGTGGGGCGCTGCATTTCCGTCCAATGCTCATAAATTATTTATTTATTTTTTCGTTTTTGCCACAGCAACAGCATTGAAAAAATGCCAACAACCATTTTGCTGGCTGTTTGCAAGCGAATTACATGCACAGAGTAAATTGTGCAGTGTGTTTGTTTTGAAAAAGTTTTGCCCAATTTGCGTTTTAAAATCGCGTTGCATTTACATTGCATTACAAATGCTGTGTGGACTTAATCCTGATCTCGAATTTAAAGCGACACGAAATAAAATTCCTGTTTTGCATCTAATGGCCGCAATCAAAACACACTCGGCTTTTCGTGTCGCACAGGTTGTACTAAATAACTTTGGGCTAACTGTGGGTTGCTGGCTGCCAGTTGGTGCAACCATCTGCTAACGTAATGCAATAAACTAAAAAGTATTTACAACAAAAGTATAGCAAACAAGTTTGAATAGAACGCATTTAATTCCATTTTGCTGCAATTGTGTGGAAGTGCCCGAGGCAGTGCGTTTTTTTTCATGTTAAATAGGATTTTTGTTTTTGTTTTTTTCTTTGGTAAAAGCATTTGCTGCCAGTGCAGTGTGGGTTCGCAGCTAAAATGCCACAGCGTGGAGCGTGCAAAAATTGTTCTTGCACTACGATTGTTGCTTGACATTGCGTGTAATAAAGCAATTTCCTTAGAGTACCGCAGCGTCAATCGATCGAAGCGTGAGCGAGAAACTATTTTGTATTTAAGGGCAGCAATTACGCACAGCTGTCATTTGGCCAGCCCGCAGCGAGCTAAGAAAGTTGTCAGTGGTGCGAAAAAAGTGCCGACATTGTTGTCGTAATGCGATGCGAAACGCGCAAAAAATGTCGAATTGCAGCCAATGCAGAAAGTGCCTTACTGCTTATTGCTGCTGCTGCTGCAGCAGCTGTTGCTGTTGCTGTCGCTGTCAGTGGCATTTAGTATGCGGCCAACGATTGGTACGTGCAAATGTGCGCAGATAATGGACAAATGCAAATTTCCTGACAGAAGGCAAAAGTCGAGAGCACAAAGCGTACAATGGTGAGGAGCATTTTTTTAAGGCACCAATTTCGAATATTTATGCTGATTGTGATTGAATTGGAATTTATGATGAAATGAAATTTCCATTCTACGGCTTTATTGTGGGGTTGTGCCTTTTGGAGAAATTAAAGACATTGTGGATGATGTAATTTATTGGGTTTGCGGACTTTGGTTTTATAAGATTATATAATATTTAGAGTGCCTAAAGTCCATAAGAAGGCAAACACGAAATCAACATGATGGCACAACAAGGCGTATGAGTAACTTTTACTTTGTCACTACTCGTGCAGGGCGTATGAGTAATTTTTAATTGGTCACTGGTCATACGGGCGTATGCGTAATTTTTACGTCGGTCCTACTAAAATGTGACGTATGAGTAATTTTTACTTTGTCACTGGTCATACGTGGCGTATGAGTTACTTTCATTCAATCCGACGTTTATGCTTAGCGCACATGAAGGAGCGGAAGATTGACTCTCCGGAGATCATGGCGCATAGTCATAGTCGAAATAAAGTACACTTTAAGATCAATAAAGTATACTTTTAAATAAAGTAGGCTCTAAGTCAATCATAGTCGAGTTAGAGCATACTTTAACGCTTAAAGTATACTCTAAATTTAAAACAAGCAAAAGCTGTTGCTAAACCAGTTAGCAATGAGTCAAAATGAGCAGAAATTTCACTTTTTCAAAATACTCTAAATTCAAAAAACGAAATAAATCGAAAAAAATGTAAAATGGTTCATTTCGAGGAAATCGAAAGAGATTTCAATATTATGAACGACGACATTGTGCTGAGACGGCGAAAAGTATATGAAAGCCGGATCGATCCCTTCGAGTTCGATGACGAGGACTTCTATAGTCGTTACCAGCTCGATAAAGTTGCTGCTCAGTTTGTAATTGATGTTTTGAACATTCAAGAACCAAGCAGCAATAGAATACAATTGTTTTCTTTACCCCGTAAAGTAGGCAATAATTTTCAAATCAATCAGCTGTTTGTTGTTTTCTTTATGTCAGAGATGGGCAGATTAATCCTCGGAAAATTGTGCAGTCGATTTTTTAGGCTGCCGTTGTTTTTCACAAGTAGTCGACCGTAGTCGTCCATTTTTAACTGCTAATTAGTGTTCAGGAAAACAAATATTGCAAAATAATTGATTACAAAATAAATCGGTATGGGCATAATTCCGAAAATAAATTCTCATTTGTAACTCCGAATCGCTAGTTTTTGTAGAGTTGCCGTTGCTTTCGTTTGCTGTTTCAAAAAGTCGCTGCTACGTAGAAGCATGTTCTAAGCTGACTATGGTAATTGAAAAATTAAAGTCGACTTTATCTTTTTAGTATTTTGCTAACTAAAGCCGGCTTTTATGCGGGACTATGATTATGCGCCCATGACTTTCTTTTTGAAATACACCTGTTGACCCATTAACCCTTTCTGGAAATTTGTACATACATTTGTATATATATTTGTACATTGATATATCTACAATTTTTTCGAATATTTTTTATTTGACAGCGAACGCACTTTTTATGGAACAGCGTTTTAATTTTCATTAAGTAGGCTGTGTTGTATCATTCTGTTTAAAAATATAAATCATAGTAGCCGTGGCTACACAGTATGAGTCAGTTTTGTAAGCAGCTTCTTGCAAGAATTTGAAAAACCAGCAAATTACGGTACTTCTGCGTAGGAATTTTTAAATATGTAATACTTTTTGGTACCAAAAAGCGAAACACTTTCAAAGTTTGAATCTCAGTTGATTTATAGAACTTATTAAATTTAACATTTTTGCGTTTAAATATTTTTCCCGAGCGTCTAAAAAAATTGTACGATATATCTTACAAATGACCACAAGGCTTGCAAAGCTTTGTACGATATATCGTACAAAGGAAGGCAAAGGTTGCAAGTTGTGTTTGCATTTTTTTGAAGTTGTGGGTTTGGTAACAGATTTTTTGCGTTTGCTTGCCTGCCACGCCCATCTGTAAACCACGTGACTAATAAAATTCGGCTATTCCGCAATTTTTGATTAAAAGTAAGAATTACTAGACGAGCTTCTGTTTCACTGGGCAGACACAGGTTATGTAAGGTTAGACATGCGTACTTGCCACTCCCACTACGATAATAAGAATGGGCTATATTCAGTGCCTTTCTGTAAAACTGTACGAATTTTAAGTGATTCTGTGTTTTATTGAGGGGAAAAGGGCTTTGCAACAACAACAACGGTTATATAAGGCCGGATAAATGTGACTCAATTGTTTATATATATAGTTTATATAGGTTTCGATCAAAGTGAAATCACGTTTTGATTTTTTGTTGTTATAATTTATGTTTTCTATCAGAAAAATCAATGAATTGATCATAAAACTTAAAAAACCGAAACCAAAATTTCATGAATTTTTACTCCTTTGCGGACCATTGTACGATATATCGTACAAAATTGATGGAGCTGTTATTCTCAACCAAAATGATTTTTTGAAATTTTTTTTATATTATTGCTAAAATGTTCAATGAGAGTCAATATTTTGAAGGAACAATTTTTATCTCAAGAAATGTGGAAATTGACCGGAAAGGGTTAAAATTAAGTAAATTAAATTAAATTAAATAATTAAATTTAACTAAAATTTTACTGATATTAAGTAAAAAAAAATTCAACACTTAATTATCAAAATCTTTAAAAAAACATATAGATGCTTTATGTGCATCTAAATTTGTATGTTAAATGCAAACATTTCACATATACTTATATTTGCATTAAATCTTCGCCTGACACATGTGTGATTGGTTAAAATTTCACATTGGCCACAACATTTTTCACTATAACCACTTGAACATAACCTGATTTATGGGACACACATAAACCCATACAATGTCGGCGCCACTCACCACTAGCCACATGTGCTCATTCGCCTTCATACATACTCGCATACATATAAATTACCATGCATCATTCAACTCATTTCGTTGCATAAACAATACAAACCAATGAGCGCTGTTTCAAACATACCATAAAAACAACAACAACAACACCAACACCAACCAGCAGTATGCAAATCAACACATTTTTCATTTTGACTAACTCACACCGCCCCCGCACAGGCCTTCTCCCATCCATCATAACCGTTTCATTTTTTCATCACAATTCTTCGTCGCCATTCTTTCGCTGCAGATTTGTTCATATTTGTTCATGTTTATTGTCTTATTTTGCATTTGTTATTTGGAATTTGGCCGTTTTATTGTGATTTTTTTTCTCTCGTTATTTTTTGATTTGCACAGCATGGAACGTGATCTGATGACACGCACTGATAGATTCGGCGTCGAGGTACGTGAGCGCACCATGTGGGACGTACGCGACGGTGTTGTGGGCGCCGAGACTTTTGTGCCCAAACATGTTGTGATCGTCACATGGAAGAATGTTTCGTTTGCTGGCGGCATTGACAATTCGTTGTACAGGGTAAGTATTGAGTGTGTAGTTGTAGTTGTAGTTGCGTGGGTGTGTGCGTGCATGACTTTGATAGATTTCGATTTGCGCTGCCGCGTTGTGTTGCAGCTGCTGCTTCTCACAACGCACTGACAGCCTGTCAAGTTGCGGGCAGCGCGTGCGGAGTGACCGTTTCACAGACGCGAGGTGAAGTCGACGTGAATGTGTCGTTCTGCAAATGTTGCCATCATTGTCAGCCACAGTTTTGGCAGAGTCTCATTGTCGCTGCTGTTGCTGTCGATTCTGTTGTTGATGTTTCTGTGCCTTTGCAAACGTCAATCATAATTCTGGCCAACTGGAAATTGGATAGATGCGATAATGCTGGCGGTACAGTTAGATGCAGGCTTTGTTGTAGTTGACTCTTGCTAAATCGCAAGCTGAATCGTGGGCATTTGTTGCAGGGCTTTGAGCAAAAGTCAATATAATCTTAATTAGAGATGAGTTTGTGTAGCGGTCAACGGGGCGTATGATTGATGAAATTGTATGTGTGTGTCTGTTTGTGGGCTACCAATGAGTGTTTGACGATAGAGCTGGTGATGTAATTTCAGTATAAATTGGGGCAAATATATAGTATTCTTAAATTTTTTTAAGAACAATCTTGCATAAATTTACTTTTTTCAAATAACTTTTTTAAGTATCATAGATATTGCATATGTTATTGTGACAAAATTCTTTAATTAATGAAATGGCAAAATATTTAATAAAAAATATGAAAAATGCATATGTATGTTAAATACAAACCAAAAATTGAAATTTATCAATAATTACTTCAAAAATTCGGAATAAATATTTATTAAAAAACTTGAATATTTATCCAAAAATTTTTAATTTTTTCGAAAAATATTTAAAAAATATTTGTGAATATTACGTATTCAAAATATACTTTTTAATAAAAAATTCAGAATTTTTAATAGATTTGCTATAACATTTTAAAATAAAAATAATAACAAAAATATAATAATAAAAATATAGTTAATAATAATAATAATTTAATAAAAGGTATTGAAAAAAAATTTTATGTGTAAAAAATTGTATTGTATGTATTTATGTACCTATTTTGTTCAATTTTTATTAAAAGATGTATCTCATAATTAATTAATTAGTTAATTAATTAAACAACATTGAACTATTTTGTTATTATTTATACATACATAAACATACAATTTGTTTCAATAAACAATTTGAAAATGTTTATATATCAATGTATTTACTTTGAAATTTTAAAAGGTCATTAAAAAACTCTTAAAGGTGTATTAAAAAATTGCAAAATTTTTTCCAAAAAAATATTTGAAATATTGTAAATAAGAACAATTTCTTATAAAAACCAAAACAGTATGAATATTTAAATTTAAAATCTATTGTTTTTTTTTTAAACAGAAAAATATGAAATATAAAATTTAAAAAAAAACTGAAGAAATATTGAACACAAATGTGAAATAATTTTTTTCAATATAAATACAATTTTTTTTAACTAATTTTTTTCAAGGTCTTATGAGAAATATTTTTTAATGTTAAATATTATTTTACTTCAAATTTAATATTGAAAAAGTATTTGATAGTTCAAAAAAATTTTTTTATAGTAAGAAAAATATTTTTTAGTTTTGTTAATTAAAAAAAATGTTAATACCTTAAAAATAATAATTTTTATTTAAACAATTAATAAAAATAATATATTTTATTAAAAAAAAAATATTTTTAATGTAACATAATATTTTTTATAAAAAGAAATATTGTTTAAATTGAAAAACATTTTGTAGTTAGAAATAGTTATTTTTTACTTTAAATATTTTAAATTCAAAAAGAAGAAGGCTTAAACTTAAAGCTCAAAAACACTTCTTTGAAAAACGTTTTCAAAACTTTAGTATAAAAATTAAAAATTTTTCATAGAGTATTAAGCAATAGAAAGTAATAAAATGTATTTTGTGCTTTCATAAAATGTTTTTAGATTCAAAGAAATTTTGTTTTGCTTAAAATAAATTATGTATTTTAGCTTTAAATGTATTTTTTAGTTTCAGAAGTATTTTATAGCTTACACGTATGTTGTTTGTTGGAAAAATACTTTTTCAAGCTCAAGTTCGAAAATTATTTAGCTGAAAATGCTTACGTAAAAATAAGCCACATAATACTAATATTAAATATAAATAATAGCTTAGGTGCCTATGTATGTGTGTTGCGATTACAATACAATAGCACCAAAAACAACAGCAGTGGTTCATAAACTCTTCATGGCTAACAGCAACACAAACCCAAATGCCAGCACAGCACAGCACAGCACAGCCCGATGATTAGATAATTATGTATACATACTATACATTCCAGTATGTATGTGTGTGTATGTATTGGTGTCAATTGTTTACTTATTGGTGCACGTTTGGGTGGAGTCATGTGCGAAAACGATAACATAAATTTTTCAATTTAAAGTTAATTCGCTTTATGGTTGAAATTTCATTATAAATGTGTGTGTGTGTGTGTGTGTGTGAGTATATTTAAATTTCAGTGAACATATGTTAGTGTGATAATATTATTTGTATTTATTTTTTTAAGTACTTGCATAACTTTTTATAGATTGTGACATGTGTTACAACAGTATGCTTTGTGTAATTATCGAAGTTATGCGCGTTTGAAAATTTTATTTATAAATGACTTTCATATTTATGTTTATACCATACATGTATCGATTTAAATATATTTATAATCAAATATTTACAGAAATAAAATTAATACATTTTTTTAATGTTCTGCTTTTGATTTTAGACCAACACTTTCCAAATGGTTTTGGCCACCGATGAGGTCTACACTTACACAATTTTCAACTACGACTCGCTGAAATGGTCCTCGCACACAGAGGCGGGCGGTGATACAACCACTGGTGAAGGTGGTGTGCCAGCTTTTGTAAGTAATGAGTAAATTTAAATGAAGGTAGGACCCTTATTGGGCCCTTATTCGTGCCAGATGGAGATCCGTTTACGAGTTGTAGTAATTTTAAAGTAATTCCAATTTTAATATTTGACTCCTGAAAACTCTTATATAGTATTAAAGGTTATAAAGAAAAAAGGTCCAAAGGAGTACAAAAAAATTAAAATTATTCTATAAGCATCATTCATCACCTTCTATATTTATTAGCATCATTAGCGAGTCCCTTAAGACAGTTGCAAGCACTTCAAAATCGCTGAACTAGAGTGGTTAAGTAATTAGCCATAATTGAAGTATTTAACTACGCGCTGCTGGATACGGCTGTCAATTAGAATGCGCGCTGTCTTCATTCGTGAAGTCCTTTCAGCACTTTGGCACTTGAGTGCATGAACGTTGCTTAATTGACGTTGCATGTTCCATTGGTCACCGAAGCAAAGTGCCACTAAAATTGGCGCTTGTTTCACAAAACCGCACATACCGACACAGATACTGACATGCACGCACACATGCACAGTGCGCATGAAAGGCTTAAGCGCTAATTTGGCCGTAGCTAAACACTTGCAAATCAATATGTTTCACATACAGACATATGCATGTATTGAATGTGTGTGTGTATGTATGCGTGTATATACAGCAGAAGCCAAAGCATTACTCAATTGCAGCTCGACAACCGTTGGCCGTTTTTTTACGCCACAGCTGAGTAATTTTGTCGAAATTCCAATGATCGCGGCTGACCACACAAATCGTTGCAATACAGAAAACCAAAATTAAAAACCAAAATGGATTAGAGCAAAAAATCAGCCGCGCGCTTAATTGAAAGCTTTCACTGGCAAATTAACTTTTTCTGCGTTTAAATGTTTAATTAATTTTATTGCTTGCGTGTTTGGTTTGGTTATGCGTTTTTTAAGCATGTTTTTGCACGATTATATTTAAGTATTATGTGTTCTGATTTAATGTATATGTTGTACTTGTAGGTGGGCTTCAATGCGGGCAACGGCACCCAGTCGTACGAGTACAAACCCTACAGTCAGGCCATGGTGATACGTGACTTGACGGGCCGTGGCTGGGGTAATGGCTTCCCCGGACGGCATCTTTTCCGTATCGATGAGCGCATTCTGATTGGTTCGTGCAACAAGGACATCGGTGCGTATAAGTAACGTCAAATGGCTGCGTGTGTTTTGGCTTTTTTTTTGCTTTATTAAGTGCTTTTGGTTATTGTTATTTATGTGTTTATAATTTGTGATTTTTTTTTTGCCTGACAGACGCCTCCCACTTGCCGTTGACTTTCGCGCCCGAGTCGGGAAATATGCTGGGCGGCACTGTGGTGAACATTACCGGGCCCTGCTTTGATCCCAACATACGCGTGACCTGCCACTTCGACACGGAGGATGTGCTGGGCACGTATGTGGATAAGAATCGCGTGATATGCGTGCAGCCATTCCTGAAGGCGGAGGGTTATATACGCTTCGAGATATCGATAGGCAATCAGCGATTCAAATGGCGCGGCAAATACTTTGTGGGTGAGTTTTTGATGGGGAACTGGAAATGAATTATTATGGTTATGGAATTAGGAACAAAGTTTATGGGAAAATTAAATTACAATTAAATTTAGATTAGAACAGTTGGAAAATAAGTTAAAAAGGTGTTAAAATTGAATTAAAATTTTATTTAAATAAATTGAAAAATAAGTTAAAAAGGGGTTCAAATTAAATTAATTAAAATTAAGTTAAATTAATATAAATTTAAAGTTATATTGAATTTAAATAAAAATTAAATAAAATTAAAATACAAATACAAACATAAAAATGAAATAAAATTAAATTATAATTACATTAGAATTATTTTTAAATTTCAATGGAATTAAAATTAATGTCAAATGAAAACAAAATAAAAATTAAAAACTATTATTAATTAAATTAAAGAAAGAATTTTAAATGAATGAATTAACTAAAATAAAATTACATTAAATGAAATCCAATTAAAATTAAATTAATATTAAAATTAAATTAATATAAAATTAAATTAAAATTATATTAAAACTAAATTAAAGTTAATATAACTTAAAATTAAATTGAAAATGAAATTAAAATTAAATTAAAATTAAATTAAAATGAAATTAAAATTAAATTAAAATTAAATTAAAATTAAATTAAAATTAAATTAAAATTAAATTAAAATTAAATTAAAATTAAATTAAAATTAAATTAAAATTAAATTAAAATTAAATTAAAATTAAATTAAAATTAAATTAAAATTAAATTAAAATTAAATTAAAATTAAATTAAAATTAAATTAAAATTAAATTAAAATTAAATTAAAATTAAATTAAAATTAAATTAAAATTAAATTAAAATTAAATTAAAATTAAATTAAAATTAAATTAAAATTAAATTAAAATTAAATTAAAATTAAATTAAAATTAAATTAAAATTAAATTAAAATTAAATTAAAATTAAATTAAAATTAAATTAAAATTAAATTAAAATTAAATTAAAATTAAATTAAAATTAAATTAAAATTAAATTAAAATTAAATTAAAATTAAATTAAAATTAAATTAAAATTAAATTAAAATTAAATTAAAATTAAATTAAAATTAAATTAAAATTAAATTAAAATTAAATTAAAATTAAATTAAAATTAAATTAAAATTAAATTAAAATTAAATTAAAATTAAATTGAAAATGAAATTAAAATGAAATTGAAACGAAATTAAAATTAAATTAAAATTAAAACTAAAAACTTAAAACTAAAACTAAATTAAAATTAACTTAAAATTAAATTGAAAATGAAATTAAAATGAAATTTAAATTAAATTATAAAGAAATTAAAAGTAAATTAATATAAAAATTAAATTAAAGTTTAACCAAAGTTAAATCAAAATTAAATTACAATTAAATTAAAATTGAATTTAAATTTAAATTAAATTAAAATTACATTAAATAAAAAAAATTAAGAGTAAATTAAACTCAAATGAAAATTATTTTAAATTAAAATCAAATTAAAATTAAATTAAAATTAAATTAAAACAGAATTAAATAAAAAATAAATTAAAAGTAAATAAAAAAAAATTAAAACTAAATTAAATAAAAATTAAATTAAAAGTAAATGAAAATTAAATGAAAATTGATTTAAATAATAATCAAATTAAAATTAAATTAAAATGATATTGAAATTAAAATAAAGTTAAATTAAATTAAAATGAAATAAAATTAACATTAAATTAAAAAGAAATTTAAACTAAATTAATTAAATTAAAATGAAATTTAAATTAACCCTCTCGGTACAGTTTTTTAGTGGGGAAAGTTAAAATTTTAAATTTTACGTTTTAGGCTTCTATGTGGTTATATTAGCAACAATCCATAAGAAATTTTTAAATTTGTATACTCGGACCCTGTATTTTAGAGTGTTTTTCTATGAGAGCAACTACATCGTTGTGGCTGTAATAATTACTTAAACATAAAACCTTTTACGCATAACGAAAATTTGAATATTTCTTCATTTACTTCAGCCAAATTTTTTTAAAAAAAAAGTATCTATATTGAAAGAAAACGTCAAATTGAAAAAGTTATCTAATTTTTTCTGCTTCTTCTTCCTTTACTATTTCAACATATACCATTAAAAAAACGTGTATACTTCTCTTCTTTAAACTTAATTATTCAGTTTATTAATTTCGTATTTTTCCTAAAACTTGAAACTATTCTAAAGAACAACAAAAAAATGTATTCTTGCAACCATAGAGCATGCAGACGTCCACAAAGTAGCAAAATAGCGAAAGGGTTAAATAGAAATAACTTATGATTAAATTAAAATTAAAATTAAATTAACATTAAATTAAATAAAAGTTAAACTAAAATTAAATAAATATTAAATTCAAATTGAATCAGAACTTAATAAAATTATATTTAAATTAAAAAATATCAATAGAATGAAAATAAAGCTTATTTTAATTGATTTGAAATTAATAAAATAAATAGATAAATAATAAAAAAATAAATAAAAATTTAGTTCACCCCAATGTATTAAAAAATTAATTATTAAATTTAATTCATGGTTTGAATAGCGTTGAATTGCAAATTTAAAATATAACTGTCTTTATTTTTCTTAATTTCTTAAGAAACACCGGCCGCTGCTACTGAGAAAATTTTCTTTGAGACTGAGGATGTGCACAAGAAATCGCCCAAGGAAATTCGCATCACCTGGGATCGCTACAATTTGACCACAAATTGGAATGCCAACATTATGATTTCCGTCTGGGGTTATCGCGAAACCACCATTTAGTAAGCATCATTGCAGCTGCCTTATGTGGATTGCATAAATTCTCGATGTTTAATGCTAAAACTATTCAATACTTATTTAATTTTTCATTTTCCCAGCCCACAATTGGAATACATTGACGTGCTTGAGGCGGGGCTGAGCAATACTGGTCAATACATAATCAATCCGCAAAACTATATCAACCGCAACAACCGTAACAATGATTTGCAATTTGGATTCCTGCAAATTAATTTAACCGATCCGCAATCGTATTCCGGCTCAAAAATCAGTCCGTAAGTAGCAGAGTATTTTTTTTTCAAACAAGAATTCAATTAAACTTGAATTTCAAAGCATTGCTTAAGCACTTTGCTCTTCCTTTATGTGCCCTTTTCTGTTCACAATACTGCAATGTTTTTGTTCTTGCCTTCTTCGTCTTTTAATTAAATTTCAATCATTTGCAAAAGGTTGCAATGTGCCGTCGACCAGCGACAACAATCGATCAAACTGAGCCAATTGCCGCTCGGACTGCACTTGAGTGTGTTGTTATTTAATTTGCTACACACAATTTTCATATTCCTTTGCACTCTCTTCCGCTCTTTGACACACTTTATTATTTTTGCATTTCAATGGTATCGGCAATAACTCAATTGACTGTCAGTGGTGTGTGCAAATTGACAGCGGACAAAGTGCGTCCAAGGATGCGGCTGCTGCTGTGCAGGGACAAGGGTTAAGGCGGGCGAGCACGACAGAGTGCGACAAAGTAACGTTGTAAAGGCAATTTGCAGGAATTCTATGACAATTTAGTTGGGCTGACAATTAAAAATACAACAACAACTTCATTTCAACAACTTCAACAACGTCATTTAAATGCAAAAGGTAGAAGTTTTATACCAAAAATGAGTTTTGTTACCATTTTCATCAATAATACATTTTGAATTTGATTAAACTGTCCTTAGTTCCACAGGTCGTATGAGTAATAAATAATTTATCTTGACTGGCTTTCATAGCATTTACAAATGTAAGAGCGATTATTTTCTAAATTCAAATCAATTTATAGAAAAATGGTGTGTTCAATATTTTATTGCAAATTGTGTGCCTTTTTTATGATTTATTTTTATTTTATGATTTATTATTTTATTATTTATTTTAATATTTTTTAAATTTTATTTATTTTTTTATGATTTATTAAATGAGCAAAGAACAACTTTTGTGGGTCCATAATGTTAGCCAAACCACGGTTTTCTCGTTTGCATTTCAAATTGCGAAATCCTTTTGCCTCTACCAACAACGTTTGCCCCAGCAGGTGCGACATTTAATCATCACAGCGACCCACTCACTACTCATAAATTCGCACACCTACACACACACCTACACAGAGATTTACTGCTCCAGCTCGAATTAATGAAATTCCCCAGCGAATGTTTGAGATTTACTAATATCGCTCAGATTTACTTTGACACATGAGTTGCTTGTCGCTTGATGAATGGCGCCGTATGAGTCGCATATTGTTGAGTAACTGACAGTTTAGCATTTCGGTGCACTTGGCCCATTCTTCGTTACGCGGCAAATGTCGCCTTCTTGCTACACCTTTGAGCACAGAAAAGTTGTAATATTGCGCCTACGTAACGACTCCTCGGGGTGTCGTTAGCTGTGTGCACCCACACAGAAATGTGCCCAGACAGCGCTCAGCTGTTTGCAAAGGCATCGAATTGAAAAGGTGTTGTTGTTGTGAACCGAAAGGACGCCGCTGCGCATCATTCTGGCGGTTTATGACTTTAATTTTTTGTGCATATTATGGAGCGTCAGTTTTTTGTTGGCAGCCGAAAGAAACAAAGTTTCACAGAACAAACAATAATATAATAAATTTTCTTTTAACTGCTTATTGCCACTGATGATCTATAAGTTTTACAACAAATTAAATGTGAAAATTATTCTCAGTGGCAAACGATTAAAATGTAAATCGCAGCCAGTTGAATGCGCACATCGCTGCGTATGAGTAACTTTCCGTAGGAAATTATCAAATGAATTTGAGTCGAATTTAATTATATTGCAACACAGAAATTGTGTTTAAATGCTGCAAGTTTCAGCAAGCGTTCCATAATTTATGCACGCAATTTTATTGACAATAAAAAGGCAGCAATTTATATGCGTTGCCGTTGGCGCTCGAGTGGCTCGTTTGCCCAAAACGGTTACTTATTCCTTTGACTTATCGCACATAAAACACTCCAACAGCCAACAGTTGTTGGTGTGCATTTTTACATAAATTATCTGCAAGTTGGTAGTGCGACGCAGCGTGAACTTTCGGCATAATGGTTGCTGCAGGTTGCGCTGGTTGCATTTCAATTGCACGTCCGTTTGCTGCAATTTTGTTTAATGTTTTGTTGTTTGTGCTTTCGTTTTGTATTTGCAGCATACTGTGGTCGCGTCCCATACCGCTGGCCTGGTACTTCGAGAAACAATGGGAGGGCAAGCACGGCAGACGCTGGCCGCAAGCGCTCTGCGATAATTGGATACGTGCGGACCGTTTTCTGAGGTGAGCCGCCGGTGCGACTTAGCGCAGCTGTTGCTGTTGTTGTTATTGTGGTGTCGCTGTGCTGTTGCTGCCACATTGTGGCGTCAAGTGCAGTTTTGTGGCCGGACCAACACATGGCGCACTAATTAAAGTTGCGCCACACTTTGTTTTTTGACAACAAAAAAATGACAACAAATACAACAACCATCATGACCGAAAAACCGCTGCAATTGCGAGCGTGAAATTTTCAATTTGCTGCAATGTTTTGTTTTGTTGTTTTTTTCTGTATAGAACTTTTGCTGCCGACTTGCCTATGTGTCCTTGCACGCTGGAGCAGGCGCTGTACGATAAGGGACGCTTCCGACCGGATCGTGACTGTGACAAGGACTCGAACCCGATGTGCCTGCGGCATAAGAACGCCATTCATTGTGTGGTCAGCGGAAATCCGATGTGAGTAGATAATATAACCTAATATAACACCGTGCGACAGCATTTTTCACACCGTGAAAAATCCCTATGTGCGTGAAACTAGAGACCAAATATAGTAATACTGCGTACTCAGTTTTTCATTTCTACATCCTTTGTCCTTTTAAAAGGACTTCAAAATTTTGAAATTTTGATAAAAAATACAAAAAATATAAAAAATACTTAACCTCGTTAGAATATGGCGATATGTAAATCAAATGAAAGAGGAAAGGCTCAAAAATTTAAATAATATTAGCGTTTTATCTATTTAAAAAAAAAGGTTATGAAAAAGGTCCTTTGGACATTTTAATCCTTTATATCCTTGAAAATTTACATAGAATTTTCTTGAAAAGTAAGTATGTAAAAACCCCAAATCTCCCTGATTACGTGTCAAAATTTCATTACTCTAACTTTATTAGTTCGAAAGTTATTAAAAAAAAAGGCGGAAGCTGCAATTCTAATGAAGTACAAAAATTCTAATTTATTTGAGTATCAGAATTTTAAATAATAAAAAGATACAAAGTCAATGAAGCGAGAATAATGAACTAACTTTAACATGACCTTAAGTATTTTTACCTCAACAATAGAAGTATTTAATTTGGCAATTCAGTCACCATATATTAGTCATCTAGTGGCGCAAACAGAATTGCATTTCAGGGTTTTTTGTGTAAAACTTTTGAGCCGAATACCATTTGAAACCATATTTTCCACCAGCAAGGTTTGTATTTATGTGGAAGGAGGGGGGTTGACCCCCCAAACGCCTCCTGTGTCTGCCACTGTAGTCATCATTATTATACAACACATTGCATTAATCTAATCATAACCTCAAATTAGTCTCATACAACATCAATTTGAGCAGTTTTCTTAACTATCATAGTAATTATTAGCAAAATAAAGTCATAATTATAATCATTTTATTTAATTATTTTTAAAATAAGCACAGCCCACCTTCCATACAACTTACCAACCACCGCATCGCATAAACATAACCTCAAATTAATCTTATACAACCCCAACTTAACGGTTTCCTTCCATCATAGCTTATCCTCTTAATCCAAATTAGCATATTAACGTCAACATAATCATCGTATACACCTTAACCCTTTCGACCCCGAATTTTGTCCTGTGTTTCGATATTACTTTTTGGTATTTAAATCATGAAAAACTTGCCTAAGAAGTGTGCACACGACATTTGAAGTCGCCACGCCTCTTTGTTGGAGTTCTGGAGCTAGTTTACTTTTGAACAATTTTAGCTTAAAACGGGTTAAATAAATTGTGTATCAATATTTTTTAATTACAGAAAAATTATGTAATATTTATAGAAAAATACAAAATTATCATTTTTTGATTTTATTTAACCATTATCAAAGAAACAGGGTTTTGATCAAACGCGCCCAATTCGTAGACTTCAATTAGAACACAAACTTTCCCTGATATCGCTGCAAATTGTTGGAATTTATTTTGGGAATAGCAGTAAAATTGTTGTAATTTGCTTGGAATTCACTTCTAAAAATATGAATTTGTTGGTGCCTACTTAAATAAAACCCATAAATCAATCGTAGCTTTTGTTATAAGACGATAAATAGCTGAAGTTACTCTCAGGCAACTTTGGGGTCGAAAGGTTTAACATAACCTCAAATTAGCTTCCATACAACTTATCAACCATTGCCTACACCTATTTATGACCTCAAATTTGCCTCATACATCCTCAACTTGGGCTGTTTCCTTGATCATCATAATCATCCCAAACACCTTAACATAACCTCAAATTATCTTCCTCAACTTATCCTCTCTCCCCAAAAACACCACACCAACATAACCTCAATCTATTCAACTGATTGGTTGCTCTCTTGCAGTGCCGAGGGCGCCGAACAGCAGTGCTGCTACGATCGTTACGGTTTCCTCATGCTGACGCAGGATCAGGTGTGGGGTTCGCGTCCGCGCCGCAATCACAATCTCGGCAAGATGCCCTGGAACGAGGCGGGCAAGGTGCCCACGTTGTCCAACTGGTTCCACGACATGCGTCCCTTCTACTCGTGCTGCTACTGGCAGCAGGAGCAGGCCGTCGGCTGCGAGACCTTCCGCTTCGAACGTCGTCCCTCGCAGGACTGCGTCGGCTATCAGGCGCCCGGTGTGGCCGGCGTCTTTGGCGATCCGCACTTCATCACGTTCGACGGCACACAGTACACGTTCAACGGTTTGGGTGAGTTTGTGCTGGCGCGCAGCGTGGCCGCCGATGCCAACTTCGAAGTGCAGGGTCGCTTCGAACAGGTGCCGAAGAATCAGTACGGCGCGGTGATGGCCACGCAGCTGACCGCATTGGCAATGCGCGGCAACACGACCACCACCGTCGAGGTGCGCATTCGGCCAAAGCATGCGCGCTGGCGTTACCATCTGGACGTGTTGGCCAACGGTCAGCGCATCTACTTCGATCGCGAGAGCTTGAAGTTCCAGCATTTTGACGGCGTCTCTGTGTACACGCCCACCTATCTGCTCAATCAGTCGCAAGTGGTGGTGATGTTCGACTCGGGCATTGGTGTGGAAGTGGTCGAGAATGAGGGCTTCATGACGGGCAAAGTCTATTTGCCGTGGAAGTTTATTGTGAGTGCAGATTGCAGGCAAATATTGATTGAACTGGTTTTTTATGTGGGTTGTTGTTTCTGTTGCAGAATAAAACGGCCGGACTGTTTGGCAATTGGAGCTTCAATCAGCTGGACGATTTCACGCTGCCGAATAATCAGGTTGTGAATGTCAATTTGAATAACTTCCAGCAAATCTACTATGACTTTGGACTCAAATGGATGTTGGCCGATCGCGATTTGCCGGGCCTGGGGTCGGCATTGTTTACGCGCGAATTCGGACGCACGGCCAGTTACTATTCGAATGCAACGTTTGTGCCGAACTTTATTAAGGAGCCGCAGGACTTTTTGCCAGCAAATCGTTCGTATGATGTCGAACGAGCGCATGAGTTGTGCGGCGAAAGTTATCAGTGTCGTTACGACTATGGCATGACGCTAAATCGAGATTTGGCGCATTTCACCAAGAACTACTATGACAGCATAGTCAACATAAGAACGTTGAACTCGAAGTGAGTAATGACAATGTGAGGGGTTGAAAAACAGAATTAAGAACAGAAGAGAGGGGAGAGTGCTAGACTATATACAGATTCAGGTCCTGATTGCATGTCTGGCATGGAATGAAACGCACCAAAGTCTTCAACATTGCCAGCAGAAACTTTCTAATCATGTCCGTCCGTTGGCTGATACGCACGATAACTTTCGACAGAGCAGAGACATTTATTGAAATGTGGAATTTTCAAAAGTAATCGCAAGGATCTGTCTGTTTATGGGTGCTTAGAGCCCGAATGGGCCTTAAAGTTTCATTTAATACTAACAACTAACTACTAACAAACTACTTACTAACAATTTAATAATTTTTACAAATTTATATATTAAAAATTGACACATGACTGCTGTTTAGTATAGAAACAAGTTGGCCTATACCGACCAGATCCCTCTTTTTGTTTGAGTTCTTAAATTCTAAAATCATATTTCATTCTACAGGCGAATTGTGTCGTGCGGTGTGCTGGAGACGCCGCGCTTTGGTCGCAAATTGAGCTTCAATTTCATGCCCGGCGCCAAGGTGGCCTTTGAGTGTAACGAAGGATTTGTGTTGGTTGGCGATCAACGTCGCGAATGCATGTCGAACGGATTGTGGAATATGCCCGAATACGGTTATACCGTTTGTCTACGTAAGTGTTTACTTTTTTTATTTGTATATTTTATTTTATTTAAACGCTTCCGTTGGGTATAAAAAAATCGAAAAAATTAAGTTTAAGAGTTCGTCGTTAAGCCAGAAAAAACAATTTTTTGGTCGGAACATTAATTTAACACTAGAATGCCCGTCAATCTGACATACCTAAAATGCCCATATGTAGTCATTTTGACTACATTATTGTTTACCGATTTTTTTTAATTTTATTGGTTTTTAAGTAGCAAAAATGAATAAATGTACACGACAGTAAACTAAAATAAGCATTTAGTTTTTATTTTTTTACGGTTTACAAAGTAAATTCATTTAAATAGAATAGCGTACTTTACACATAAATGGGATAAAATGGAATGAAATTTGGAATTTGGAATTTTTTAGTGAATTTTATGAGTGAATTTTGGAATGAAAAACTTAAGAATTGTCAAAGTCTACTATGATATTATTTTTTTAAATATTTGCAATTATTTGAAATTTTCATATTTCCCAATTGAAGATGCATATTTATCTATTTATCAGTAAGATTTGCTGAAAATTGTATATAGGTAGTCAAAATGACCACCTTTGGGCATTTAAGGTAAATTTTGCAAAATTGGGGTAAAACATTTTTTTACAATTTTTTAAATTTATTTATTCCATTTAGCTTTCAAAATTAATAAAAGTCACGTAAGATATTTTTTTAAAAAGCGATGCAACAAAAGTTATTTACAATAAAAGACCTCAATGTAGTCAAAATGACTATCTTGGGCATTCTAGTGTTAAAATTCGAATTAAAATCCTTAAATATTTGAAAATTAAAAAAAAATATAATAAAAAAAAAACAATTATTATTTTAATTCAAATAACTGAAAACAATTGTAGGCAAAGTTTTTCTTAGAAAAAAATATTGATTAACCCTTTCGACCCCGAATTTTATCCTATGTCTCGATATTACTTTTTGGTATTTAAATCATGAAAAACTTGCCTAAGAAGTGTGTACACGACATTTGAAGTCGCCACGCCTCTTTGTTAGAGTTCTAGAGCTAGTTAACTTTTGAACAAGTTTAGCTTAAAACGGGTTAAATAAATTTTGTATCAATATTTTTTAGTTACAGAAAAATTAATTAATATTTGTGGAAAAATACAAAATTATCACTTTTTGATTTTATTTAACCATTATTAAAGAAACAGGGTTTTGATCAAACGCGCCCAATTCGTAGACTTCAATTAGAACACAAACTTTCCCTGATATCGCTGAATATGGGGATAACAGTAAAATTTTTGTAATTTGCTTTGAATTCACTTCTAAAAATATTAATTTGTTGGTGCCTACTTCAATTAAACCCATAAATTAATCGTAGCTTTTGCTATGAGATAACAAATAGGTGAAGTTGCCCTCAGGCAAAATTGCCCTCTGGGTCGAAAGGGTTAAGGCCGTTAAAAACGACTAAGAATAATGAGGTTTTCTGATTTGTTATTTAACCCAAAAGTATGCTACAATTTTTCTTAAAAAATAATAAAAAATAGTATGCAATATTAATATCCATTCAAAAATAATTTCCAAAAATATCCAAATAAAAAATTTGTGTGATCAATCTTTTTGGCCAGATAACCACCACTAAAAGGTGTGTTTAGCTTTTCATTAACTTTTTATTATTAAAAGATGATATTATCCTGTTGAAACGGAAGCGTTAGAATACCAAATAAAGTATTTGAAAATTTATTTTTATTTTATACAAACCTTACAATTCAACATAAGACTTGCCTATACATTTTTGTGAATAAATTTCCTAACGTAAATTTTCCTCATCACAATTTACTTGCGCCGCTGCTAATTGTGCTCTGCTCTGCTCTGCTCCATGCCGTTGCTCACACAGGTGAAGTTTACTATACACGTCGCATCGCTTTCATAGCAATTGGCATTATCATCGCCGTCATATTGCCGCTTATGCTGTGCATTATCTGCGGCGTCTATCGCTATCGCCAGAAGCAGCTGAAGGAGGATCCCAACTGGCAGATGACGCTGCCGCGTTCGCGCGCCTCGTCGCGCAGCAATCTGCGTCAGCTGAACTACGACCCGGACGACGATAGCGGTACGGATGGCACGGGTACGCTGAAGAAAAGTAGGTCATATGATAAAGTATACCGCACGAATGAGCCACTACCGGGCAAACCGAATATTGAATTTCCAGCTAAGAAGTGGGGCCTGGATGACGATGATGTGACCTCATCGGAAGGTAGTGAGAATAAAGATACAAAAGCAGCTAAGGATATTGAATACATTAATAAAGCAGGTGAAAAACCGCGCCAGCTGGGCCGACGTTCGCTGCGTCCGATCTCGGGCAACGACCAGGACGGCACCGCCATCGATGAGCAGGACGAGGATGAGGACGACGAGAACGCACACGAGGCAACCGAGTCGCAACCGGCCGCCTACCATCAGCCACCCTCGCCCGAAGCGGACGAGAATCTGATGCAGCACAGTCCCGTGCGTCAGCAGTACAGTCCAACATTTAGCGGCGTCGATAGTCGCAACAGCGCTGCCAGTTCGATGAGCTATCAGCCCAATGCGGCGGTGCAGAATCGCTTCGGCGGCGTGCCGGTGCTGCCCAACAATACGCAATTCTTCAACAGACCACCGTCGGGGGTGCCGGTGCAACAGAGCACTGTACCCAATACTGCCGCCATGGGCGCTGCGCAGCCACTGCTAACACAAGACACCGGCCTGCCCTCGCCGCCGCATGCCGCCTCGCCCACGCCATCCGTACAAAAATCCACCGAGGTCTAAGCCCAATCACTAATCACCTCCAAAAATTGCATTGCCAACAGATAAAGCAAAACAAATAACGGTTCAAATGTGCAAAAATCCTACCACCTACTAACCCACACATCCTACCCTATCGTCATGTCCGCCATCTGTGCCCACAACTCATCACTAAGCGCCGCAGTGAGAAAGAGAGAAGCTCGTGAAAAATTAAACATGGCAAAGAGGCGAAACATAAATCACGCATGGGATATGACCTAATCAAGTCCCCTCATCGCATGTAATAAACGCGTTCGAATGCTTTGACACAATCATGCACACGACTACACATTGTCGGCATCCATCATTTCCAACTACTAACCAGTGTTTTATTGTATGATTTTAAGTTTCTAAGCTCACACTTTGTATGTACTGTCCTGCAAATACATAATCACAACAACAATTTGTGCAACATTCTGCGCCTGCATGTAGCTCAAACTAGACATGTGTATATATGTATAAATGACGTTGGCATTTGCCCACTGTTGATCCCACCAAATACGAGAGTTGCGAATGAGCCCACTAGCCATGACCAGCACCAGCACACAACTTGCCTCCAATAACTGAAATAACAACGAATTGCCTAGAAAATATTGTAAAAACTAATAATGAATAGATAATTGCACTCACCATCTGCATGATGTCAATCATTTACAATCAAGCAATCAATTGTACAATAGTCAGCACTAACCAATAAAATGCTACAAACTAATGCCTTCACACATTGGCTCATTGGTGTTACTCATTGTGTCATTTTCCAACCACTATGTATGTATAATGGAGTGAAAAACCAAAACAACAAAAAAAAATACCATTTTTTGTATCAAATTCTTAACTAATAAAACATTTTAATTTTTAAGTTAAATCTATAAAATGCCAAGAATTATGTTGATTTTTCTATTCTACTTTTGCAGCGTTGATAATGCTAATTGCTACACCAAAGTTTAAGCGATGCAAACATGTTTCTGTTAAACGAAATTAATTGTAATGAAATTTTTAATAAAATTAATAAGCATGAAGCACTTTTGTGTAGCAATGTGGCATATCGGTTTGGAGTTATTGATGGTTTGTTGTCAACGATAACTTGGCGTTGCTGCGGTGGTAAGAAGGGATTTTGGATCGAAGGGATTTAGATCGATTGCAAAGCGTTAGGGGGGAATGTTTGAAAAGAGGGAATGGGGACCAGGTTTACATTTCCTGTCGTTAGAGTTGGGTACTGAGAAGCTGTTGGACTTTAAGGACTTTAATACTTATGAACAATTCAATTCTTTACTAACTAAATTCTATTCTGGCTCAAAATTAGGGTTTGCCTTTAGGAGTGACTTCTGAGAGGATAATTTGTAGTACCTCAAAGGCTTTAATATTTACGAATCATTCAATTCTATTCTAACTCTTAAATTTATTGACTCAAAATCAGGGGTTGAGGCGTACCGAAACCAAAAAATCTTGGACTAAAATGTCTGAGAACCGAAAATAGAGGTCGGTTTTACATTTTCAGATGTAATTTCTGAGCAGCTGTGAGTATAACTTCTGCGACTTTAAAGACGTTAATACTTACAAAATATACAACTCTCTACTAACTCAAATCAATTCTGGCGTTAAATAAGAGGTTCAATTTAAATTGAAAAATCATGCACTAGAATGTTTTAAAAGGGGTATTAGGGGCCTCGTTTACAATTTATTAAGTCTATTAAGCAATTTTAAGTAACTTTCAAGTAACCTTGGGGAAAATCTTGTGGGACGTTAATATTTACAATCGATTCAACTATATTCTAACTCTTCAATTTATTGACTCAAAATCAGTTGTTGAGGCGTACTGTAATCAAAAAGTCTTGCACTATAATATTTGAAAAGAGAGAATGAGGCCAAATTAACATTTTCTTTCTTTAGAAGTAATTTTCGAGCAGCTTTGGTAATAACTTGTGGGACTTTAAGGAAGTTAATACTTATGAACCATTCAATTCATTACTAAATCAATTCTATTCTGGCTTAAATTTAGGGGTTCAATTGAAATTGAACAATCTTGCATTAGAATGTTTTAAAAGGGGGAATAGGGGCCTAATTAGGAGTGACTTCTAAGTAGCTGTGGATATAATTTGTGGGACTTTAAAGATGTTAAAATTTTCGAACCATACAAATATATTCTAACTCTTCAATTTGTTGACTCAAAATCAGGGGTTTCGGCATACCGAAATCAAAAAGTCTTGCACTAAAATATTTGAAAAGAGAGTATGGGACCGGGTTCACATTTCATGCCTTTAGGAGTGACTTTAGAACAGCTCTGGTGCTAACTTCTGAAACTTGAAAAACGTGAATATATACGAACCATTAAATTCTATTCTAGCTCTTTAATTTATTGATAAAAAATCGGGGGTATTCGGGCTTACCTTTCCCGTCTTTAGGAGTAACTTCTCAGTAGCTGCGGGGATAATTTAAAGACGTGAATACAAAAGAGCCATTCAAATTTATTCAGTTCTATTCAAACCATCCAATTTATTTGCTGAAAATCTGAGACTACTCAAACCGAAAAATCTGCCCCTTACATAAATATAAAACACTAGCAGGGTCCAGCGGCTTTGCACGTAAGTTTGAAGGCAGTGAGGCCAATAAATCAAATTTCAAAATACTTATGAAATTATTTCTCATTTGAATTGCTTTTACCACATTTGAAGTCAAAAGGCCCATAAAATCTTTTTTCTCCACTCAAACTCTTCAATTTCAATTCAAACTCTTACTCCGTACCGAATTATTTCTCACTAAGAGTATTTTTACTAAGTTTAAAGTCAAAAGGTGTAAAAAATCATATTTCTTCATACAAATTTGAACCTTTGGTTCACCCCTTTAAATTTTGGTTTTCGAAACATAAGAAACATGTTTCAAATTGTTTTTGATTTCAAGTGTTTAAACCAACTTTGATGTCAATAGACCCATCGAGTCAGGGTTTTTCGTAGTCTTTCCGTATATGAAACCTTACCCTGTTTAAACTTGTACCCTGTTTAATTTTGATTTTCGAAAAAATGAAAAATACGTGTTGAATTATTTTCGATTTAGAATATTTTCACAAAGTTTGAAATTAATAGGTCCATTAAATCAAGTTGCTTCATACAACACCTTAACCCATGTTTTGCCCATTTAGATCCGGATTCAAAAAAATCCCGACCTACCGAAGGTTCATTTATTAAGATGTACCTTCAGTTTTAGTGGCCTTTACCTAGTTTTAGTGGTCTGTGCTGGGCGATGATGAATCAGTTAGCCAGTCAGTCAGGACAAACAATTATACATATGTGTATACATACACGTACATATATACATATTTATATAAAAAAGTAACGAATATCGACAGGGAAAAACATTTAACTTTAGCAATGATCAGCGCAGTTAAGGTATTTTATATTTATTAGTCGAAAGGTGACTAAAACGTTTAGGAAAATCAACATTTAACATACCAACACACATATCGCATTAAATAGTATTTTTTATGAAATAAACAGGCAATGAGGAGCACCAAGCACGCGTCGCCAGCGTTTCACTGGGCATGGTGCTGCTGGTGCTAATACCAAGTCTGCTGCTTCTGGTCTGTGCCGCACATTATTGGATAAGGGAGAAGATTGCCAATGAGGAAGCGGCCGCTGCATTGGCTCTCACCCAGAAGCCCAAAAAGCTGAACTGAAACCAAGGAACATGTGAAATCGCTACAAACCAATACACATTACATGACAATTTTCATATCTTAGAGAAGTTTTCAATTTCAGTTATATTTCAAGAAATGTTAATCAACATGATGATTTAATCATTTATCATACGAAACAAAACAAAGAAATGTGATAAGTCACGCATAAATAGTCTTAAGTTTCTTTAATATTTTTAAATATAATTTTATTTAAACATTGTAAAGGTAACAAAATAAATAATTGAAGGGATATGCAAGCCACTACATAAAACATTCTTTTTGTTTTGTATACATTTGAACTGTTGCATAAATTAATAAAGCTGCAGTGATAAATTAATGGTAGGTAATAAAAAATGCGCAATAAAATATTAATGAAATTAAAATCACACAGAAAATTAATGTAATAAAATCTGTGAGGTTTGAAAAAGTGAATGGCAGATGGCAGTTTGTAAAGGAGGAGGAGGAGGAGTAATAAAGTAATAAATTTAAACTGTCTGTTTAAAACATCTTTCAACGTTTTATGTATAAAACACACTGAATCGTTTTTCAATGTAAGATGGACTAACCAGTTCAAAGTGCTAGCTGAGAGCAGATCTTAGAAGAAGAAGAAGTTATAATATTCTTTGTATTTTAATGACGTTTGTTTAGTTTAGATTCAAGGCGTTTGACTGTCCTAGGATGAAAAATATGAAAAAACGGTTTGATTTTATAATTTTAAAACTATATATTTTAGTCTGTAGATATTTTTTTATTCGATTGGCTAAATAAATAAATAAATAAATAAATAAATGAATCAATAAATGAATAACTAAATAAATAAATAAATAAATAAATAAATAAGTAAATAATTAAGTAAATAAATAAGTAAATAAGTAAATAAATAAATAAAGAAATAAATAATTAAATAAGTAAATAAATAAATAAATAAATAAATGAATGAATAAATAAATAAATAAATAAATTATTAAATGAATAAATTAATAAATTAATATATAAATAAATAAATTAATTAATTAATACATTAATAAATAAATAAATAAATAAATAAATAAACAAACAAATAAATAAATAAATAAATAAATAAATAATGAAATAAATAAATTAAATAGACAAAGAACTTTTTCTTTAAATCTCATTATAACTAGCAAATTAATTCAGCTGAATATTATATAATTAAATCTCATTTTAAGTACTTTCACCATATTTTAAGTCAATAGAACTCTTAAATCATGCTACCCCATGCAAATTCTTAACCTATCATTGACACCGTCAGATTTTGATTTTCGAAAATATGAAAAACACGGTGGGTTTATTTATAATTTGGAGCACTTTCACCAAGTGATTTGAAGTAAAAAACTCATGCAATCATGTTTCTCCACACAAACTTTTAACCCATCGTTGACCCGTCAGATTTTGATTAAAAAATCAAAAACCATGTGCCTAATTATTTTTGATGCAAGTGGTTCACGTCAAAAGTTCCATTTAATCATCTGTTTCACAGTCTCCCTAAACAAATTCCTAACCCATCGTCGACACCGACTTTGATTAAAAAAAAAAATAAAAAAACTCGTCTCGAATTATATCATATTTGAACTATTTTCAGTAATTTTGAAGTAAAAAAAATCCATAAAATCTTGTTTCTTAATACAAAGTTTTAACCCATCGTCAATTTAGATTTTTTAAAAAGTTAAAAATGTAAAAAGTGTAAAAATTACACGTATCGAATTATTTCTCACTAAAAGTACTTTCACCAAGTTTGAAAATCATATTTCTTCATACAAAGTTTTAACCCTTGGTTCGCCTCTTTAAGTTTTGATTTAAAAAAAATGAGAAACACGTGTTTAATTATTTTTGATTTCAAGTGTTTTAACCAACTTTGAGGTCAATAGGCCAATCGGTTCAGAGTTTTTTCGTAGTCTTTCCGTATACGAACCTTAACCCTTGGTGCATCCCTTAAAATTTTGATTTTCGAAAAAATGAAAAATACGTTTCGAATTATTTTTGAAAAAAAAGTTGAAATTTTTTTAAAATTTTGATTTTCGAAAAAATGACAAATACGTTTCGAATTATTTGAGAAAAAACTTCAAGTATTTCACGAAGTTTAAAATCAATAAGTCAATTAAATCAAGTTTCTTCATACAACACCTCAACCCATGTTTTGCATCTTTGGACCCCGAATTAAAAAAAAAACGCGTCTTAACGAAAGTTCTTTTCACCAATAAGTCAGTCAGTCAGGACGAACAATTATGTGTATATAGATAAATATGTTTTATATCCGGTTCTAGTAGAGTTTTCAGTTCAGAAACGGATGTCCTTGATGTTCTTTCTTCCTTTTGTATTTTTTGCATTAAACTTACCATTAATTGTTTTATAATCCAAAATACTATTCACTAGTGTCCGACCGAAACTACTTTTTTCGGCCGAAACCGAATTTCGGTTTTTTTTTTTAATATTCGGCCGAAACCGAAACTTTCTAGTTGAAATAAAAATCACCACATCAAGCATCAAAATCACAATTTTTCAACAAACGAATTTTACTTTAAGTAAATAAAGAACAAACCAACAAACCTAACATAAATAAATAAATTCTTATTAATAAAAAACAATTCTTTTTTTTTCAAACATAAACATAAAAAAATCACCCATTCGTACCTTACTTGCTAATATTCAAAATTAAATAATTTAATATTATATTCTAAAAAAATAAGTTTAGTTACATTGGTGGCATCTAAATTCCCTTCTAAATGTAAAAAATATTCTAGAAAGTTTCGGTTTCGGCCGTTCGGGCATTTTTTGGCCTAAACTGAAACCGAAACCGAAACACTTATTCCGAAACAGTACAATATTCGTTTTGATGAATATGTTTTTTATTGGACTTAAAACCATTTCAGTTGCATTCTTCGTTCAGAAAATTATGTCCTTGATGTTATTTATTAATTTTTTTTTGCATCAAACGAACAACTTAGTCGTTAGTCGTTTCATCTTGTGATATCACAACGTTCCCAATTTGTGGCCCAAGTGTGTCTGACAGCCACTTTAACCCAACCTAACCTAATGACTTCTTGACTCCACTAATCATCAATTTACATTAATTCATTGCTATTCAAATCCATTTTAAATCAAAAGCCAACACCAGCCAAAGCCAGCTAATTGAAGTGTTTTAAGTGATGATTTTCTCTTTATTTTCCAGCCTCGCTCAATACACTTTTGAGAACTAAGTTTACTATTACTCAGCGCCAATTCGTCTTGCAAACAGTTTTGTGTTGAGAGTTTTTCTTTTTTACAATAAATCTCTGCAGTCACTGTGGATTTTTTAAGCTTTCTATATATGTTTAATAAGTTCTACAGGTGAGCGTTTGCACAAATACAAAATCAAATTAAAATCAAAGATCAGCAAATAGTTGGTGCGACTAAATCATACAGAATAAACTTAATGTCTAACGGCACACTTAACAAGTTTGCATAAGTAAAGCAACAACTTTATTTCACTGTTCACACAATAATTGCTCGACACAAATAAACATGTCTACAAACAAACAAACAGACATTTGTGTCGGTACACAGAGCGAAATTCCACAGTACATTTAGTGACTAACAATTATTGATTTTTATTTTGTTGTTTTAATTTTTGTTTTTGTTGTTCAGCAAGGCCATGTTTTGAAGGATTGCAAAGTTTACTCATAGTAACCGATCGTTCGTTCGTTCAGCGGCGTCTAATGTTAATTCAGCTTTGGCCTGTTGACAATTGCAGCGGCCAGTGTTGCCAGTGTTTAGTGATTGCGGTGTTTTTTTTTTAATTTTGTTTTTGGTTTATGTTGTTGAGACTAGAAATGAGTGAAATTGCAACAAGTTTTGCTTGTGTTTGGTTTTACGAAATCTTACAATTACAGATGTACCCATTTATTTGTTGTTGTTGTTGTTGTTCATTCTTAAATTGTTTGTTTGTGTTGTAGTTTAAGTTTAAATGTAAGCTTAAGTTTCTATAAAGCTATTCATCAGTTAATATTTAAGACTTCAGTTGTTGGATTTCAAAATGATTTCATTTGTTGTTGTTGTTGCTGGTTTGTTTGCTATTTTCTGGTTTGAGTTACTTATGTAGATACACACACGCACACACACACATAGTACAACAGTATTTGCATGTTAAGTACGTTTAAATTGTTCCATTGTTGTTGTTGTTGTTGCTGTTGTTGGTTGTTGATTACTTACGAGTTGTCCGTGCTGGCGTTGCAAATGTCGACAGTTGTAACTAAACGAAATTCCATGGTTTCCGGACGCTGCCAGCGTGCGTTGACATGGCTTCTGGCTTAGGCAAGCATGTATGTATGTATGTATGTATGTCTATAGTGTATAATAGTTTTGGTGCTTAATCGTAATTGTAATTTGTGTAAACGATTTCGGCTTCAATTTGTTCAAGTTCAGCTGCTGTGCAAGTGTGCGTTGAATCAACGCTTCAATGGTTTCACATTTTGAATATTTTCCCATAATATGCGGCAAAGTGTTTACAATTCTATTTAGTTGCTTCAGCTTGCTATGTCATATTTCTCAATAATATAAAAAAAGAAAACAACTTGCATTTATATTGTAAAAGGATTTGGTGCCAAGTTACTAGAATCCATCACTTAAACATTCAATTTTGCGGTAGCGAAACCTTTTAAAGTGTTCCTAATATTTTTCCAAGCATTTTAGAATTGCTGCTTTTAAATTGATTGGGTTAAAATATATATAGACTCTATCTGATTGGGTAGATTTAAACGCACTAGTTTACAAAATCATATAAAATGCTGAATATTGGGCAATTACACGAATTTATACATTTGAACTCACTTTAGAAGGCAGTTGGACTTTTCTTTCACCATATAATTTTTTGTTTTGTGTTCAAGTGTTTAGTTTTTTTTTAGCTTTTTTATATTAATGACAACAATTTTTGAAACAAAGACAACCAATTAAGTAAGCAATTGTTGGTTTGAAAAGTACTTAGTGACTAGTGCAATACAAGGCCCGCCAAGTAGCGAAAAGAATTGCCCTTTTGCTGTAAAGAGAAGAGAGAAGACATTGATTAGAAGTGATTCGAATAGTTTAGGAGTATTATTAAAAATTTTTAACACGTTTAGTTCCCATCCGACGGATGGGCTAAAGAGCCAATTAGAGTTTTTCCTAAATAGTTTAGTCTTTTCAAAGCCAACACAGGGTAGCCGAATATGTTCCACCTTCGTTTTCTTCCTTACAATTAATGCAAAAAGATTTGTGGGGAATCAACAATCTTGTTGCATGACGGTTCACTGACCTATTGGACTATATGCACAATTCTTTTTGCAAGAAAATCGGGGATCTTTGACCTTGCAGCGAGATCGGGGATCCCCAAAATTCTTTTTGAAAAAGCAGCTTGGAAGAAAATGAGATTGACTGTCACTATTGTCAGCTTAGACATATTGCTATGAGAATTTAGCAGCAGATTGTTTATACTGTAGAAGCTGAAGCTTGGCCAAATCTGTCTGGAGAGATTGCACAGTGTTGCGTTGCGAGTTCATATAGCGGAGTGAAATAAATAGAAGGAGCGGTTGTACATAAATGAAATTTGGTATACAGTTATTGTATGAGTAAGTTCTTAACTCAAAAAATTTCAAAATTTCAATTTCAATAAAATCGAACCAAAACTTCGACCACCTCCCATAAAAACGGATTTGAAAAAACTTCATATTAACAGTGAAAATTATTTTAGTTCATAAAAGCTTCGTTCATAATATTTGTATTTTAATATAAATTTATTTATAAATGTGTACATAGAGTACATATGTACATAGTACATAGCGCTTTTTTCAAAAGTTATTGAAAATAAAATCTCGATAAATTGCTCCACAGCTGCTCAGAAGTTGCTCTTAGAGGGTTAAAATCTTGGATTGACCCCACTAATTTTTCATGCTGAATATTTCATTCGAATATACCTACCTCCTATCTCCAACCTTTAATGAGGCTCCCATACAAAATCATCGTTTTTTGAAAGTGGGCTCCCGCTGCTCTCAGGTTGGTCCCAGCCGTACCATGTGTAAGACTGACCCCCATTTATTTTCCCTTCCAAATGTTTTTTCTATGCACACCTAACAGCTATATCCAAGTCTTAAGGTGGCTGTCATACAAAACTAGTAATTTTCAATAGAACAGGCTACCCACTTGTAAATGTAGTAAAGTAAGCGAGGAAACATCGTATCTGGAAAAGTACTGAACCGATTTGAATGATTTGTTCAACAATCGTCAACATTCCTGAGTACAAAAAATACAAAATTAATTCAAGTTCAAAAATTCACCGCCAGAGGGCGCCTCCCATACAAGTGAAGAAGTTGTAAATGTTTGTGTTTGTACGGTTTGTCAATTTTTGGGTTTGTAAAAAATCAAAGTGTAGTGTCGAATCTCCATTAATCCCTCTATTTCGAATATAATAGTAATCGTAATTGATTTTCCGAAGCTATCTTCAACAAATGTTTCCATCAAAGCAGAGCATTATATGACCGATTGCTATTGGCATTCAACCAAACGGTGAAAATATCGCGAATTTTCAAGTCTTCACCGAAAAATGTCAATAACTTGCATTGGCGCAAATATGCGCAGCTGAAAATTTTACAGCATAATGTACATACTTGCCAAAATTAAATTTTAAAAAAATTTCGAAAGTGATAAAAAGTGTTTTTTTAAAATCACCTTTAAAGTTTTAACACAGTTTTTATTCACTTTCTTCATAACGGTACTGCTCAGAGGTGAGAAGAATCAGCAGAATTTTGATCTTTTGGCTTTGATCTTTTTGGCTATCTTCAAAGCTTTTTCCCGTAACGTCAAAGACAGATTGAAAGCTATGCCTTGGGTCGTCTTTCAGCTCTAAACTGGCTAAAAAATCACACAAAGAAGTTTTAAAAAACCAAGCAGAAAATCGTGAGAAATAGGGGAGGACGTTTTACGTGACTTTTTTTTTTAAACACAGGTGCTTCGTTATGGCCCTAAACGACTGGCAGTTTTGCAAACGAATCAAAAGTCGAAAGTCACATCGAAAGTGTTCATGTGGAGAACGCCCGTCCCATTCTTAGGAGAGATGTCCCAATTCGAGAAGCATTTCAAAATCAAAACTCATATTAATTTTCCTACAGCCGATAGCGTCAGATGCTAGTGCTGTTTTTTTCCTATAGATTTATATATTAATAAAATTAATTTATATATTATTTAAATTAATGTATAAATTAGTAATAAATAAATAAATAATTTTCCTATTTTGTTTGAATTTTTTTGTTTTAAAATTCTAGCTGTCTGAAATTTTTATTATTTTATTGAAATTTTCGTCAAAAAGCTTTTCACCTCGAGTAGCGAATGTCAGAGCTTTTTCTGAAAGATTTTGGCGCTAAGTCCTTTCATTCCATTGAAAGATGAAATCTTCAAAAAATGTTTCAACTATCTTTGCCAAATTAGCTCTGTTTGTTAAAAAAAAAACAACAAACAATTAAAAGATAATTTTCCAAACCAGAAAATTCTGTGGTCAAACAGAATCGCTTATTCAAAAATTAATTAGCTACCCAAAAGTATGTCAAGTCGTGTTCTGCTTGATGGCGTTGAAAATTTCCAAAATGTCACAATTGAATTTGAGCCCTTTTTGCGCTCCATTACAGCTGCTGGCGCACGACCATAAAACACCGGACTGCCGCCACCGCCACCGTCGCCGCCCAGACCAGACTCTGCTGACCTGACCTTCTCACACTGCCAGCCCGCTGGCTCGACGCAGTAAAAGCGTGTAGGAAATTTTGCATGTGAAACACGCTGTTGAGGTTTATGCTTCGTGGTTGTTGGTCAAGCAGAGGCGAAAAAAACGCCACACACATACATACAAACACGCACATGAATTTCTTACGCCACACGCACACGTAATATGAACTTAAGTGTGTATTTTACATTTGCAGCACGTAATTTCTGCGCCTGAGTTTATGCTTCATTTTTGGCACAACTCGCCGTTTCATTGTTGAAATTGGCAGTTTTTTATGGCAGGAGAGCAGCGTCACAGTGGGCAGTGCTCGAATTTGGTAAATTGTGTGGGTGTGTGCGTGCATGTATGTATTTGTATGCCAGGGTTTGATTTTGCGTGCGAGTGCAATTCATGTCACATTATGGCATTAAATTGCAGTTGTGTGACAGGAAGGCCGCTTCTTTCGATTCAAAATGGATTCATTCTGGTTTAGAGTAAACTCATAATGAATTATGACAGTTCTTGTTTCTTTTTTGACTTCTGAAGAATTTTGAGTTTGCTTACTATTTAAAGGGTTCAAGCTTTTTCGAACCCAACCGATTTTACTGACTCTTTGATATTTTCCTTTTTCAGCACCACTTCGTCATTGTGCCTTTTTATAGCGTCTAAATTGTTGAAATAATTAAATTTTTCTCTTTTTTTAAGAAAAGAATAAACAATTTTGTTAATGACTTTGGCCGTACACGTTGTAATTCAATTAAAATTCTGTGAAAATATTTTTTTTTTACTTCGCGCTAACAAAAACAACTGCATAACTACATTAAGTAGTCGAAAAAAAGAACGCCACGCAATCGAGCGCACCATTGAAGATGCAGAGAGCAGCGGTAAAAAAGTGGCAACGGATACTTGCCACGTCATAAATATGCATGAGCGGTAAACAGGCTAAAGCGATGAGAGAAGTCAAGGACTAAACGGCGCAGAAAGCTGACTGACAGCATGCAAGAATAACTGTCAGAAATGTGCTGGCAAATTGAAGTACCGGACAGACGAATGTGTAGAAGCGCACAATTTAACTGCTTGTTTGTCTGTCTGTCTTCATAGCTGTTTGTCTGACTATCTGTCAGTATGTATGTATGAATGAATCTATGTTTTCATGAATGTGTGCTCGCATAGAGCGCCAATTCGTATAATGTGCCCAAGCCGGATGTCTGGCGGCATGGCTGCAGTGTTCCACAGTCTTTAATCTATGCGTTTCACTTACTCGTGCAGCAATTTTGCAATTTAACAGACAATTTAGCAAATAAAAATAACCAGCAACGGATGAATGTATGAATGCAAGCACCAACAAAATAGAATGAATGCTTGTGTGTGTGTGTGTGGGCGAAAAGGATGCTGGCCGAGGTCGCTTAAAAAAAGAAGGATTCACTTCCTGTTCACAATGAAAAATAATATTAGCAACCATGAAAGCTCAGCAGCTGAGCAACTGACGAAATATTGATTCTGTTTGGGCAGTTCTCACTACGCTTTTATTGCCAGTTGACTATGGAAAAGTTTAAATTAAATATTCAAATTTAATTTTGCATGCAAGTCAACAAAACATGGGCAATGTTTTGATTAAATTTGTATTCGGTACAGTTTCTCTTTGGTATTGACACACTTTGGTATGGATACACTTTGATACGGATAAGTTTGGTACGAATACATTTTGGTACGGATACGCTTTGGTATGGATATACTTTGGTACGGATAAACTTTGGTACGGATACACTTTGGTATGGATACACTTTGATACGGATAAGTTTGGTACGGATAAACTTTGGTACGGACATATTTTGGTATGGATACACTTTGGTACGGATAAACTTTGGTACGGAAACACTTTGGTATGGATACACTTTGGTATGGATACACTTTGGTACGGATAAACTTTGGTACGGATACACTTTGGTATGGATACACTTTGATACGGATAAGTTTGGTACGGATAAACTTTGGTACGGATACACTTTGGTGGGGATAGACTTTGGTACGGATACATTTTGGTATGGATACACTTTGGTATGGATACACTTTGGTACAGATAAATTTTGGTACGGATACACTTTGGTATGGATACACTTTGATACGGATAAGTTTGGTACAGATACACTTTGGTATGGATACACTTTGGTATGGATACACTTTGGAAAGGATACACTTTGGTATGGATACACTTTGGTACGGATAAACTTTGGTACGGATACACTTTGGTATGGATACACTTTGATACGGATAAGTTTGGTACGGATAAACTTTGGTACGGATACACTTTGGTATCGATACACTTTGGTACAGATAAATTTTGGTACGGATACACTTTGGTGTGGATACACTTTGGTACGGATACGTTTTGGTATGGATACACTTTGGTATGGATACACTTTGGTACAGATAAATTTTGGTACAGATACACTTTGGTATGGATACACTTTGATACGGATAAGTTTGGTACAGATACACTTTGGTATGGATACCCTTTGGGATGGATACACTTTGGTACGGATAAAATTTGGTACGGATACACTTTGGTGGGGATACACTTTGGTACGGATACATTTTGGTATGGATAAACTTTGGTACGGATACACTTTGGTATGGATTCACTTTGGTATGGATACACTTTGGTACGGATAAACTTTGGTACGGACATACTTTGGTATGGATACATTTTGGTATGGATACACTTTGGTGCGGATAAACTTTGGTACGGATACACTTTGGTATGGATTCACTTTGGTATGGATACACGTTGGTACGGATAAACTTTGGTACGGATACATTTTGGTATGGATACACTTTGGTATGGATACGCTTTGGTACGGATAAACTTTGGTACGGACATACTTTGGTATGGATACACTTTGGTACGGATAAACTTTGGTACGTATACACTTTGGTATGGCACAAGGTACATTGTTGCATCATTTCCACCTCTTCTTCATCTCCGCCTCAGCAGGAATGCCGATTTTGTACCCTGTGGTCAAGATTTCTGACGAACCGGGATACCGCGGCAAATCTCTGATCTCTGATCTCAGATCTATTCTCTCTCTTTTTTAAAAGGTCAAACTGTTTTCCTCCCGATTGAGACTTTTGGTTAGCTCCAGAAGAAACAAACGACAGGGACATGGATACAAAATGGGCCACTTTGTCCTTCAAGTAGAAGTGCGGTCTGTATCGCACACACTTTTCTCCATTCAACCTGACCTAATATTAACCCAGACATGGTCTTAGGTGCCCTTAACTCATTATGAGTCATGCAATTTGAGGAAAAAACAAAATGGACACAAATCTACTGATCGATCGATCTACTGAAATACTCTTACATGCATTTAGTTTTTATTATTTAAAAAAAAATATTTATTTTATTATTTATTAATCTATTTATGTATTTTTATTAATTTGCTTGGTATTTTATAAATATTGTTTTTAATTTACGAATCTTTATTCCATTTTATATAATTTTTTATTGCCACTTATTTTGCTTTAAATTGCTTTTGCCGCCAGCTGTTGTCTAGCATCAAAATCAAATTAATTTTCCAGTCAGTGAAACTGCTGTGTTTTATTTGGAAAATTAATAAAAATTCACAAAAGGTCTACGCTGCTGTGCGTACTAACTTTGCGTACTGGCTTTGACAACTTTTCTTACTGCCCAAAATTTGTGTATGTGTGTGTGATTTTCATTACATGCAACGAATCAATTTTTATGGCTAAACTTCCGATAGTATCGCAGTCGCACACAATGGACTCGAAATTTTATGTGGCAAGTTTAATTTCGACAAACGCAAACATTCAATTTTACTGCTTTGCCCATTGAGTGTGATGGGCAAAATTTAAATCAGCCATTGACCACGAACCAGTCGAGCCACATCAAAGGAGACGTGCCAACGTTCCGACGATGCTAGCACTTGTAACAATTGTGGCAGTTGTGTTAACAGATCTAACAAATTGCAACCGAATGCCTAAAGTACACTTGACTGACCTACACACACACACACACACACGCAACGTCAGAGTATGCAAATCAATTCGTGTGTCTGTCTGTGTGCCTGTAGAACGAAATTAAATTGCTAGCTTTATTGCACAGCCGCTGTTGTTGCTTCGTTGGTACGTCACATCTTGTTGCAAGAATTGTCTTCGATTGTGTTGTGCTCGTGTTGCTGTTTGCTTTGCCATTTAAACGCTTCTCCCATTAATTAAACTGCTACACACTCAACACTCTTTGGGGACAGCTCGTAAATCGCTTTGTGGCATGTTGCCAAATTAATTGAGACAATTAACGGAAGTATGCGTGTGTGTCGGTGCGTGTGTTAGTGTGTGTGCGCGTGGATAAACGAAATTTAATTGCAATCGGATATTAATTAAATGCTTTATAATCACTTTGAATGCGATTTGTCAGCGTCGCTTGTGTTGGTAATTCGAGACTCTAATGACATACAACTTCGGTTGAGAGCGAGCAAAGCATTGAGAAGTAGGAAAGAGTGTGGCAATTTCATAGAATTACTGGTTTATAATTCTACTTATTGAAAACAGAATTGCGAACAGAATTACGGAACGAAAAGATCTTCTTGTCGCAAAATTTTACTTGAAATTTTTCGATGTAAAAGTGTAAATTGTGACTAATAACATGGAATAACAAATTCTAAGTTGTTTCAAAATAAGAAGCATCTGGTAGAGGAGGCCCAAAAAAAATATACGTGTATCGGCGTTTTGAAAATTTTGGCTAAATTATTTTTTAGGGTGGGTCAAAGTTCCCCTCCTTTGCATATTGTTATTTTAAATTGGTACATGAAAACCATGTAATTTTACATTTTAGGTATATAATGTGTTCAGCAATTTTATGTAAAATACTATGAAAAACATTTTTGTGGAGCATTTTAACCCTCTATGTATCATGTTTATGGGTCAATTTGACCCTTTTTTCCTAAAATGCCAAAAATGTCCTTTAAAACAGGACTTTTTAAGGACAAAGTTTAAAAAAAAAATATTTGCCATACAATTTTATTACAGATCTCTGAATACACCAAAGCTCAAAATTTAAGTTGAATGGCAAAAGTAAGTCAAAACTGAAGATGTGTTTAAGTGTTGGTTTCATACTTATTCAAAGTGTTCTACAAAACTTGATTTTAGAGAGGCTTAAACAAGAAAATCACAGAGACTTAAAATAATTATTATCCATATTTTTGGAAATAAAAAAATTGCCCTAATTAAAAAAATTTCCTTAATTATTGCTTTATAATAATTATTCCCAATAAGAAATTTTTTATGTCGCCAAAAACTATTATCATGTAATAAATATTTTTGAGTTGCATAATAACTCTTATAAGTAACAAGTAATATATATTTTTCGTTGTCGATAATAATTATTTTGGGATTTTTGTTTTTTACATTGCTTCATAACTTTTATTTATGACTTTTTTATTTACGTTACCGATAACTATTATTTTGAGACTTTTTTTACGTTGCTTCATAACTCTTATTTATGATTTTTTTTTTATTTACGTTGCCGATAACTATTATTTTGAAAAACCACATTTTGGATATGAATTGATTTTTAATTGTTTTAAATTGACAAACGCAAATTAACTGCAGAAACCTAATTTCCACCAACAACTAAACAAATAAAAAACAATTCATACTCAAAATGTGGTAAGGCAACGTGAAAAAAAATTTCTTTCATAGAAGTTATGAAGCAACGTATAAAAAAATTTCTTTGAAATAATAGTTATCGGCTACGTAAATAAAAAAAATCAAAAATACAAATTATGAAGCAACGTAAAAACAAAAAAATTTTTAATAATAGTTATCGGTAACGTAAATAAAAAAGGTAAAAAATTATAACTTTTATTATATACTTTAGCAACGTGAAAAGTAAAAATCCCAAAATAATAACTATCAAAAACGAAAAAAATTTTTATTTCTCATAACAGTTATTATGCAACGTAAAAATTAATAGTTGCAAATAATAATTATAACCAATAAAAAAATTTTTGTTACATTTTAGTAGTTACATTGCAATTATTTTCTTATAAAACTTATAATAGTTAAGTCCCTGGAAAATCACTAACAAAAAATAATTTAATAATTTTATTTGTAATTTTTCAGTATGAAAGTGAAAAAGTTGTTTTTTGTAATTGAAGTTGTTGGCGCAGTATTAAACTAACAATTTGTGACTTAAACAAGAAAATCAACCACAAATAGATAATTTAGACTAAAATTAAACTTTCTCTCGGGGAAATATGTAAATTCGAAAGTGTAGACTTCTTTCTAATCAAAAGGGATGACGCACATCAACTTTGTTTAAACCTTTTTAATGTATGTGTAAATTTTAAATATGTTTGCTGAACTTAAAAGAATTTCTTATCACATATATAAAATATAAAAAATTTTCACACATAAATAGATATGAATTCTGTGGCTGCGCTGTGTTTAGTGATGTGTCAATTCCACCTCTAATCCCATCCTGTCTCGCTCCTTTTGTAGTAAGATTCCCCCTATTTCTAGCCTCAGTCGTTTGGTCAAATGTTGACTTTTCTACCTAAATATATCATTTGTAAATCAGCTGAATATTAAATCACCAACTTGCATTTCATTTAATCGCTTCGCCGTCGTTCTCGTTCTGTCAAGTTTATTTTATTGCTATATCTGAACTAATGCGCGTGTCACTAAAGAGAGAACATGACTGATGAGAATTTGAAATTCACTTTACTTTTAAAATTGATTTTATTTTTCCAAACCACCAATTCAACTTGGCGCATTTGCATGCCGCCAGGAGTTTCGATCACATGACGTTAAAACCAGATTTCATACCATCTAAGGATTAAAGTTGGTTTTGTATGATTTCAAGCGAACTTATTTAGTATTCACTTCAACATATTAGTGCCTTACTATACGAATTAGTACGTGTTACTTTTACCTATACATACATATGTGAGAAAGCCTACGTACTCCCGAAAGTATGCTGCAACTTTCGTCTGTATGCGGCTGGTGTTCCAATGCGGTTTTATACAACTTTTCAAATAATTTAAAACGCAAAACAGCTGCCACGGTGCGGCATTCGGCTGTGTCTCCTTTGTCTCTTTGCACGTACCGACCGACGAAAATGTAGTGTGCGGCTTGCATAACTTTGGCCATGTGTGAGTATGTGTGACGTTTGTGGTTAGCTGGTTAGCTCGAGCAAAAGTTCCAGTGTATTTAGGCTGACGTTTTTTTTTTGGCTTTTTCAGGGGAAACTGATAAATTCTTAAAGTAAAGTGATATTGCATTCTAGTAAATTTATGCTGAGAGAAGTTATTACGCAAACATTTTGCAGATTGAATGAGTTGACAATTTTTGTGGCATCAGTACTGAAAATACTTGTATTTATGTACATAGTACTGAACATAATATACTGGCTAGACGTTGGCTAAAATATTAAAAAAAGCTTTGCACTTTGCCTTGCCACTATTTCATAGTTTCGGCTTTGAAAACAAACCAACAAATGTTTATCTGTTTCGTGCTGCTATGGTTTTTTGTAGTTAATATGCACAGCATACGAGTATCAACAGCAGTGGATAAATCAAATGAGAAAGTCTTCCAACTCGCGCTGCTGCATTGTATTTCCATCAACTTAACTTCACGAGTGCCATTCGCAACTGCCGCTTCTGGTTCGTCATCATGTGGTCGCATACAGCCAGCAGCAGCTGCTTTGGCATTAGTAGCGCATCATTATCACTGACATCATCATTATCTTCATCATCATGAACAAAATAATCATTATTACAATGTTCGGCGACTGGTTTTTTGTGTGCGGCACGTGTCTAAATACTCGTAAGCCGGCTGGCAGCTGTCAGCAGTAGCCACCGCTTCTTGTCTCCCCTTTCATAATTTTCGCTGTGTCGCTTACTTTCTGCTTTATAAATGTTTTGGTGAATTTTCAGTGAAAATCATGCACAACACTTCACTATCGTGTTGCGCTGCTGCTGCTTGCAGTTGTCGTTGGAATTAAGCAGTTGCCGCTGTTTTGAGTTGCGATAGCAACATCCATAAGGACAGCGAGACCAATGCTGCCTGGTCGCTCGCCTATGTGGCTGGCTGTGTTGAGAATTTTAATTAACGCTAATGCACAAAAGGATGACTGCATTTTTTCAATTGACTCTGCTTCATATTTTTTAATTGATTTTAAAAAAATAAAAAATAACTTTTTTGTGTTATGGTTCTCACTTTTTGAAGTTTTGAGATTATATAAAGTAATATATTCATGTATACATAAAATTTATTTTAATTAGGCACTTTTTAGGTACAATTATTTCGATTGGTTTAATAATAGAAAATACATTTGAAAAAACAACAAAAGAAGTTGTTAAAATTAGAGTGCTGTCCCTACTTGGATCACTTGGTTTCCATATTTCACTATGGTTATGAAGTATTTGTCAACTGATGCAAATGATGTATACCAAAACCAGGGTCGACCCATTCGTCGAATTTGGAATGGCACCACAGTGGCCGAAGTATATGGCACACATATCTGTATAATGTCTCACAGTCAGACGGCACAAATCTATTCGATTAGCTTAGCCAGCTTAGTGGTAGCTGGTGACGGACTGCCGCAATATCATAAATTAACTGGGTAGGCGAAACTTCGGAGAGTTGCATTGGACACCAAGGCATGAGCAGTGTTGTCAGATCAGGAGATTTATTCCTAGATTTAGGAGATTCTTGGCTATTTAGGAGAATTTTTAGGAGGAAAAAGCTTAGGAGATTTATATTTTTTGTTAGGGGATTTTTTCGATCCTTAGTGGATTTTTGGGAGATTTTTGGATAACGAAGTATGATGTACTGGGAACACTGGCAACAAAACATATTTTCGCAACTATTTTAATAGTCAAAGCACCCTATTGTGTTAAAAATTTGTAAGCTTACAAAATGTAAGCTCGTTCTCACTTATTGCTGTCTCAATGAAATCCTGCCAAAAATGTTTAATTTAAAAATGAATTAACCCTCTAGTTCCCAAGTTTTTAATCTTGTTAAAAAAAATACCAGTGATACTCGTAGTTTCGTGGTGGAGAAGTAATAGAATAGTAATAGAGAAATAAGTAATGTGATAGAGGGTGTAGAAAGTAGAAGGCCTAGAGGCCTGCTTGGGAAACAAAGTTAAAAAAAATCCCATATGAAAATTGTTTTTAAATTAATTTAAATTTTTAATTTTTTTTTTAATATATGTAAACATAAATAACGGGTAACAGTTTCAGTTCATACGCCTAATAGACATTAAATAAAAAGGGGTAGGGCTAAGGCAAGGGGTAATGTGTCGTGGGGTAGTTTATACATTGCTTTTGGGGGTGTAAAAACTAGGAAAACTAAAAAAATCGGTATAGGTATATATATATGGCAGTTCTTATATTTTTTTTAATGCCTTGCTATCTTTTCACACAGATGTCGACAAATCTACTCCATGAAATAAAGGACTAGGGGAGACTAGTTCTCTCATCTACCCTCACGGACTACGCCTTAGTATACATTTTTGCAGTGACATGATCTTTTTTACATTGCGGTGTATCAAAATTTCGGTTCAAATAGAAAAATAATGCTTAAATAGCGAAAAAATATCATCAATGACCGTTAATTACACTGTGCGTGAAATTTGCCCTCAAAAATTTAGACATGGGGGGGACCTACTGGGTGAGTTTTCTATAGGTATACTGAGTTGAGATCCACCAGCCGTTTGGTAAGATTGGCTCTAGTTTATGAGAAATCCGACTTTGAAGTTTGTCGAGTTCGTCGCTTAAGTCTTCGAACGTTTAAATTCGAATAGGTCCTAAATCATTCCGAATATCGCTTTACTGTCTTCGGCAAGTTTGTAGATATTTTAACGACCAACAAATTTGTTTAAGACACCAATCCAAAAAAATACATTTAAACTGTGTAATTGCGATATGTGCATTTTTGAGCGCAGCGCAACGTGGCGTATGAGTGTCAATTATATGAGTGTTACCGAAGACAGTAATGCGATATTCGAAACGATTTAGGATTTACTTAAGCGACAAACTGGACTAACATGAGCAAACTTCAAAGTCGGATTTCTCATAAACTAGAGCCAATCTTACCAAACGGCTGGTGGATCTCAACTCAGTATACCTATAGGAAACTCACCCAGTAGGTCCCCCCCATGTCTAAATTTTGGACTTGCACAGTGTTATTTACGCTTTTCATCCCAAACAGGCCTACAGACACTCTAGGGTTCGGGTTAGGTAGGAGTGTAGCAACTTTTTTCACAATTTTTTTTATTTTCTCAAAGAACACATTAACAGCTACTCACCAGTAATTTTTTTAGTTTTATTTAAAATAAAATATTTAAAATTTATTTAAAATAGTTTTTGTTTCTCACACAATTTCAAAAATAATTATTTGCTTACTTTCTCACAAAACTTCAACTTTGTCTTAGAATTACTGCCGTTGTGCATGTGGCAGCGTTAACTGACTAAATTTATTTTATAAAATGGAGATTCCCCTTTCCATACGTGTAAAATCAGCTACAAAAATCGTAAGGGGTAATTTACAGAATTTTTTTAAGCTCAGGATGTCTACAGGCCTTCTTGGGAACTAGAGGGTTAATTAATTCGTTTATTAATTAATTTAATTCGTTGTATGTTTTGTTTTTCTTTTTAGGTTTTTGTTGTTAAGCTGAAGATGATAAAAAAGGCTGCATTAAAAAAAATTGTATGTATATATTTTTATTTTTTATGAAAAGTTTTATTCCTTTAAATTGACGCAAATTATAAAACAATTTTTGGAGATTTTTTTAATTTTTGGAAGGAAATTTCAGTATTTTTTTAAGATTTAGAAGAAAGTCATTTCAGGTACTTGGCTACACTGGGCATGCGGGACATAATGTTAATGATCATGCGGATGTTTAGGCCCGGAACCATACTGTCGACAAGAAGACACACTCAGGAATGGCTATGAAAGGAATAAATCAGGAATTTTCTGATGAATTGACGTCAGACAAAACAGTTTCTGGCCCCAGACCCCAGAACGATGTCCTGCAAACTGCTTGTGCTAAACTGGCAGGACCTTTGTATCCTCACTGGGTACCTACTTAGCTACCATCTTAAAAATATGGAAATATTCTCCTCGGATGTGTGCAGGATGTCTGAACAAGAACAAGAGACATGGCTCCATGTTTTGTCTTGCACTCAGTAAAAAGATATTTCTCTAGTTTGGTCAGGTGACAAAGTCACCATCAACAAACTGGAAGTTACAACCTCAAAAAATGCTGGAATTTATAAAAAGCCTAAATATGGAAGGTTGAAACAAAGACTACACAATTTAAGTTGAAATATGTGTAATTATGCTCTGTGTGCAATTCAATCTCGAACAGCACATAGCATCGTTATTTGTTCAGATAGTCAGGCAGCCATCAAGCACTAACCTCATATGAGACAACTTCAGGGTTAGTCCTGGTATGCATAGAGGCATTGATCAAACTGGGCACATACAACCAGGTTAAAATTCTCTGGGTTCCAGGGCACGAAAATGAGGAGGCGGATAGCCTCGTTAGAACTGCGGCAGCCATGGTTCCTTTTGGACCGGAGCCCTTCATTGGGCTGAGCAAGAACACCCTAGCAGAGTCACTAAGACTTGAGGAAAGGACCAGGAATTCAGAACACTGCACAGTGATTCGTTCCATAGACAAAATTCAAAAAATTTATAGTCTCACAATTTAATAATGTTGATGTCATTTGAAAGGTAAAACTTCAACTAAGAAAACCCCAAAAAATCTGTGCAAAAAATTAATTAGTGTGTGTGCAAAAGCGGCTCAAAGTTGAAACTTTTATCACAAAAAAATTTCAACACATAATTTATGTTTTTTAATCTATTGAGTACAAAAAAATTTTAAAAATTGATGGTTATCAAGAAGTTGCTAAAACTTTTCATATAGATTAAGAAATTATGTGGCCATTTTCGCTTTTAAGGTTTTCTCAAAATTTGCAAAGCTGAGGCTTTTACATCACTTTTAATTCAAAATATTTTTCTAAATTAAAAATCTGAAAATTGGCAAAACTTAGAGGAAAATATCTAAAAAGTATGTGAAAGTATGTTCCTGGATTTTTTTTTATTTTAAGAAGCATTCTTTCTTTGTCGTATAATGTAATTACATCCTCCGATATCTTCCGATCTCAGATAATAATTCTATTTGAAAAGTGGTCTAAACACCTATTTATCGACAAAATTTATTGTTTTCATCCCTAAAAGTATGCAATCAGCATGAAAAATTGACAAAACTGCAAAAAAGCAAAACATACGTCTATTATTACTGTTTTTATTGCAAAACTAAAGGGTCCTAAGACAATTTTTGTTACTCTTTGCAATTATCAATGTAAAATCTGTAAAATCTGAAAAATCTAGCCAGCACACTCGTTGCTATAGCTGATCAAAAATGACGAAAATTGCAAATTTAGGTCTCAGGCAATGTCTACAACTACAACTACAAAAGTTTAAGAAAAACAAAATAGAGATTTCAATTCAGCAGACCATGATTAACTAGTATACCAAATTTTATGAAGAACGGTTCACTCCTTCTAATTTTGTCCCGCGGTTGTATGGAGTCGAATCACTGTGCACTGGTCTAATGCCTCTGGTCTGAGGCAATCGAAAATCTTCATCAAAGGTAATAACTCCAAATGAAGTGAAGAATGCCTCAGACTGAGTGATTTTTAAATGGGCACTGCAGACAAACAGGGACTGCAAACAGATGCATACAACCGATTTAGAACACTTTGATGCAGTATGTCGAAGCAGGAGAGTTAGCAGAAGAGAATATGAAGCACCTAAGCCTCTGTGAGTTACTAAACTTCATTAGGTCGGTGGGTCATTTTTGGTCTCAGCTCAATTAACCCAATTAAAATTGAATCTAATTTAAGGCCACACAAAAGATCCAAGTACAGGTCTCCCTCGTATAACGAGGTGGTTACGTTCCAGGAAAATTCCGCGTTATGTGATTCGCGTTATAGAAGACTTAACTTTCATATAAATTTTAGGGTTATGTTCCAATAAGCTTTTTCCAAAATAAAATAGGTACTAAATTAAAGATGTATGTACATTCTAACTCAAAATCAAAATTCATACTTTATTTAAAAAATTAAAAAACATAATGAAAAAAAATTTTTTTTTTAAATCGCGTTATATCGAAAACGCGTTGTAGAAGTACCGCGCTATACGAGGGAGACCTGTACCATATACTAAGAATAATTGTCAATAAAATTTGCTGCTTTTTCAGTATTTTCATTGTTATATAAGGTTTAAAATTTCCTTCCTTGTTCGAAAGGAAATGTTGTTCAATGGCAAACTATTACTATGACAAAAATTCTGCAGTAGTCAGGTTTTTCACTGGAAAATTTTTCCTTTTTCCGTGCATTGCCTAACTTTTTTGCTTGAAACGATGATAAGACATCCATGTTATGTCACAGTCATAATGAGAAATGTACATAAATTAATTATAAATTAGGATAAGTGAGCTTCTGTTGTTGTTCAGAGTGATGCAGCTTCTCATTTGTTATTCGTTGAAGGCGCAAAAAAACACAAAAAGTGTAAATGTCAGATGAAAATAAATGTACATGGGGGGCTTAAAAAAGGCAGCCAAAAAATATTAATAAACAAAAATACAAAAATAAATATGAAATAAAAGAACCGTAGAGAAAAAGTCAATGGTGTAATGAAAGCTCACTTCAATCATTTGGCTGGGCAACGTAAAGTATCATCAATCATAAAGATTACGCCCACATGCGCATCTTGTAGAAGAAAACCAAGAACCGAATAAAGTGGAGCAAAACATGGGGCATCAGCTGCGTCACAAGCTGAACCGAGACACCGTCACACGAGAACCAGCGCAAAGAAGCAATGCGCAAAAAGTTGACAAAAAATCGAAAAAGTGCACAAAAAAAAATTGCTCCAACGAAACAGTGACAGCGCCAACAATAACCTGTACAACGTTTTTAATTAAAGTCGCTTTCGCCTGGAGCTTTCGGGCAAATGGCAAATGATGGCCTTAAGCAGGTTTTTTTGGAATGTTCATAGTTCGTTTGGCCACTCTGCAGCGGCTGGAGTCATTATGGCTTTAATATTGTTCTGTGTTGTGTTGTGTTTGGTAAACATTTGCAGTACAAGGACTATGGAGCGAAAGGTGGACGCGCCAGTTTGGAATCATTTTGGTTTGGGTTAAGGTTGAGGTGAAAGGGGATTGTTAAAATAAAGGCAAGAGAGGAGAGAATTTGGGAAAATGAGAAAATGGGCGCAATAAAGTATGCAACGAGGGGGGAAGCACAACGGGCACAACGGAAAGATAAAACAAGCGTAAATTAGAAAGAAGAGCAAATGACAGGCAAAGAAATGACAATGGGTAGCAGAAGTGAATTCGCTCGACTGGTTGTCTGTCTGTCTGTTTGTTTGTTTGTGTGTTTGTTCAAAAAACCAGACAGATAATTACACTACTCGACACGAAAAATGCTCCTAAAAATAAAAGTATTTTTAGACTAATCTTCGGCTGCTGAACACGAAACTGAAAATCAAAAAATTTTCTTAAGAAGCGTTTTCGAAAAATCTTCGAAAAACACGTTTTCCCCTCTTATTTCAGTTATGAGCACATATCTCGTAAACCAACCATCCAACTAACATAAGTGGATAATTAACTAACCTTTCCAACGATATATAGATTGTCCAAATCAGATGAGATTTGGGGAAGTTACTGACGATGAAAGTTGTAAAAAAGTGAATTTTTCGACCAATTTTAAAAATCATAAATTTTTGGATACTTTTTTTATAGATAAAATAAATGATCTCCTCGGGTTTTAAAATCTAAGATGAAGGATATATTATTTGATCAAATATTAAGCCTAACATCAATAGAATTGAAAAAAAAATGACAAAGTTAAGATGCACGGAGTGAAAACACCAACTTTTCATTTATTACACCGTGCGAAAATTTTTTTTAATTTTTCTGAGACCCATCCAAATGTTGATATACACGCGAAACTAGAGGTAATTTATAGCATCTTGGCATAGTCAGTTTTTCATTTTCTGACTTAAAAACCTTCTTAAAGGACTTAAAAGACTTTAAAATTTTAAGGATATAAACATTTCAAATATTTTTTTAAATATTTGCGATTGTGCAATGATGAAGAAATGGGTATCAAATGAAAGAGGAAAATTGTCTCCTTTTAAATAAATTTTCTATTTTGAACTTTCAGGATCAAAATATGTCAGGTATGCAAAACATAAATGTTTTGGATCTCAGTCTGTAGATTCATACATCTAAATTTTTTTCTGTTTCAAAGTTCTTTTTACTTTATAGTACTTTTATTTTTAGGAGCACTTCTCGTGTTGAGTAGTGTTGTCTGTCTGGTTTTTTGGTAGCGAGGTTTTTGTTTATGTAAGAGTTGTTTGTGTTTTGTACTTTTCGCAGGTATTCGCTCGCCAAACTGAAGAAGCCGTCAAGTCGGCACGGATGCGCAGCCGAAAAGCAGTTTTAAAAAATGTCATGTAAATGCTAAAGGCTTAAGATTTGTATTCATTATGCATTATGGCTGCACTGATTGAGGTCACCTGCTTGTGATTGTATTTGCTTTGATATATTTTTAAATACTTTATTATGTCTGCTGCCAGCTGGTTTTATTGTCAACAATTGTGGCCATAAAGCAATGAAAAGCAGCTGACCTGCTGGCCGTGAAGTGGACAACGCGTGGCGCGTCTTGAAAGGCAAACGTTTTGTTTTGTCTAAATGCGCAGCAGCCACATTATTTGAGTAATAAAAGCCAGATTATTATAATGCGAGGCACAAATTTGCAGCTTACGGCCACACACACCACATATACGCACACCCACACATTAAAAACAACAACAACAACAACAGTTATGAAGCGCATGGTTGACTAAGCACCATTACGTTATGCACAAATGCGACACACAAAATTGTCGTTTATCTGGCGTTAAATGACAACATTTCGAAACACCGTCAACACACACACACACACACACACACATACGCGCTTATAGGCATATCAGTACTCGCATGCATGTGTGACCTTATTGAAATGGCAACCCTTATCGGAGCATATTAACGCGAAATAACAATAAGCGCCAAAGAGGATGTAAGCCCAAAGGCAGCGACCTAACCTCACTTTCATTTCGCCTTGTCGCTCCTTCACCGGTCGCCATCGAAAACATCTAAACCAAGTTTGTGCCCGGCGCGCAGTGAAAGTGATAAATTATGTAAAATGCGTGATCACGCTGCCATCGGCTGTGGCGAATGTCATCGTCGAATAGACACAGACGCCCACCATATGTACACACTCACACACACACACATATAAACACACGTAAATGCGCACAAATATTGCCACAAATGTGTTAATGGCTGCCGGCGTATTTTTAGTTACAGTCAACCGAGCCTGTCGAACGCACTCATTTGTGACAGTCGCACACAGGCACACAAACACAAACACAGACACACACACACACAGACAGACATAGCAATCATGAAAATCCAGGGTCGTGTGAAAATTATTGTGAATCGCTTCCGATTAAGGCTTTTGTCTAAAGTCAAGTTGTCATTTAGAAGTGAGTGAGGGTGTGTCGCTATTTGTATGGCTTAAGGTTTTGGTTAGATTGTTATTGCCATTGGCAATCAAGTGAATGCGGCAACAGTATTCAATGTTCAAGTGTCACTGACTTTACATTTCGAGTTGTGACAGTGGGTTTGTGGTGTGGAGGCGCCGTAATTGCTGTTCGAAAACTAAATATATTCAAATTAAAGATTTGTTTAGAAATTTATGAGCTCTTTCTAATGAGCTCACAAGTTGGGTACAGTTGTGTTGGTGCGATTTGTAGTGAAAGTTGTGAACGGAAATTGTGATGGAAAATCCGTTATTGCAAAAACTTCAAACTTAAAGTGACTTAAATTCAAATTTAAATTCTCAAATAGTTAGTTCTTAATAGTCTTAAAAATGCTACAAAAAAGTCATCAAAGCTTTGTTATTACACCGTGCGACAAAAATTAAAAAAAGTTTTCACACCGAAAAAAATCCATAAGTGCGTGAAACTAGAGACCAAACATAGTAATACTGCGTACTCAGTTTTTTATTTCTACATTCTTTGTCCTTTTAAAAAGACTTCAAAATTTTGAAGGGGATAAAAAATAAAAAAATATAAAAAATACTTAACCTCGTTAGAATATGGCGATATGTATATCAAATGAATGAGGAAAGGCTCAAGAATTGAAATAAAATTGATTTTTATCTATTTGTAAAAAAAGGATACAAAAAAAGTTCCTTTGAAAATTTTAATCCTTTATATCCTTGAAAATTTACATCGAATTTTCTTGAAAAGTAAGTATGTTAAAACCCATAATCTCCTTGATCACATGTCAAAATTTCAATATTCTCGCTTCATTGATTTTGTATCTTTTTATTATTTAAAATACTGATACTCAAATAAATTAGAATTTTTGTACTTTATTAGACTTGCAGCTTCCGCCTTTTTTTTAATAACTTTCGAACTAATAAAGCTAGAGTAATGAAATTTTGAAACGTGATCAAGAAGATTTGGTGTTTTAACATACTTACTTTTCAAGAAAATTCTATGTAAATTTTCAAGGATATAAAGGATTAAAATTTTCAAAGGAACTTTTTTTATATCCTTTGTGAAAAGTTAGAGTTTTGAAAAACTCATCGCAAGCAGAGAAAGCGAGTGCCAAGAAAAAAATCTATTGGATATTGTTAAGTTTCAGTTGAAGAAAGTTCCACTAATTTTTGGGGACATTTCGATCATCAGCAGCTGAAATACAGCGCTCCAAAAACAGCAGAAATCGCGATTTTTCCGAATTTCTGGATTTTCGAATGACGGTATCTCGGCGAATTTGAGTCCAAATAGAACATGCGGTAGCGCATTTTGTTCGTTGACTAGTCTACTTTATTTGAAATTTGGTCCTGGTCAGTCTCGGTTTGATCCGGTTGTTTGGCGCAATTTTTGAAGAAGGCCGTTTTTACAGTTTGAACGACTTTACTTATTCAAACGCCAAACAACCGGATCAAACCGAGACTGACCCGGACCAAATTTCTAAAGAAGTAGACTCATCAACGAATAAAATATGCTACCGCATGTTTCATTTGACCTCCAACTTCCCGAGATATGATTTTTTTAAAGAACGCAAAAAAACGGAGTTTCTCAGGGTTTCAAAAATTTTTTTCTCGGGTACGCGGGGACGGGGAGGGCTAAAAAATTGGGAATACAGATATTTTGCATAGTACTTCAATGTGTCAAACTTTGAGCCAATTTGAAGAACCCCATAAAATATGTTTTTTAAAAAATTATTGGAAAGACTCATATAGATAAAAAATTAATTTTATTTCAATTCTTGAGCCTTTCCTCTTTCATTTGATATACATATCGCAATATTCTAACGAGGTTAAGTATTTTTTATATTTTTTATGCACTTCAAAATTTTGAAGTCCTTTTAAAAGGACAAAGGATGTAGAAATGTAAAACTGAGTACGCAGTATTACTTTATTTGGTCTCTAGTTTCACGCACATACGGATTTTTCCCGCTGTGAAAATTGCTGTTGCACGGTGTAGATAATAAACGTAACGCATCTGATCGAAACCGGGTCAAAACATATTGCTACTATTAATTTTGAGGTTATATTGAATCTATGGAATGAATTTTACTATGAAACTTTTTTTACGAAACTTTATTGCTAAAAGCTGAGGTTATAAGGTTAAGGTTAACCCTTAAATGCATGGGGTCAGCACCCAATATAGAGACCAACCGTCCCCTATGTGAAATCACCCACTGATCACGAAATGGACACTCATTTTGCATGTAAATGCTTAGTTTTTTAGAAAAAGTTCAAAAGGTGTCTTTTTTTATTTGTACCATATATGGTACGCTATGCATTGGTGTCAAAAAAACTGAAAATTTTGCTTATGGAAAAATTTATTTTAGTTTATTAGACATAACAGAAAATGAATGTAAATAAGATAATTTCATTTGAACTGAATGGAAATATAAGAAAAATAAAAGCAAATAAGAATATTTGATTTATTTCAATGCTTATTATGATATGCTACAAAACAATTACGTTTATCATTTAAACAAAGATGTATGTTACACTTTTTGCATTTGAATACTGAACGATTGTTGACGTTTTTGTCCCCGTCAGAACATGTTTTATTCTTGCATCTAGCACGACCTTCAACAACAGGAAGGTGATCAATGCCATCGAAACGCAAATTTTGTGGAAGTCCATGTTCTTCTTGAGCACGAAAGACTCCAGGCCCGTTTTTGTTCGGTTTCTTTTTAGTAGCCATATTCATCAGTACATAGGATACTTCCAGTCGAAACGCCTTTTGAGTCATTGTTGTTTTGGGGTTTGCTCTTTTAAATAGTAGCCATGCATTGACCATTACAAGATCCAATAGGTGGTAGAATATTCTTATGTACCATTTTCTGCTTTTCAACCAAATTTTTAGTCGGCCGAGGTGAGAATCCATAAGATCCACACCTCCCATATGAACATTGTACTCTTTTATTATTTGGGGGCAAGATATAGCTATTACTTGTTTTTCTTTTTTATCCCAGCGTTGTATAGTCGGAACTTTAACGTCGCTGGCATGTTTCATCCCAACGAAAGTTGAGACAAGGTTAACTACCCGATTATCTTTCCAAGATAATGATGTTATCGGCACTCCATGTACTGTCGTTATGAATTCTGCTGAAACACCTCGATTCATTTTCATCATAACATTCGCATCTGGGAACTTACAGTTTTTTATTCGATTTCGATTGATGGTTCCAATGCTGTGAATACCTTGTGTTCGTAGATAAATCAGTAAGGGCACGGAGGTATAGTAATTATCCATGTAAACAATATAATTTTGGAAACGAGGAACCCCACGAATCATGCGTACTACAATATTGGCAGAGGCTTTCAAATCTGGTTCTCCAGGCAATAAATAATGTGTTTCACCAGTATACATTTCAAACTTGTACATAAAACCGGATACGTCACAAAGAGCAAAGAATTTAAACCCCCATTTCTTGGGTTTGTTTGGAAGGTATTGCTTCATGAAATGACCAACTTTTGTTGAGCACATCTGCTCATCTATTGATAGACGATATCGCATAGGAATAGATTGAAAGCGGTCATTCAAAGAATTCAGCACAGGTCGCAATTTGAATAAACGATCAGGATTTTCCGTATCGTAATCCTCGTTGTTATTCATGTGCAGGTGTTCCTTTATTTTCTCAAATCTGTTTACCGTCATTACGTTACGCACAGCATCAACTCCATTGTCCTTATTCCAATAATCTCTCACGCATGGAAGTTTGTGGAAGGACATATAATATATAATTCCAATGAATTTACCGAGTTTGAAAATATCAAAAAAGAATTGTTGATCATTTTTTTCCACTTTTCCGTAGTGAATGGTTTCGGCTACTATCTTTTCCAATAATTCATCGTTTAAAAAATATTTGAAACAACCAAATGGACTGACGAAATCATCTTCTGGATCTGGCTTTAAAGCTGAGCTTCCAAGGAAAGAGATTTGATCTTGGTTCAACTGAAGACTACCTTTTTTCCAGCGAACTCTCTCAAACTCTGACGACTCTATATCGACAACAATATTTTTATATTTACAGCATTCTTCGCGTATAGTCTCTTCTGAAGAACAGTTTTGAAGTGGCACTGGTGTTGATGATTTTAACATTCTCTTTCGTGGAGACGGTGAAAGTTGTTGCTCTCTGCCCGCAACAGTGACATCAGAATTTTCAAGCATTGACACGTCCACATTATCATCATTTATCTTTGTTAAAAATGAATCACTAATGGACTCTTCATCCAATAATTCATAGTCGACTTCGGCTTGGTTTCTAACACGGTGTGTGTTATCATTATCATCTAATGTATCTGCACATTCTTCTTCGTCGGAAGATACATATCCATTTTTTGGTATATCTATCTCATCATCGCATAGCATATTTGCCACTTCATCTGCGTTGTACCTCTTTCCGTCAATTTTAAGTCTATCCATATCTGAAAACAGGCATACATGTACAACAGCAAGCGCTGAAAAATGAAATTCTTATTTGGTTTAGATACATGAAGTACCATAAATGGTACATGCGAAAAAACCAAAAAAAGTATATCAAATGATCGTATCTCATAACATTCGATTTTATTTGGCTAAAATAAACACAAATGTACTTACTTGTAACATTTATTAGAAAAACAATACCACAATTGATATTTTATTCACGAATAAAATTCACACTTTCACTTTTTCGCAAAATTTACGACTGGCGACTTCGGTAACTAGCAATCAACTGAATATAAATTTCAGCAAGCTGTTGCCACATTTAAAATAACGGCAATTATTTTCGAATCAATCTAGAGCAAGCACAAACATGATTTAAAACGATTCAATAGAATTACGAAGGATTTAGGAGTATGCATTTAAGGGTTAAGGTTACACTTTCGAATTTACAATGGCTTCAGCTTTAATTAACCCTTTCCGGTCAATTTCCGCATTTCTTGAGATACAAATTTGTCTTTCAATATATTGACTCTCATTGAACATTTTAGCAATAAAATACAACAAAATACCAAAAAATCATTTAGGTTAAGAATTACAACTCAATCAATTTTGTACGATATATGGTGCAATGGTCCGCAAAGGAGTAAAAATGCATGAAATTTTTGTATCGTTTTTAAGTTTTATGAACAATTTAAAAATTTTTTTGATAAAAAACCGAAATTATAACAACAAAAATCAAAACGTGCTTTCATTTTAATCGATTTCATTTTATAAATTACACTGTACAACACAAAAAAAATAAAAAGGTTCTGACAACGGATTCTGGTAGAGGGGACAAAAAAAAAATATACGTGTATCGGCGTTTTGAAAGTTTACATCTGAATTTTTTTTAGCGGGGGGTCAAAGTTTTCCCCTTTTTGCACATTCTTATGGTGAATCGGCGTACGAAAACCATGTAACCTCACATTTTAGGTATATGATGTGTTCAGCAATTTGATGTAAAATACTACGAAGAACATTTTTGTGGAGCATTTTACCCTGTAGCTCCTATTTGTATGGGTCAATTTGACCCTTTTTTCTAAAATGCCAAAAATGTCCTGTAAAACAGGACAGTACTTAATCAAAATTGGTACTAAAATCTTCTACAAAACTTGATTTTTGAGGTTTAGTGTGTATGGGAAAAATGTTGAACGCAAAATTTCACTATAATTCAACGTACAAAAGAAAGCTCTAGATATAATATATATAAATAGAAAAATTAGAACAATTTTGGATACTTAAGGTATTCATTATATTTTTTTAGCTCTTGGCAATTATTATCGTAGTGGGAGTGGCAAGTACGCATGTCCAACCTTACATAACCTGTGTCTGCCCAGTAAAACACAGAATCGTCTAGTAATTCTTATTTTTAATCGAAAACGTGGCTTACAGACGGGCGTAGCATGGATGAAAACGCAAAAATTATATTACCAAACCCATAACTTAAAAAAAATGCAAACATAACTTGCAACCTTTGCCTGCCATTTGTACGATATATCGTTCAAAGCTTTGCAACCCTTGTGGTCATTTGTACGATATATCGTACAATTTTTTTAAAGACTCGGGAAAAATATTTCGACGCAAAAAAATTTTAATTTAATAAGTTGTATAAATCAACTGAGATTTATACTTTCAAATTTTTTAGCTTTTTGCTACTAAAAAGTATAACATATTTAAAAATTCTTCCGCAGAAGCACTTTTTAGTTTTCCAAATTCTTGCAAAGAACTGCTTACAAAACTCACTCATACTGTGTAGCCACGGCTATTATGATTTATATTTTTAAACAGAATGATACAACACAACCTACTTAATGAAAATGAAAACGCTGTTCCCTGTCAAATAAAAAAGCTTCGAAAAAATTTTACTATATATCGTACAAATTTCCGGACAGGGTTAAAAGCGCGAACCGATCCAACCGCTCAACGAGCATCACATAAACATCACAAATGTGCTTAGAAGGCGGTACCAACAACAGCCAAGAAACACATAAATAAATGTCCTCGCGTTCAGCCTCCTCGCATGCACATTTGGCTCTTGCGACGCATCACTTTAAAGACTTCAGCTTAGCTGGCGACAAATGCGAACAAATTTTATGCTAATGACATTCGTATGCAAACATACGGCAGCGACATGCGAATGCATTTCTCAGCTTGCAAGGCCGACACCCATGACGACGCCCATGTGCGACTGTGAACAGTGGCGGTGCATTAACATAAATTACCTCTCGTCCACGCACAACAATCCATTGAATCCAATCCAATCCAATCCAATCCGATCCGATCCGATCCGAACCGGTGTCGCGCTGACTACGCCCCGCGCCCCATGCCGCACTTACAGTATATTTCAGCAGCAGCAGGACGAGTCCTTGCACATTTCCTATGTTTCCGCTGCGGTGGCAGCGACTGCAGCACTGGCTGCAGCTGCTGTATTGCTTTGCGCGTTCGCCACTGTTATCGCCGACGACGAGGACGACGAGGCCGACGAGGCGGGCGAGAAGGGTGTGCTGGCGGGCGCTGAGCCGTTGCTGGCTGGCGCTGTCGCTGCTGTTGTTGCTGTCGTGGCGCTGTTGCCGGCACGCGGCGTCGGCGTCGGCGTGTGCGGTGCTGCGGTGACGGAGGTTGGTGTGGGCGGCGGCAGCGGCGAGTCCGTTGCGGCGTTGCTGTTGCGCGTCAAGAACCAACAATTCATCGGTGTCGGTTTACCCTTCATGACGACGGGGCCACGGTACTCCAGATGGAATGAATCGTCCTGGTTGATCTCCTGACAGAGCAATCTGTAAATGGAGAAAAAAATGCAGTGCTAGATTAGTCGGTGTGCTGACGTTCAAGTTGAGGACGTGGTTATCTGTGATGGAGGGGGGGGGGGGGGGGGGGAGATGCGCAGCAGGCATCTACAAAGTGTGCTCTGCTGTGCAGATGAGCTGATAGGAGATGCAAAATGGCTGCGGGGACGATTGCAACGTGCCAGCGATACGAGACTGGTGGCGGTTTAGGCGGGCAACACAGTGGCGCCAACCTGGACGATTGAGTTCGCCTGTTAAGGTGTTGATGGCTTGACGCATTTTCGCATTTTATAAAGTTATGCAGCAATCCACATGCCACGCACGCCGCTCCGATAAGTAATCGAAAACGGTAATGTGGCGGAGAGCGCAATCAGAAATGGGGAGAGAAAATTGCTGAGGAAACACTTTTCAAATCTATGTTGAATGCATGAAATGAAATTGCGATGAGATTTTCAATTGAAACTTTAATAAGTTAAAAGTTATACACAAGTTATAAGTTAAACTAAAATTTAAACAATAAAAAACAAAATGTTAATTTATAAAGTTTCAAATAAAATAAATTGAAAAATAATAAAAAATAATAAAAAAATAATAAATAAATAAAATAAATAGAAATAAATAGTAGCCTATTTTGAATATTTTTTGTTCTGTTTTTTAATTGTTGCATTTTTTAAGTTTTTTTTTATAATGTTTATAATTTTTATTTAAGCTCAAAATATAATAAGAATTTTACCAATACTAAAATAAAAATTTCTAAACGAAATTTTTTAGAAATAAATTTATCCAAATTAAAGATTCTTCATGATTCAATTGCAGGTAAATAACAAAAAAAATTTTTTATATTAGCTGGAAATATAACTGATCAAGTTTTAATGCCAACAAATATTCGATTTACAGTTAAACAAAAGTGTAAACAGCAAAAAACAAAATGTTAACTTAAATATAAAGCTTTAAGTTAAACACATAGTGGAATATTTTGTATATTTTCTGTTTTGTCTTTTTAATTGTAGAATTTTTTTATGTCTTTTCTTAATTTTTAGAATTTGTATTTAGAGTATTTTTCGTTTATAACGAACCCGTTGAAAACGATTTTCCGCCTAAAACGAACCAATTTCAAAAGTACGCGCTGTATTTTTCGCTTATTACGGACCCCTTTTAAAGCGTACTTTCGGTTTAAACGAACCATTTTGCCCAGCCCATCGAAGTTCGCTTTAAGCGAAAAGTACTTTATTTGTATTTTTTTTTAATGTGAATGAACGTTTCACTAAGAATAAAACAAAATATCTGAAACAACATTTTTTAGAAAAAAATTTATCCAAATTAAAGAATAAATTTATCCAATTGCAGGTAAAAAAATATATTTATAGTATAAAAATACATATAATAACACTGCACAACAAAATCAATTTTTTTTTTAAATAACAGTACGAAATAAACACTGAAACACATTTTCAGTTTTGGCTTAATTCTGGCGTTCAAGTTAATTTCTGAGCTTTCATGTATTCAGAGACCTATAGTAGAATTTTATGGCGAATATTTTCGTGGTACATTTTGTCCTTAAAAAGTCCTGTTTTATAGGACATTTTTGGCATTTTAGAAAAAAGGGTCAAATTGACCCATACAAATAGGAGCTACAGGGTTAAAATGCTCCACAAAAATTTTCTTTGTAGTATTTTACATCAAACTGCTGAACACATCATATACCTAAAATGTGAGGTTACATGGTTTTCGTATGCCGATTCACCATAAGAATGTGCAAAAAGGGGAAAACTTTGACCCCCCAAAAAAAAAATTCAGACGTAAACTTTCAAAACGCCGATACACGTATATTTTTTTTTGGCCTCCTCTACCAGAATACGTTGTCAGAACCTTGTTATTTTTTTTGTGTTGTGCAGTGTAATTATAAACTTTTTATGGCAATTAATATTTGTGTTTTTTTCCATGTTTAACAAAAGTTAAAAAGTTAAACAAAAGTTTAAATAAATAAAACTAAACAGTTAATTTACAAAGTTTTAAGTTAAACAAATATTTGAATTTTTTGAATATTTTTTATTTTTCAATTATAGAATTTTTCATAATTTGTAAAATATTTATATTAGCTAGAAATATAATGAAGTATAGTGAATAAATGTTTCCGTAATAATAAAATCCAATCTTGGAGAAAAATATTACGAAATTAATTTGTTTCAATTAAATTAAAATCTCAGCTCTCAGAATTCAATTTCAGGTAGATCAATATTTATTTAGCTCTTTAAAATTACCACTTCCCCATCGTAAAGTTGGTGTTCTATTTTCAACGGATATCGTAGGCGAAAATTACAATTTATGTGCCTACTTCAGTATTCACACACACACACACACACACACACACACACACATACAGAGGTGCACATAAATGTTATTTTAATTTACTTTTTGAAAAACTGCACGCTGCACTCTCCTTAGCTGGCAGATTTATTGTGTCCATTAGGTGGGGTAATGCACGAAGCATGTCGTCGGTGATAAGACGGTTTATTCCGCTCTGCGTTTCACTCATTGTCAGCGCACTTGGCGACACGGCATTTGCATGGTTGAGTGACATGGGTAAGTAATGCTGAAGAATGTAAAGGATTGCTGGCAGCGAGTGAGCGCGCAAAGAACACATTCGAGTACTTGAGAAGGATAAAACGAAAGGATACAATTTATTGTGTTTCACGTACGAAGTTGGAAAGCAATTTCGAATCCTTAAATATTTGGTGTGATAAGAATGATATTGAACCTTTAAAATGCTTTTGGTTTACGTTAACATTCGCAGGATCTAAGTTGAACTTTCTGCCAGTATTCGTGCAGGGGATGTGACCATAAGATGAATTAAGAGTCTTTTATATTCAGTAGAAAAATACATTTGGACCACAAAGTTGCTTCAGAGCAACTTTTCCTATTTGCTGCCTTATAGCATAAGCTATGAGTAATTGTTTTCAATAATTTAAGTAGGCACCTAAAGTTTAAAGATATCAAAGTATCAATGAGGAATATTTTCCTAAAGATATTATAAATCAAATGTAGAATCGAGCCATTGCACAGTGATTCGACTCCATACAACCGCGGGACAAAATTAGAAGGAGTTGTCCGTTCTTCATAAAATTTGGTATACTAGTTAATCACTGGTCTGCTGAATTGAAATCTCTATTTTGTTTTTCTTAAACTTTTGTAGTTTGGCAATGCCATAGTCTTAAATTTGCAATTTTCGTCATTTTTGGAGAGAGTTTTATCAATTTTTCATGCAGATTGCATATTTTTAGGGATGAAAAAATAAATTTGGTCGAAAAATAGGTGTATAGACCACTTTTCAAATAGAATTATTTTCTGAGATCGGAAGATATCGGAGGATGTAATTACATTATCGGACAAAGAAAGAATGCTTTTTAAAATAAAAAAATGCAGAAACATACTTTCACATACTTTTTAGATATTTTCGTCTAAGTTTTGCCAATTTTCAGATTTTTAATTAAAAAAAATATTTTGAATTAAAAGTGATGTAAAAGCCTCAGCTTTGCAAATTTTAAGAAAACATTAAAAGCGAAAATGGCCACATCATTTCGTAATCTATACTAAAAGTTTTAGCACCTTCTTTGTAACCCTGTATTTTTTTTACTCAATAGACTAAAAAACAGAAAATATGTGTTTACACTTTTTTGTGAAAAAAGTTTCAACTTTGAGCCGCTTTTGCACACACACTAATTAATTTTTTGCACAGTTTTCTTAGTTGGAGTTTTACCTTTCAAATGACATCAAAATCATTAAATTCTGAGACTATAAATTTTTTGAATTGTGTCTATGGAACGAATCACTGTGCATTGTTACTTCTTCATCTCTCTGAGGCAGTGATCACCATTCTGGTACTCACGAGTAGCAACGATTCCAACCCTGTCTTATATTGCCGAGTAGCAAAATGGTCATTAGTGCTCTAAGCCCAACCTTCTATAAACTATTAAAAACTTTATAAGACAATAGAATGTGAGCCTTCAAAAACTTCCAAACTTCCTCTCTCTTCAAAAGTGATTTTAATAATTTAACATACATTTATCTTTAACACATTCGAGACGACGATTTTTTTCGAACGCGGTGGACAGGAGTGAAATTTTATTTTTCTTTGTATTGTACACAGTAAAACCAATGCCAAATTTATTTTTCCTGTACTTTACAGATTTCATTTGTTCCAGAAAAATCTTATTTCGACGACTAGTTTACTCAGAATAACTGATAATTACACACGGTGTGCAATCGGTCTCGAATGGGTTAAGAAACAAAATTGGTTATACCTCACTAAACTCTAATTATCTCTCTATACTCTCATTTATCCTAAAAAAAACAAAAACAAAATTGTACTATCTCTTACTAAATTAAAAAAAACCTGATTTAATTCAAAGCGTGTAGCGTCCCACAAACAGTTCCTCTACCTGTCAACTTTCCGCTTAAAGCCCTCCTCCCCCCCCAATCATTCACATGTACAAAAAAGCGTCCGTCCACTGCCGCATAAAGCTTTTTACATACCAAAAGCTTTTCACAAAATGGCGTAGAGAATTTTTGCGTATAACTCTAGCAAAATGCCAAATAAATCATTTATTTAAAACCATATTTAACAAAATTATGTACATAACGATGCATTAAAATGTCAGCAAGTTGACATGCAATGCCATTCACATGAAACGCGCACAAAAGGTCACAACAACAAAAATGCTAAAATTACTTTAACTGCAGAAAATTGCGCCTAATTGAACACAGCCATGCAATGCAGCAGCGACGCAACGCTCTGACAGCTGACTTTGGCAGACGAGCTGTCAGTGGGCGCTGTTTAGTTTCATTTTTCTATTCGCCACAAAATCAACTCAACAAAGTGCAGCAAAGTTGTGGAAAATGTTGTTAATTGTTTATTAAAGAAAAACTAAAAATATTTATAGCGCATTTGGTGAGATTTTGCAAGTAGAAAAGTAGATGTCGGTAATTTGAGTGAAGCTGTGGAAAATGTAAAATCGTTAAAGTGTTTGAGTGCAGAACGTGCAATGTGGTTCCGAAGTTTTGTTATTGCAATTTTAAGAACAGTTCAACATTAGCTGTAAAGGCAACAACAGCTAATGTTAGTTATTAATAATAATAAGAATACAACATATAAAGGCACTTTGTTTAGATTTATTGTGACTTGAAGTCAATTTGATTCGGTTTGTGCAGGTAAATAAAGTGCTAAATAAAGTGATAGGCAACGCTTGAAGAGTTTGGATATTTATTTATTGATTCATGGTATGCGGATTATAAATAAGAAGCAAAAGTGCCACAATCTCGCGCGCACAAAGCACTTTGCTTTTTTGTTTATAACTAAGTTAATGTTATAAGGCTTCGTGTTGACGGCATTGCCAGCTGCGAAAAAGCTCATTCACTGAGCAAACGAAAAGTAAAAGAGTACATTTTGTATAGCGAAGAGTGCACATAAGCAATCAGAACGCAAAGGTTTGTTGATGTTTTTTGTGTATGAAAATTGAATGAAATTCTTTGGTTCAATGTAAACAAAAGTTTTTAAATTTAAAGTAGAATATAATATTTTAAATTTGTTTGTTTTCAATGGGACTTTGAGTTAAAATCTAATGCTTCATTCATTATTGCGTTGCACCTCATAGAAGGGAGGGTATGAAGGCGGGAGGGAGCTAACGCTCTTTGCCGCTCTCCAGCTAGTTTTGTAGAAAGTGGCGCCTAAAAGAGCGCTTTAATTCTGTGCTTGCTACCAGTTTGATTTGAGTGCTCGCAAATGTTGGTAGACCAGACGCGTGTGTGGTGCAAGGATAGTGAGAAACGCACAAAAAGAATAAAATTGTACTCATGTTGAGCGCCAAAAGGCAGCCAACGTTTATGTTTGTGTACGCGAATAGTTTGTTTTTCGACATTGGACAAATTGGCTGCTTTGCTTTGCAATAAACATAAAATCAGTGCAATTTAATACTTGAAGCATTTACTTATTTTTTTCATAGCCACTAAATTCAATTCAATGATAAACAATAAATCAACTGAATAAAAATGCAATGACATTGAGCAAAGAAATGCCAACAAAAAATTCCTAAAAGTTCAACGTTCGTTAATTGTATTAGCGCGACGCATTACGACTGACATAATCCACTGGTCGCACAACACAAAGCAGCACGGAGCAGGAAGGTTTGGTTGGCAGTCGACGCAGCACTATGGCTTCATCAGTAGCAGCGTCTAATCGAGCGTAGCAGCGTAACGCTGGCGCATTGTTGCGGCATTTTGCAAATATTTAGAAGCTGAAATTATTCAGCGCTTTGTGTTCGACATTGCTGTGCCGTTTGTTCCTGCTGCAAGTACAATACGAGCAGCCGCGCAGCCAAGATGGAATACATATTTGAGTGCTTTTTCGAAAATACTTTTGAGAAGATTACGCGCAACGGCCTGCAGGATCGTTCGTCGCGGCGTGATGTGTTGGATCATCTGAATGCGGTCATTGGTGGCTGCAGCGATGGTATGTGAACAGTTTGAGGGAATTGTTTGTCATGTTGCTTAAATTCATTTGTTTTTTATGTATTTTTTCATAGGTCAAAATATGCACACTGAGGAGGTGGCACGCATGGCTGTGCTGGCTGCGGTGCGCTATCACAGGGATAAGAAGGATGCCAATGGGGATGTAAGTATGAAGAAGCAATTCATCACATTGCACAGTGATTCGTTCCATAGACAAAATTCAAAAAATTTATAGTATCAGAATTTAACGATTTTGATGCAATTTGAAAGGTAAAACTCCAACTAAGAAAACCCCCAAAAAATCTGTGCAAAAAATTAATTAGTGTCTGTGCAAGAGCTGCACAAAGTCGGAACTTTTTTCACAAAAAATTTTAAAAACATATTTTCAGTTTTTTAGTCTATTGAGTAAAAAAATTGTAAAAATACATGGTTACGAAGAAGTTGCTAAAACTTTCAATATGGATTAAGAAATTTGCAAAGCTAAGGCTTTTACTTCACTTTTAATTTAAAATATTTTTCTAAATTAAAAATCTGAAAATTGGCAAAACTTAGAGGAAAATATCTAAAAAGTAAGTGAAAGTATGTTCCTGGATTTTTTTATTTTAAGAAGCATTCTTTCTTTGTCCGATAATGTAATTACATCCTCCGATATCTTCCGATCTCAGAAAATAATTCTATTTGAAAAGTGGTCTAAACACCTATTTTTCGACAAAATTTATTTTTTTCATCCCTAAAAGTATGCATGAAAAATTTAAAAATTGAAATTCATCAGCATGAAAAATTGAAAAATCTGCATGAATACAAAACATACATCTATTATTATCATTTTTATTGCAAAACTGGGTCCTCATACAATTTCTGTTACTTTTTGTAATTATCCATGTTGACGTAACTGATTAAATGTAAAATCTGGAAAATCTAGCCAACACATTTGGTGCTGTAGCTCACCAAAAATTACGAAAATTGCAAATTTAAGTCTCAGGCATTGCCGAACTACAAAAGTTTAAGAAAAACAAAATGGAAATTTCAATTCAGCAGACCACGCTTAACTGGTATACCAAATTTTATGAAGAACGGACCACTCCTTCTAATTTTGTCCCGCGGTTGTATGGAGTCGAATCACTGTGCATTGGGTTGGTTTCTTGTATAGCAAACAATGTCAATTCAAACTAATGGGAAAAGTTATATGAATGAGTTGAATATGCGAATATAAGAAATCGAATGTTCAGACGCGTATTGTGCTTTTATTAAACAATTTTCAAGATTCTTTAGAAAACAATAAGACATTCTTTACTGAAAAAATAAGTAAGCGGATTAGGTTGGCCATGAAGGCTCATTGTGATACCACAAAACAATCGAGCATGCGATTGCTAACTCATTGAATCAGTTTAAGCTTCTCACGAAGCTTAGTAGACAGGGATCCTTTATAGGGTAGATCCCTTAAAATATTGAAGAAAAGTTGCGCAGGTAGTTTATACTTCATCTGGATAAAGCAGGACCAGTGCATAGAAGGTGAAGTGAGTTTTCTTCCTCGTCCCTACAGCTACGATAGAAGTTGTTTGAAAAGAGCCCCAACATTTAAGCATGAGTGCCAATTGAACACCAATCACAATACTGATATGGCCCCTCTTCAAAAAGAGAAGCTTTATAGAACGCCAGAAGTTTAAGGTTGGACATATTTGGCGCCCAGAAACACCTGTGTTGCCATCAACCCATCCCACATTAGTTTCTTGTGCAGATATTTCATAGGTACCGGGGTGGAGAACTCAAAAAAATATCAAATATATTAGTATTTAAAAATATATTATAAATAAGATAATTTAAATCTTTTTAATAATGCCAGATTAATTACAGCATTAAAAAATATTATTCAAATTTTTTCTTACAAACAATACTTCTTCACCTCACGACTACCTCCAATCACTTTTTAACTGCAATATTTTGCTATGCATTAATATTTTTACTATAATGAATAAAATAACCAAAAATTTGGTTTTTTCTTACAACTTAAGGGGGTATTCCAGTCTAGAGGCTCGATTTGAGGTGATTTTACGGGCGTAATAACAAAAAAAAAACAGGAATCAGTTTTAGTATCCATGTTTTTATCAGTTTTTTTCTGATACTTGAAAATTATAAAAATGCATTGTGAAATCAATAAAGTGTACCAGGTAGATGACGTACACTTACTGAAAATAAAGGTAATTTTTTGCCTCCTTTTTTCAACTTTGGTAATTGTTTAAAAATAATAAAAAAAAATATTACAAAAACCCCTACGTCGAGACAATTTTGATAGTACAGTATAATCTCGATAATCCGGACAATTAAAAACCAGGCACTGTCCGAAATAGCGAAATGTCCGGATTACCAAGATGACCAAAAAATAAAAAATCTATAAAAATACTACTGAACACAAATGAAACGTATTTTTTTTTAATTAAAATTATTTTCGCTCAAAAATTTATTTTTAATATGTTATAAATATTTTTCATGATTTTGAAAGAAATTTTCATTTGGCGAAGTTTTCTTTCATTTTTGTATAAATTGTAGATTGACTTGACTTTCCTCGACTTAATTTGTTTAGAATTTCTTTTTTCTGGTTCAACGATGAGAATGAAATACTTAGAAAACTGGGACTGCCCGTAAAAAAATCAGATAAATATGAGTGTCCGGATTTTTGAAGTAAATAAAATGTGTGATGTACGGATTACAGAATCAACAATAGAAAGCAATTGGGTGTCCGGATTACCGCGTTGTCCGTATTAGCGAGTATCCGAATTATCGAGATTGTACTATATTAAGAAAGTCTGTTACAAATTTCAAGTAAATCGATGTATTAGAACTTGAGATATCATGTCAACTGTATCAAAAAAATTCGTTTCGAGAAAACCTGTTTCAAGTTTACAGTCTCATTTCGGTCACAAAATTAACTATAACTCCTAAAATAATTCGAATTTCCATAAACCCTCTTAGAGACTTATTCTTTAAGGTCTAAACTTTGAAAATATGAAATTAAAAAAATCGATGTTTTCGAATTTCTAGACTAGAATACCCGCTTAAATCATTAAACAAGAGCTTAATTTTCTTGGAAATGCCAACTTCAAAAACTCGATTTCAGCGTATTTCGTACAAATTAGTAGCAAATTAGTGCGTGTCAAAATTTGAGAAATTTTCTGCATACATCAACATTACATTTACATGCACCCACCACACCAACAACACCAACGCACTCGATTGCAATTTAATTACACCGAAGATTTGGCGCGGAGCACTTCACATCGTTATTGCTTTTGGTGTTTTAATTTTTCTTAAAGTACATTGTTGTTGTGCTTTTCATTGCAGGTTTGCCTAATGGGTAAATTTCACAATATTCTCTACATTGCACTGCGCACGTGCTGGGATTGGGGTGTGCGCGATTCGGCGGTGGTGGTGGTGCTGCTTGGTAAGTTATGGGCGCTTGTTGCCGCTTAAGATGTGAAAAATATAAAATTATGTAGCGTTAATGTATGTGTGTCTGTGTGTGTGTGTGTGTGTCTAATTAAAATTTTGTGTCAAATAAATATACGCGGCAAGCGTTACGGTTGCGCCACAAAGCCGCACAATTCCATGGTTTGTGGGTGTGTTTGTGTGTGTGTGTGTGTGCATATGTATGCGTGGCTGCTGGGCGAACTTAGTTGCTTGTTTATGGAGATGTTAGCTTAAAGCTAAGTTAAACAATTATTTGTTGGTTCATGGCTGCGTTGGTATGTGTGCTGTGGAAATGATTTAATTCTGTTTAGAAGAAGTCGAAAGCTTTGTGTCTGACTTTGTGTGTGTTGCTGTGTCAGCCATAACTTTAAGATTGTAGTTCAAGTACCAAGTAATTGAAGTTAAATGATACTTTCTGCATTAAGATTTTCAGTATTTTAATATCAAAGGACAACAAACGGGTAAATGCGCCTAATTGTATGCCAACTTGGATGTTGTATTCTGCTGTTGCAAGTGTTGCGTTGTTGTTTAGTTTAGCAATGTACAAGTGATTGTATTGAAAATTTCAATGATGCAACGACAAAAAGCCACAAATACACACACACACACACAACCACCCACAAACATGGTTGTCAAACATGGTCTAGGCAACATGTCGAGTCTAGTTAAAAATGTTATGCATACACGTTTGGGTTGGACAAAAAGCATATTCAATAACAACAACAACAGTACACATCACAACAACAACATTCGAGTCCACAATACATGAATAAATTGACAAAAGCGACACTCAACGTTTGCCAATCTCGGCAAGTTGCATGCACATCAGCCCAAAACGTAAACAGCAAAACAACAACAACAATGACAATGGCCACACTGCACTGTTTACTATATGCCTACACGTACTACACATGTACGTACATACATATGTATGTATTTTTGACGATTTGTAAGCACCAAAGTGCGTTCGTGTCCAATCGCGTTTACGCGGTTTTATTGCGCTTTTGCACGGTCGTTGGTATTGGAGAGAGCAAACAAACCAACCCACCCACACATACGTGTGTAGTTACTCGTACATGTGCTTCAAAGAGATTTACGCAGCTAGAACACAAAGCGTTACAATGGCAACATTTAATTGCTGTGTATGTGTGTGTGCGCGGTGCCCAACGCCCATCGAAAAAATGGCAACATGACAAAAATGTTTGCATTGCACGCAATGCTGCTGCCAGAACACGGGAGTGTGTGTGTGTGTGTTTGTGTGATGGTCAATGCAACAAGTGCATTGTCGAAATTAGCTTATTCGAAGCAATTATTGCCGGCACTTGTGGCAGGCTGAGGGCCACAAGCTGCGTGCCGCTTCTATGCGTAGTTCGCCGCCTTCAGCATGTCGGCATGTGTGTGTGTGTGGCTATGAATATGTGAGTGTGTGTGTGTATTTTGGCCCGTGCATCTGTGTGCTGTTGGCCTATGCAAATTTGGCTGTGTGTCAATTTGAATTTTTAGCAATTTTGCCAATAGAAACGTGCTGCTCTGCTCGGCTCGGCTAGTCAACAGTGTGGCGCTGCTGTTTGTTTGTGCTGAGAGTGGCGCATCGAAAAGATGGCTGCAGCATTGGCTGGCGTTGAGAATGACCAATTTTCGTCGTGACGATTTAATTGGTGGTTGTGTGTATGAGTGAGGTGTGTGTGTCTGCGAGCCGTTAAGAAATGCAAATGCAAAGAAGACAAGTCTGGCAAATATTGCCACAATTTGTGCAGGACTTAACTAGTCTCCGATTGCTTAGTCAGCTTAAGCATTGACTTAAAAATGTGTATCGGTTATACACAACAATGACACCTTTTTCTTTACGGGGCGTATGAGTGATATTATTTATGGTGATTGATTAGAAAAATATGAAATTATTGTAGTAAAGTTGCAATAAAAATAAAGTTGAAATAAAAATCCAAACTAGAAAATCGATCATTTTGAGTATAAAAGGCGGAAAAGGCGTCTTCAACTATTTTATACAAAATGTTGCCGTATTTCTGCATTAATTCTAAACTACATAGAAAATATTTACATTTCTCATGAAATTTCTACTTTGATTTTTCACTTTTATTTATGAAAATTAATGAATTTTTTGTATGCCAAATGTAATTGTATTCCTATAAAAATTTAAAATAAGTAATTTTTTTCTTGAACATAAAAATTCTCTTCTGAATTCGGGTTTTCTGTTTTGAAATTAAAATTAAAATAATAATAATAATAACATAAATTTTTTATTACAAATACAATTTTACTAAGAAATACAATTTTGTTTTGATATCTTTTATAAAAAATATTTTTTTATTTCGAATATTTTTTACTTTAAATATTTTTTATTTAAGAAATACTTTCTTAAAAAACATTGGTGAATTTCTAAAAAATAAAAGATATAATTTTTTTGTGTAATCAATTCTAATTGAAATGGAATTAAAAATTAATTAATTTTTATGAATTAACTGCACACTGTTTTTCTGCTTCTAAATTAATTCATGAAAATTAATTAGCTCTTAATTCAAATTCAATTAAAATATATTACACTAACAAAATTATATCTATCTATATCTTAATCACCAATGCTTTTTAAGAAAATATTTCTTAAATAAAAATATTTAAATTAAGAAAATATTCGAAATAAAATATATTTTTTATTAAAGATATCACAACAAAATTGTATTTCTTAGTAAAAACTTTTATTTATAATAAAACATTTATGTTATTATTATTATTATTTTTATTTTTATTTTTTTAACCCTTTCGTTACTTGTTTTGCCATATGACATGCTGTTATTTTGTGAACGTCTATGGTTCCAAGCAAATATTTTTATTTGGTCCTTAGAATAGTTTGAAGTTCTAGGAATAATATGAAATTAATAAACTGAATTTTTAAGTATAAAGAAGAGTAGTAAATAGTAGCAACTAAAAAAGTAGTAAATAAAGAAGAAGCAGAAAATAATAAGAGAAATTTTTAATTTGACTTTTTTCTTCAACGCAGATCTATTTTTTTTAAATATAATTTTAGCTGAATAATATAATTTCAATGAAGAAATATTCGAATGTAAGTTAAAAAATTTGATGTTTCAGTAATTATTACAGCCACAGCGATTTGGTGCTGTCATGCCACTCTAAAAAACAGGGTCCGGGTATAAAAATAATAATAATAATATAATAAAATCATACCAGTGACGCACACAGAGGAAGTTTTGGGGGTTCAAAACCCTTTAAATACAAAAATTGCTCTTGAAAAATAAGGTTTCGAATGGTATTGTTCTCAAAAGTTGTACGCAAAACCCCTCAAAATGAAGTCCTGTGTGCGCCACTGACGCACACAGAAGCCTAAATAGATAAATTTAAAATTTAGCAAAAGAAATATTAACTACAATATTTGTTTATTTTTATTTTTAATAAAAATTTTTAATAATGGATTTAAATAAAAATAAAGAAAAAATTTTGTTTTACAGTTTAATAAAAAATTTAATATATTCATATAGCAATTAAAAACAAATAATTAAATTTTGACGGTTTAATGAAAAATTTTAATATTTTAATTTTAGCATTAATATTAGCATTAACATATTAAAATTTTTTGTTGAACTTTAAATTTTTTTTAATTGTTTTTATTTGTAGTTGGTTAAATAATCATATTAAAATTTTTTGTTAAACTTTTAAATTTTTTTTTAAATTGTTTTTATTTGTAGTTGGTTAAATAATCATACTAAAATTTTTTGTTAAACTTTAAAATTTTTTTAAAAATTGTTTTTATTTGTAGTTAAATAATCAGCTCAAACTAAATTTTTTAGGTTTGACATTAATAACATTAAATCATTTTGAAGTCCACTAATTCAACTTAATACATCAAATTTTTTTCTGTGTTTGCTTTACTTTCAGAGGAAATCTACTCTTGCGAAAAGACCTTTGAGCGCATCTTTCTGGGCGCCTTGTTCGGGCCGAATGCGCCGCATTTCATAGCCGGCTGGCGCAGTGACTTTCGCGATCAGGTTAAGTAGCTTAACAAATTATGCACAAAAGACTGACTCCTTGTTGCCAACACTTGTCTGGTATTAATTTTCTTTATTTTATATTTGTTCTGCTTGCTTTTCAATTTTGTTGTACAAACTTTGTGAACATAATCAGGACGAGAACACGCGTGCCATGGTCTACTTTCTGCATCACGCCACCAGTCTGGGCATGGAGCTGCCCGTCTGGATTGCGCGCTTCGAGCAGGAGCGCATGATAAAGTGAGTACACACGAATTGAGTGAAAATGTTCAAAGTTTGAAAATATGAAATAAGTAATCAAGTAAAATGCCTTGACTTAATTATCGGCCGTGGCTGTTGCGCTACTAATGAGAGCGCCCGCTCTTGCATTTCGTTTTGGCCACGTTGCAGACAGCACCTTTGGGGCATTAATTGATTGGCTGCCTTTGTGGCTCGTTGGCGCCGCTTTTTAATTATGTGCATTTTTTGGGCATTGCTTTTTATGTGATAATCTCTTTGAGCAGTTTAATTTAATTAGACGCATCGTTCGTTGGCGTTTGAGCGCATCACGGCGAGTACGTTGAAGTGAAATGGTGGCTGCCTGAATTAGTCAAGCGAGGGTGGAGCAGATGCAGATGCGGTGGGACAGATAGCTTAATTGAATTAGTTTTATCAATTATTATCCTTACTTATTTATGGATATATTCGATGAATAGAAGGCAACACATTATTTTTGTTGTGCGCCACTTAGTTGAATTGAGTGACTGTGTATGTTGTTGTTGTAGTAGGCTTAAATATTTAAAAGCGACGAAGTGTAAAGCTTAAACGTCTTAAACGTTAGACTGCGAACGCACAAATGCAAACAAAAAGCCGCACACACACACACAATGAGTTTAAATAGAAACACACAAATATGTATTTACGTATAGAAGAAAGTATAAAAGTCAAAATATTTGTAGAACAACAAAAACAACATGCATGCAAACAATTTAAAGCCGCAGACAGAGTTTCTCAAGTGTTCTTGTGTGTGTGTGTGGTGAATAAATTTATTATGAATTTCGGAAACGTGCGCTAAACGGATGCGCGTTGCGTATACGCCATGTGAGCCTGGCAACCAGTCAGCCCGTTTAGCGCGCTTCATAAAGTGCGCACAGCGCGTAGCGAATGAAACAAAAGTGCGCCAACGTTGCGTAGCTGCAGCTGTCAGGCTCAGGGAAGTGTTAACACTTTTTTCGCTTTCTTTAAAAGGCTGGATTTGATTGTTTGCTTTTTGTTGTTGTTGTTGTTGTTACTGTTGTTAAAAACGACACGGTTTTATCGTTGTCCTATAAAATGTAAATGAGTCTGTGAGCGTGTCGTACTTCCTGCTTCATGGCCCTGCCAACTTCCTGCGCTAAACACCTTAAGGCCGAATTTGACTTTATTTCCCTTTCGCTTTTGTACTGTTAAATAAAAAATGCTTTCGATCTTTTTGTGTTTTGTATTCCGCGCGCTGCTGACAATACCATTTTCATTACGGTGCAAAATTACTTTAGTTTCTTTGGCTGCTTGTTATCTTTGATTATTGAGCGCGGGGCACATATACAAACACATATATAAGTATGTACATTAGGGCGGGTTAATTTTTTTTTTGATGAAGCGTATAGCAAAAACCTAATCTATAGGTGATTCTGAGAAATTTTGCTCAAGAGACCATAGCTCTAAGTCGGATTTGGAGCCCCCCAAAATTTCAAAATAGATATTTTTTATATATATACATAGAATAATTTAATTAAATTCGCCATAAAATCGGATAGAGTTATAGTAGATTTCTCAATCTGGGCTTGTTTGAAGGGTATTTTTATCACCTTTCAGAATCTGTAAAAAAAGTGTTTTTTTGTTGAAACCTTGAAAATGTTGATTTTTTCAGATCGATTTTCCTACAAAAAGGAGTTCGAAAACAAAAAAATCGATCGTAATAAAAGTTGTTGGAAATTATCTGAACTTTCATAATCTGCAAAAAAAAAAAATTATCGAAAAAAATCGAAGAAAATTCGGAATTCATTAGTTAAAAGTTCATTTTAGGCTATTTTTCGACAAAAAATTCCTAATATGTCTACTAAAAATAAAAAAAAATATTGGTATCAATACAGATTCTGAAAGATGATAAAAATACCTTTCAAACAAGATTGAGAAATCTACTATAACTCTATCCGATTTTATGACGAATTTAATTAAATTATTCTATGTATATATTGAAAAATATCTATTTTGAAATTTTGGGGGGCTCCAAATCCGACTTAGAGCTATGGTCTCTTGAGCAAAATTTCTCAGAATCACCTATAGATTACGTTTTTGCTATACGCTTCATCAAAAAAAATCGTTCCATACAATTTGACCCGCCCTAATGTACATACATATAAACCGTGCGAAAAAAAAAATAAAAAAAATTTTCACACCAAAAAAATCCATATGCGTCTGAAACTAGAGACCAAACATAGTAATACTGCGTACTCAGTTTTTCATTTCTACATCCTTTGTTCTTTTAAAAGGACTTTAAAATTTTGAATTTTTTTGAAAAGTAAGTATGTAGAAACCCAAAATCGCCTTGATCACGTGTCAAAATTTCATAACTCTAACTTTATTAGATCGAAAGTTATTAAAAAAAGGCGGACAAAAATTCGAATTTATTTGAGTATCAGTATTTTAAATAATAAAAAGATACAAAATCAATGAAGCGAGAATAATGAAATTTTGTCACGTGATCAAGGAGATTTTGCGTTTTAACATATATACTTTTCAAGAAAATTCGATGTAAATTTTCAAGGATATAAAGGATTAAAATTTTCAAAGGACCTTTTTCATATCCTTTTCTTACAAATATATAAAAAAATAATTTTATTTAAATTCTTGAGCCTTTCCTCTTTCATTTGATATATATATCGCCATATTCTAACGAGGTTAAGTATTTTTTTTTTATTTTTTATCCCCTTCAAAATTTTGAAGTATTTTTTAGAGGACAAAGGATGTAGAAATAAAAAACTGAGTACGCAGTATTACTATGTGTGGTCTCTAGTTTCACGCCCATATGGATTTTTTCCGGTGTGACAATTTTTTTAATTTTTGTCGCACGGTGTTATTGAGCGCGGGGCACATATCTATACAAACACTTACATATATAAGTCTGTACATATAATATGTATGTACATACTGCTGTTAGTGACACACAGAAGTCAGGTTTAAGGGCCAAAATAGCTGTTTGTAATAAAAAATTTTAGGTGTGAAATATGGTTTTAAATGGCATTCGCCTCGAAAGTTGTATACGAAACCGACGAAATTAAAGTCCTGTGTGCGCCACTGTGTGCTTTTTAAATGAGGTTTTATGAGAAATGGTTTAATTTTTCTGCAGTTTAAAGAAGTTTAAATTGTTAAATGGTTTTGATTTGCCAGTGTAACAAAATTTTATTGAGTTCTAAGAGCAGAAATCTAGTGTGCCATCATAGTCTACAAAATTATAAAAACTGGGTACAAGCTATTTGACTTGTAAATCTTTTCTAAGTATGGTTGGTGCATACACCATGAACTTGTGTTGACCATGAAAACTGATGCCACAACAAAGTAATAATTCCAAGCCAAAACATTTTTATGACATCTTAGTTCTTTCTTTCAGCTCGTTTTTGTGTTCTTTCATACTTTCTGTGTGTTACATATATGACTCGTTCAGTGATGACCATTCTGCCACATGCAGAATCGTATCGTTCGTATACGAATCCAAGGCAACATTGAAGTCGCTGCTACTCGCATAAGCAGAATTGTCATCACTGGACTCGTTCTTTCTGCCTGTGTGTGTGTGTGTGTGTTTAGGTTGCTCCCGCTTTACTGTATCGCCAATTGGAATCTAGGTTACGCATACGCCATGTGTGCCGCTTCACACTACCCGCACACATGTGTGCACAATAACTAAATAACTTGGCATTTATAAGTAATATTATTATTCTGCGTGCCACAACGTAGGCATTTATACAATTTATAGCTTTCGGCAGCGCTTCGCATTCAACTGTGAGAAAAAAAATACGTGAAAAATCTGCCATTGAAAGCTATTATGCTGCTTGATAGCATACAAGAATGAATGGCGTAGAAGGCGATTGAGTTGTGTGCAAAGGCTTTACAAGGAAAAAGTCTTGCAAAAAAAGGGCTTTAGTGCACTTAAAGTATCTCTTCTATAAATATTATAGTTAAAAAAAATTGTTTGTGTACTGTAAATTTGGCAGCCAAATGTTTAGGAAAGGCTGCTCAGAAATTTTAAAAGTATTAGCCAACAACCTCGAATGAGCTGTTGCAGAAGTATTTCAAGTTACACTCTACTTTAGCACGAAGAGCTATTTGGTGCCTCTTTAACCCTTTCGAACCCAAAGTTGCCTGAGAGCAACTTCACCTATTTGTCATCTTATAGCCAAAGCTACGAACAAATTACGAACAAGGCACAAACAAATTAATATTTTTAGAAGTTAATTCAAAGCAAATTACAAAAAATTTACTGTTATACCCAAAATAATCTCCAATAATTTGCAGCGATATCAGGGAAAGTTTGTGTTCTAATTGAAGTCTACGAATTGGGCGCGTTTGATCAAAACCCTGTTTTTTTTAAATAATGGTTAAATAAAATCAAAAAGTGATAATTTTGTATTTTTCCATATATATTAGATAATTTTTCTGTAGATTGATACAAAATTTATTTAACCCGTTTTAAGCTAAAATTGTTCAAAAGTAAACTAGCTCTAGAACTCTAACAAATAGGCGTGGTGACTTCAAATGTCGTGTGCACACGAAAGTGTTTCATGATTAAAATACCAAAAACTAGTAGCGAGACACAGGGTAAAATTTGGGGTCGAAAGGGTTAAACGACTTCTGTCGTAGCTTTATGGAAAAGAGGAAGAAAATCCCATTCACTTTCTATGAACTTGTGCTGCTTTATTCATACGAAGAATGAACTACCTGGGCAACTACTTCCAAGATGAGACTATTTGCTATCAACTAAGCTTCTTGAGTAGCTCAAAGACTATTCGCTCTCTACTAAGCTGTGTAAGACGCTCAAACTGGTTCAATGAGTGAGCGGTCTGCTTGACTGCTTGTGGTATCATAATGAACGTTCTTTGCCTTAGTGGGCTCCGCTTTTCTACCTGCCTGCATTTTAATTTCTAAACAAGTTAATAAATCAGCTTAGAATGACTTTTTTGCCATTGCATTAAATAATTTCAATTCTGTTTGAAATCTGCATTATTTGCCATTAGATGTAATAAATAAAAATATTTCAAAATAATGTCTCTTCTCTCTCTCTGAATTAAATTTTTGTATTATTTGCCACTACATTGAAAAATTTCTATGTATTTAAAAAAATTTTTCTTCCTTACAGATTCATTGACATACCCATTGAGTCATGCGGCCGTTCATCGCCATTACGTGTTGCCTTACAGGCGAGTGCGCCTGACTTGCTGCTAATATTATTAAGGTAAGCGCCTTATTGACGCAAACGAAAATCACCGCAACGACAGTGCCAAAAGCCGACACGAATCACTGCCTGGCAACAGCAAAAAGTTATTTAAATTATGAATAGTCACTCAAATTGCCAGTAACTGCAACAAGTTATTTAAAAGTTATTGAAATGAAATGTGTAAAATTACACAGCAATTACACGGTCTTTGGTTAAACTCATTGACGACGCATAGTTTCACGTGACACGTGCCATGTGAGCGTCGCTGAAGTGCAACGGCGACTCGACTCGATTGTGTAATGGAGTGGCACAAAAGAATGCACGCTCAAGTTATCAAAATAATACGTTTGACTGCACACAGCGCAGCAATGAGCATGGAGAAAATATTTTTCGAATATTAGAGCAAAAATCGACGGCACAGACAGGATGCCCACCGGCACGAGGGAAGCATTGAACATGTAGGAAAAGTGAAAATAAACAGAAAGAGAAAAAGTACAGCAGCCTTGAAGCGATGCCGTCGAGCGAGGTGCAAAGGGGGCACGAGGGCGCGGCAGATAGTAGAAAGGAAAGAAGGAAAACAATGCAGTCACATGTAAAGATGAAAGCGAGTTGGCAACGCTATTAAATTTTAAAGTTGCTTTGGAAATTTTCAAACAGACTTCAAAAAGTCTCACCGACGTGCTGCCAAGTCACAGCTGCAAAAGTGAAAAAATCAACAAATATCGCAAGTCAAGTAGTATGAAATGTTTTTTGGCAAATATTCAGAAGCAAAAGTCAACGTCAGCGTTTTGTTAACCCTTTCGCTGTTTTGTTGCCATATGGCAACATGCTACTTTGTGGACGTCTGCGACCTCTATGGTTGCAAGAATAAATTTTTTTGTTGGTATTTAGAATAGCTTGAAGCTTTAGGAAAAATATGAAATTAATAAACTGAATATTTAAGTTTAAAGAAGAGAAGTATACACGTTTTTTAATGGTATATCTTGACATAGTAAAGGAAGAAGAAGCAGACAAAATTAGAGAACTTTTTAATTTGAAGTTTTCTTCCAATTTAGATACTTTTTTTTTTAATTTTGGCTGAAGTAAATGAAAAAATATTCAAATTTGTGTTATGCGTAAAAAGTTGTATGTTTAAGTCATTATTACAGCCACAACGATGTGGTTGCTCTCATAGAAAAACACTCTAAAATACAGGGTCCGAGTATAAAAATTAAAAAATTTCTTATGGAATGTTGCTAATATAACCACATAGAAGCCTAAGACGTAAAATTTAAAATTTAAGCTTTCCCCAGTAAAAACCTGTAGCGAAAGGGTTAAGCGATTTGTATTGTAAAAAAATATATACTATACATATATATTTATTTATAGGAATGCATCGAGCTTTGTTGCATGCAATTTGCTATCTGAAAATAAGAAATTCTTATATTTATAGCAACAAAATTAAAACATTTTCCACGATTGATTGCACTCGCAACAACTCAAGAAGCAAAACAAATAAAGCAAATGTAAATTTTTTTCCACCCAATTGATTGTAGCCAAAAATTTATGCGCGTAGTTACTTGCAACTAGGTTGCAGTGTCGTTGTTGTCAAGGCGCCAAGTGAGATGCAAGTTGACCTTATAACAAAAATAACAATAAAAAACTGCAAATTTCCAGCACACGGCACAACTTTTTCCATTGTGTCAATGCAGGAAATGGCAATTTTTATCAGTGAGCGATTTAACTGCGTTCCAACAATTGTTTCTTTTTATGGTCATTTTGTATGCTGGCGCCGCTTTGTTGTAATTTAGCTGCAACTTGCGTTCACGCAAATTTTGTGTGTCTGTGTGTTTGTGTGTGTGACATGCGGCATGCGGCGATCGAGCGAAATTGCGTCGTCGACGCCAAGTTGGCCAGCGCAGCACAATTTCGTAATCAAAAACATCTTAAGTTCGTTTCGTGTTTATTGCATTGCTTACTGTTATTCCGGCGCGCAATACGTGGCAACATTGAATTATGGCCGTAATTGTGTTGGTTAATGGCGGCCGCCATGCACAAGAACCACTTTTCTATATTGTTGTGTGGGCGAAAAGCGAACCGAAATACTTCCAGAAATTTGCATAAATACCTTATGTGCGCTTTGTGTGTGTGTGTGTGTTTAAGTGTTTGTGTGTTGCAAATACATTTTGAAGTGTTCCATTTTTTGGCAGTGGCAGCAATATGGCCGGCGAGTGTGACGCAACAATGCTGGCAGCCGTATCGCTGTCAACTTGGTGTCTGTTTTTTTGTGTGGCTTCTACAGTGTAAATTTACACTGTGTGTATGTGTGTTTAAAGTATTTGCCTGCTGGGCATTTAGGCGCCATAAATTGTCACACACACACACACACACACTTGTCCGCCCTCACATTTTTTCCTGTTCGAAATTGTAGCCAAGGAAGCGCTGTACTTGAACACGTTGCTTGTGACTACGTCTCGTTTTATGTTCTGACAGCTTCTGGCAGCGTTTAGGGTTGGCCTACGCTATGAGCAGTTATTGCCAAATTTGCATGTCATAAAATGCATAAACACTGGTCCAACAGCGATCGAGCTTTAGCCACTTTGCAATTGGATTTGCAGATTGTTTATGACATAAGATTTTAAAAGCAGTAGAAAATGATTTAAATTTCATTTAAAAATATTGAAATTGTCATCTAAATGATTTCATTCCAAAAAAATGTGTCTGTCAGAATGCAATAAAATTATTTTTGCATTAAAAAATGATGGCGTTGTGGCTTGAAAAATATGTCCGTCAGAATGCAATAAAATTAATTTTGCATGAAAATTTCAGTGCTATCGCGCACTCACACAATATTCAACTCACATGAAAATAAATTCACTGATGGAAAAATTCAAGAAAAACAATTTATGAATATTTAGTTACTGGCAAAGTTCACACAAACACACATAACTCAGTGCATGTTTGTTATTGAATACACTGGACAACAGCATGTCTGTTGCATGGAGTTTTTTACATGAATCTGAATCGTTTTTCTACGCTGTTTTCAAAACCATACTCCGTTTTTATGTAACAGCTCTCTCTTTCGCAAAAAATGGGCGTGTCACTTTTTCGAATTTTCCTCGGCTTTTTTCTCGTTTTCGACTGTAATTTCTGAACCAATAATCCTATCGACATTTTTATATAGTTGCACTAACAACATCTCACGCCATCTTTTCTGACATTAATCAATTTTATGCGTTCTAAATTAACGTTGTATTAAGGTTTCAAAATAGGAAAATATTGAAATTCAAGGCGTTTTTTCTGATGGCGAAAATTGTACAGATGTTTCATAAATCAAGTTACGAAGTATATGAATATCTTAAGAAGAAACATCAAGCAATACAACACAGCCAAATTATTTGGCGGAATACACATTCGCATCGAAATAATAGCAAAAATATACCATAGCCATTTTCATCACTTTTCATACATTTTCCTTAAAAAATTAAGAGCCTAAAAATATGCAAAGTTTTTAATTTTTTTTGTTTCGAGCAATTCAAAATATTTTTGTTTTTTGCTTGTATTTCAGAATATAAATGCAACATATAAAAGAGCATATTTTGAGGCCCCTAATTTTTTATGGAAAAAGTATGAAAAGTGATGAAAATGACTATGGTACATTTTTGCTATTATTTTGATGCGAATGTGAATTCCGCCAAATAATTTGGCTGTGTTGTATTGCTTGATGTGTCGGCTTGCATTATACACCTAACTCGTTAATTGATTTACAAAAAATGTGTATGTTTTTGACCATCAAAGAAAACGCCTTAAAATACCATATTTTCCGACTTTGAGGTCCAATTACCGTAGAATTTTAAAACTTATAAAAATAAATTACATCGGAAAAGAAGCCGTGCGGTGTTGTTAATGCTATCGCATTGAATATCATGTCAATCGGTTTTTTGGTTTCGAAATTACAATCAAAAATATGGAAAAAGTAGAGGAAAAACTGAAAAAATGACACGGTACCTATAACTTACTAACTAGAGCTGTTAGAAAAAATCTGAAGATAAATTCGAAATCAGCGCACCCAAATTAGTAAGAAACAATAAAAAAAAACCCCATGCAACAGAAAAAAGTGTATTTTTGTTGTGCTGTGATATTTTTGAAAATTAACAATAAACTTTATGAACTCAGTGGTGCATCATAAATGATAACAAAAAAAACAACTTTTATGGCAACAATAATGCGTGCTGCTTTATTGCGCTTTCTGTGTGCGTGTGTGTAGGTAAATTAACACCCGCCATTACTTTTGCAGCAATTCGACAGTTAGATAAACAAGCAACGGCAATAACAATGCGGCCTTTTATAGCAACAACTAAAGTAAATACACATATTAAATACTCGCATAAAGCGCACCGTTACTTATTCGGAAGTTGCAAGTGGGAGGATCGTCTTAGTAAAAAAAACACAGCCAGCTACAGAATGTGTTTTGTTTTTGTTGGCAAGACCCGTGGCGTACTAGGGACAAACAGTTTATATACATATATACAAGTTTATATACAAACTAACGTATAAGGAGAAATATATAAATGAAGACAAGACTCCGATTGTCGTAGCTTTTTGGTTTTTTCTTTTAATATTCAAATCAGTGCAGCGTGGGTTATTCCTATTAAGGAATTTTTAGAGCAAGGATTTAGAGGTTAGAAGATAAGGTTTTCAAAGGAAAGGTTATGGATACTTGACTTGAATTCATGAAGGTCACATATGATGGAAGATTTCACAATCGTGGAGTACTTCTTCTGTTATGTTTAGTGCGTTGGAACACTGTGTGAACGTAGAATTCATGATTGAACCGGTTGCTCGGTGTCCGAAATAATAGAATTCGATTGCTCATCTCATAGCCTTTGAACAGTTATCAAAATAGTTATAATTAAAGTTCAGTAATTTTTTTTCGATACCTTATTTATTTAAAGCTATCGTGGAAGCATCTCTTCGATGCTGTTGCTTCTTGTTCGGCGGTCTCGAGATTCAATTTTTCATTCTTGCTTTAGGTTTAGCCTTGATCGAACCTAACATACAGCTTTCTTTTTGTTTGAAGATTTTGACCTGACTTCTCGCATCTTTGTCCTCTAAAGAAAAATGCACAGTCTTGAGTCTTTAGAGCCTCATGAAAACTGTTACCCGATATGGTGGAAACCTTTCATATGCATCTTGAAATTCATTCAACACCGTGCAACAAAAATTAAAAAAAATTTTTCACACCGCAAAAAATCCATATGGGCGTGAAACTAGAGACCAAACATAGTAATACTGCGTACTCAGTTTTTCATGTATATATCCTTTATCATTCTAAAAGGACTTCAAAATTTTGAAGGGGATAAAAAATTAAAAAAAATATAAAAAATACTTAACCTCGTTAGAATATGTATATCAAATGAAAGAGGAAAGGCTCAAGAATTTAAATAAAATTGATTTTTTATTTATTTGTAAAAAAGGATATGAAAAAAGTCCTTTGAAAATTTTAATCCTTTATATCCTTGAAAATTTTCATCGAAATTTCGTTTCATTGATTTTGTATCTTTTTATTATTTAAAATACTGATACTCAAATAAATTAGAATTTGTGTACTTCATTAGAATTGCAGCTTCCGCCTTTTTTTTAATAACTTTCGAACCAATAAAGTTAGAGTAATGAAATTTTGACACGTGATCAAAGAGATTTTGGGGTTTAACATACTTACTTTTCAAGAAAATTCTATATAAATTTTCAAGGATATAAAGGATTACAATTTTCAAAGAACTTTTTTCATATCCTTTTTTTACAAATAGAGATAAAAGATAAATTTTATTTAAATTCTTGAGCCTTTCCTCTTTCATTTGATATACATATCGCCATATTCTAACGAGGTTAAGTATTTTTTATATTTTTTTTATTTTTTATCCCCTTCAAAATTTTGAAGTCCTTTTAAAAGGACAAAGAATGTAGAAATGAAAAACTGAATACGCAGTATTACTACGTCTGATTTCTAGTTTCACATTCTGATTTCTAGTGTCGCACGGTGTAATAAAACTGCAAAAGCTTTGCAACTAATTGAAATCTGCATTTGATGAAATCACATCTTCAGCACATTTTTTTACTCAATAGAGTCATTTGTTCAATAAATAAACATTTTGCAGTCCACTTCTACATTCATAGTACAAGTATCTCCTAAACAAAGTTTTCTTCTCCTTACTCCCATCACTTCTGTTCCTACTTATTGCAACTATTTTCACTATTCACATTGTTCCAATTCAAGTTTTACTAGTCATTTTACTAGTTTGTTTCTGATAATTTTTTCTCTATCTGCAACTTTCAACTCAACACACCTTCACCTCTTCTCAGTCCCCTTCAAACTTTGCCATTCTATTTTTTATTATTTCTCTTGCATATTCTGCACTTTTATGTGCCATTACACTGTGCCAATGCTTTTACACTTTTTTATATAAATAAAAACAACAACTCATACAATTACAACTAGAAACGAACAGAGCAGCGCTTTGCTTTGCTTGTTGGTTGGATTGTTGTTGTTTAGATTCAATTGAAATGATTTTTTTATTATTAGACTTTGTCATCGACTGTATGTGGGTCGTTTCTATTTTACTTGCAGATACGGCGCCAATCCAAATCCACCGGATGGCGGAGCATCTGTGGTGCTGGCACTGCTCGACAAGCTGACAGAGAACGGTCGTAATTACGTTTTCCAGAATGTGTCGTGCTTGCAAATTTTACTACGGAACATTCCCATGATTGAGATGCCATACAAGGTGAGTGCATATAACACACACACACACACACACACTCTTCTGTCGGTTTCATGTGTGTGTGTGTGTGCACTGTTGTACCACGCCATGAGGTGTGAAAGTTTAAAGGTGCTGCTGCCAGGTTGGCGTTTCTACTAAGTATTGAAGGCTCAGGCAGCTGGAGCACAGCTTGAAGCAATAAGTAGAGTGAGGGAGAGACAGCGCACATCGCGGTTTTTACTTGGCTAAAAGTGTAGCATACTGGCGGGCGTTGGCCGCCGGCGTGGCGCTGAGCGCTAAAAGCAATGGCAGCCAAATTGCAGGTTGCGGCTGGGTATGACGCCTGCAACAGAATGGAATTTCGTTACGCTGTGGTTGTCAGTTACAGCTGCTGACAGCCGTTGCAGATAGCAGCAGGAATAGCTGAGCGAAATGTCAGCGACAGCGCTAAAACTTTGCGACAATGCCAACGGGCCATAGGCAACCGGATGCACACTAACACTATACGAATTTTTTGTTTTTCCTTATAATTGAATTATAAAAGCTGCATACACACACACACATACATTGTATCGTCTTTTTAGCCTCAACTGTGTTGGCAAATTAATTATTTTACCTTTCATTTCATGCTCGTGCGCTCGACTCACCTACTTATTCAATACAATAACAACAACAACAACAATAACAATGACGAAAAAGCCAATTATCTACAGCGTCCGGAGGGAGATGTTCTTCGAGAAGTATGGTCGCCTTTTAATTGATAAGATCATAACGAAGGAACAGGTGTACGGCGTAATGTCACTGCGGCATCTGTGTCGGTAAGTAGGCGACAGCGGCGCTGAGTTTGTGGTCCTTCAGTTTTGGTTATAATATTAATTTTGTAATTGAATTCTGCCAAATAGCAAAGGTGAGAGCTGATGTATTTAATAATTTGCCATAAATATACTTTATCGATAAACGAGCACTAATTGCAAGGCGGTGAAAATTGGTGCAGAAAATAGTTTAAAAATTAATGCAAAGAAGAAAGAAGAACCAACAAGCAGATATCTAATAATTGTTAGTTTTTTCTGCAGTTGAGAAGTTGGATTGGAAAAAGCAGCAGCAAGTTTATTGTTTTTTTTGCTCAATGAGCGGATATGCAAAACTTTGAGGTTGAAGTCGTGGGGTTTCAGCCAGTTTTACGTTTAGATTTTTTTAATGAAAAAGTTTGATCAATCAGAAAAGAAGAAAACTGATTGTGTAAAAGAGAAGAATAGAAAAATGCTAGAATTAAAAGTCATTTTCAACAAAGTTGTGTACAAGTCTGTTGAACTAGCAGAGGCAGACAGCTTTGCATGCAAGTCTGAAGAAACAAAATCACGTTTCTCGTAACCCTTTGTTGATCCTGTTAAAATTTGATTTTCAAAAAAATTAAAAACATTTGTCAAATTTTTTTATTTGAAGCACTTTTATCAAGTTCGAAGTTTATTCATGTGTTTTCACTGTTTCTCTACACAAACTTTTAACTCATCAAATTTCGATTTTCTTAAAAATTAAAAATGCATGTTGAATTATTTCTCATTTGAAGTGGTTCTACTGAAGTCAAAAACCCATTAAATCATATTTTTTATACAAATTTTCAAACCAACGTTGACCCTATTGGATGTAGATGTATGTTTTCTTGATTTTCGAAAATATTAAAAATGTCAACACGCATTTTTAATATTTTCGAAAATTGAACTGAATTATTTCTCATTTGAAGTGGTTTCCTTAACTTTGAAGTAAAAAATCCCATTAAATCATGGTTTCCTTTAAAAACCTTTAACCCATTGTTGGCCCTGTCAGATTTTTATGTTTGCTTTGTTGACTTTCGAAAATAATAAAAATAACTGTAACAGGTAACCTGTTGAATTTTTTCTCATTTGAAGTGGATTCATTAAGTTTGAAGCAAAAATTCCCATTAAATCGCGTTTCTTTTTTAAACCCTTTGTTGACTTCGTCTGATTTTGATGTTTTATTCCTTGATTTTCAAAAATATTAAAAATGCGTGTTGAATTATTTCTCATTTGAAGTGGTTCTACTAAGTTTGAAGTCAAAAGCCCATTAAATCACGTTTCCCTTTACAAACTTTCAGCTCAACGTTGATCCCGTCAGATTTTGATGTTTGTTTTCTTGATTTTCGAAAATATTAAAAATACCTGTTAAATTCTTTCTCATTTGAAGTGGTTTTATTAAGTTTGAAGTAAAAAATCCCATTAAATCATGTTTTCCTTTACAAACTTTTAACCCATCGCTGATCCCGTCAGATTTTGACGTTTGCTTTCTTGATTTTCGAAAAAAATAAAAATGCATGTTGAATCCTTTCTTATTTGAAGTGGTTGTACTAAGTTTGAAGTCAAAAATCCCATTAAATCATGTTTTCCTTTACAAACTTTCAACCCATCGCTGATCCCGTCAGATTTTGATGTTTGCTTTCTTGATTTTCGAAAAAATTAAAAATGCATCTTGAATTACCTATTTTTCATTTGAAGTGGTTTCATTAAGTTTGAAGCCAAAAATCCATTAAATTTCTTTAAACAAACTTTCAACCCATCGTTGATCCCATCGGATTTTGATGTTTGTTTTCTTAAATTTCAAAAGAATTCAAAATGTGTGTTGCATTATTTCTCATTTGAAGTTGTTGACTATGTTTTAAGTCAAAAACCCATTAAATCGTCTTGTTTTATGCAAAATTTTAACTCATTGTTGGCTTCGCCCGATTTGGATGTTTTCTTTCTTGATTTTCGAAAATAATAAAAATCCGTATTGAATTATTTCTCATTTGAAGTTGTTTTACTATGTTTGAAGTCAAAAACCCATTGAATCGTATTTCTTTATACACATTTTTCACCCATTGTTGACCCCATCAGACTTGGATTTTAAAAAAAATGAAAAACACGTATCTAATTATTTTCAATTTTAAGTGTTTTCACAAATTTTGAAATCAATAGACCCATGAGTTCATGTTTTTTTCATAGTATTCCCGTAAATGGGTTCTTAACCCATTGTTTGTTATACTTTGACTTTCATAAAACTGAAAAATAGGTGTTGAACTATTTTGATTTGAATTATTTGTAGGAAGTCTGAAATTATAGAGTCCATTAAATTACGTTTCTTCATATGACACATTAACCCTTGAGGCCCCAAATTTTTAAAATTTCCTGACTATCGGAGGTTCATTGTTTAAAATCTACCTATGATTAAAATTTTAAGTTTCCAGCTTCAACGGTGAACTGATGATGAATTAGTCAGTCATTCAGTCAGGACAAAGGATTATATGAACAGAGATAAATTCGACTAATCAGATCGACTATTTCAATTTTCATTCGAAGTTGCAATGTTGATACATTAATGATTGATACCAGACTGATAACTCACTGACTGATGTATTAAGACTTCTATGCCCGTCGACTAGAAGTGCAACTACAATCGCAGTTGAACTTTCAAATTAATCAAATCTAACTAAACCTAATCTAACCTAATCTAGACTTTGATATACATTAAGCCCGAAAAATTCACATTTGATTATGGAAAAGAAACATTTTGCAGCTGCAAATTCCTCTCCCCGGAAATCCACCCCGGGACATTGAAATGTTCTAACCAAAATCTTCATCAGAGGTGATGATTTATTTGAATTTGCTTTGAGCTATGAGCCAAAAAAAAAAAAACGTTAAATACAATTCAAGAAAAACCTTATTGATTACTTCCTACACATCTAAACTAATTATCCCAAAAAAAATTCTAATTGATTCATCCATTCACCACCGCACTTTTCATTGCTTTCACAGCGCAACAATTGTGGCCCAAAACCAGGAACCAATTATGGTTAGTGAATCAATTGTGCTGCATCATCAAGCACTTAGTTAGTGGACGTTGATTTGAAATCGCCAGCAATGGCGATTGGACTGCGCCACATGGCTGCTGTCAATATTAATTAACTGTCAGATTTCGGTTATTAATCTCTTCGCTGTGCGGCTCACAATGCCAACACGAACGACAACCTAAACGTCTAAGCCAACGTCACTGCCAATGTCACGACCACGCCGAGTCATGTCAAGTCAGGACTTTATTGAATTAGTGCGACCAAGCGGCAGCTCCATTTACTTTGTGCTTTCTTCTCGGGCGCAGGCAAGGCCGATAATTTCCGCATAGTGTCTTTGATTGTCGGTCGTCTTTTGCAGAAAAGAAAACTCGCCAAGGAAATGTACGAAATTGTTAGTAAAGTTGGCCCAATGTGGCATATAAAATGTTAGTGTGGCCGAGTGCAATGACCAGCCGGTTTTATGGTCTGCTTTGGCTGTGTTGTTGTTGTTGTTGTTGGTCGTATGTCGTGGCCATATTGTAATCGCTGATGTAGCGCAACAACAACAACTACATCATGTTTTCATGTCGTTAATGCTGTCATCGCCGCCAACGGCTGAGGATATCAACGATCAGGAGCAGCTGTTTTACGTTGTGTCATCTCAATTGTTTCAATGCGTGAATGTGTGTGTGTGTGTGTGTGTGTGTGTGTGTGTGTGTGTGTGTGTGTGTGTGTGTGTGTGTGTGAGTGTGTGACTGCTCAAACAGCCAGCAGTAGTGGACAGTGGCTTAAGTTTGGCGTTTACATGTGCAGTGAGCGTGGAATTAACTTAATGCGGATTTTTTGCTAATTCAGACCAAATATAATTGAATAAAATTCATTCAAAGTTGAACGCATATAAAATAACGAAAATGGAATCAAATGCAGATTTCTGGTTAATTCAGATAATAGAGTTAAAATATTTAAGAAAAGTTTGGCGCATATAAAAGCACGAAAATTGGACTAAAATGATGACAAAAAAATTGTAAATCGCATAGTTCAAAAATATTAATTAAATAACTAACAAATAACAAAAATAAAAAAGTTTCAGTTACTTACTACACTTAATGTATTTTATTCTAAATAAATAAAATAAAATAAAATAATACAAACAAATGAAATAAATCAACAATAAAAAAAATTCCACTTTCATGCAAAATAGAAAAAAAAATCAACGAAGCTTAAATTTTCAGTTTGTAATCGATAGTATTATAAAACAAATTCAAAAAGTTCTAAATTTTAAATTTATAATTCAACTAACAATAAAAATAATTAAATAAAAATAAAATAAAAAAATTTAAATTAAAAAAATCAAATTAAAAATCAGATAAAAAAAAATATTTACTAAAAAATTTTTATTTATAATTCAAACAAATTTAAAACTAAATTAAAAAAACTATTAACTATTTAAAACTAAATTAAAAACTAATTAAAATTAAATTAATTAAAACAAATTTAAATATCGTTTAGTTAAAAACATTATCAATAAAAATTTAATTAAACATTTTCAGTTCGTAGTTCAAACAAATTTAAATATCGTTTGGTTAAGAAATTCAAAAATAATTTAAAAAAATAACAAATTTAGTTTTAATAGTTAAAAAAATTATCAATAAAAAAATGAATTAAAAATTTTCAGTTTGTAACTCAAACCAATTTAAATATCGTTTGGTGAAAAAATTCAAGAATAATTAAAAAAAAGAAATTTTCAGTTTAGTAAAAAAATCCTATCGTTTAAAAAATCGTTATAGTTAAAAAAATCTACAATAATACAAAAAATACAAATTTTCAGTTTGTAATCCAAACAAATTTAAATTTAATTTAAGTTTGTAATCCAAACAAATTTAGTTAACGTTTTCTTAAAAAGTTCTACAATAATATGTAAAAAAAAAAAAAAAAATTTTCCGTTTGTAATTGTAACAAACTAAAATATTGTTCAGTTAAAAAATTCTACAATAATAAAAAAGAAATTAAAAACTTTCAGTTTACAATCCAAACAAATATAAATATCGTTTAGTTAAAAAACTACAATAATAACACAAAAATTAAAAATTTTCAACTTGTAATCCAAATAAATTGAAATATTTTCTACTTAAAAAATGCAATACTAATAAAAAAATTAACATTTTCAATTTGTAATCCAAACAAATTTGAATATCGTTGAGTTAAAAAAATTCTACAATAATAAAACAAAAAATAAAAATTTTCAGTTTGTAAAAAATTCAACAAAAATTAAAAAAGTTAAAAATTTTCAGTTTGTAATTCACACAAATTTTAATATTACTTAATTAAAAAATGAAAAAAAAATTAAGCAAAAAAATTAAAATTTTCAGTTTGCTATCTAAACAAACTTAAATATTATTTAGTTTAAAAAATTCGAATTCACTAATAAAAATGAATTCAAAATTTCCAGTTTGTAATTCAAACAAATTTAAATATCGTTTAGTCAAGAAATTGAACAACTAGAAAAATTCGAGACAAATTTAATTATTATTCCAAACAAGTTTAAGTATAGTTTAGTTTAAAATTTAAGAATAATTAAAAAAAATTGAAACCCCTTCCGTTTGTAATTTAAGGACATTAAAAAAAAATCATCAATAATTAAAAAAAATAACAATTCTTTAGTTTGCAATCCAAGCAATTTCAAACATCGCATTTAAAAAATTAAACAAAAATGAAAACAAATATAAATTATTATAATAGTTTATAATCCAACCAACTTCAAGCTCACCATCTATAAAATAACATGAAAGGAATTAAAACCATTTATGTAATTTCTTTTTCTCACTTTGAAAGTCTTTAAGCGATCCCTTCTAGTGTCATGCCCGGTTTCAGCTCCTCTAGAACCACACCAACGATATATTCACATTCGAGTTCATGTGTTAAAAAACAATTTCTCTGACTCATCAAAATTGCTAACAAACTAACTATCACACCCCCCTAACAACAACAACAACAACAATAACAGCAGCACAAACAATGTCACAAGTGTCACTTCATTATACAAATATGGACTATTGATGTCTGTCCACGTGCGTACCTTCACCTTATCGTAAGCCAAGCGTTTAATAATGTGGCTCATATGACAAATGACCTTTTTTCCTTAAAAAACAAACTAAAAAAAAAATGCGCAGCAGTGCGGGTAGTGCTCAGTATACGAACAAGAACAAGCATTGTCGCCGCAACTATCACACAACGCCGGCAATAGTTGCAACAACAACAGCAACAGCGAACTGTCAAGTGTGTGCTAACAGCTTAAACTTTATCGATGATTTATGTTCGCCCGCACATTAAGCATAATAATTTGTCTTATTCAGCAAAACAGAAAATAAAACAGAGATTGCAATAAAATAAAACGAAGCATAGGAAAAGGCGAGCAAGCAATAAAAAAATTGTAGTGGGGTTTGTGTGGGCGTTGGTTGGTGTCGTTGCTTGGTCTGACAGCAGTTGGAAAAGCTGGAGCTGGGGTCAGCCATTGAGGCGGCCTCTCGAATTTTTATTAGAATATCAGAAATAAAGAACACAATTTGTTTAAAGAAAACACCGGAGGGAGTTTTTAAGACAGGCGAAGGTTGCTCAATCGAAATTAGAATAAATTGAATTGAAAGTTAAAGTTGGGGTGGGGGAGAAAATTGAATGGAATCAGCAGAGTCTGAGATTGAAAGTTGGTAATTGAAAATATACATATTTAGATTTTTTTTTTTGAACTTCAACATTCAGTGCCACCAGAATAGTTTCACTTTTTTCCAAAGAAAATGGAGTAGTGGTCTTACAAAATATAGTTGGAACTTACTTTTTGATGTTAAGATGTAACTGAATCTTGGTTCAGTTTATAATAAATTTTAAAATAATTTTTTGAGAAATAAAAAATTCCAGCAGATTTGGCATATATTCATTCCATTTTAAATTTCACAGCAAGCAATCAAAATGAAAACAAGAAAACTGAAACTTTAATGGCAAAAAGTCGGTGCAAATTTTTCCGCCATGGCAGCTGAATCTCTTCAGTTTGCCATTCTTTAGAGATTTTGGTGAATTGTACGCTTGAAGGAAATATTAAATGAGTGTCAAATAGTTTATGAAGAGAATGCACCATTTCTAGTGACTATCTCAAAGTGATTCTGCAGCTTTAAAACCGGCCATTCTTCTGTGAAGAATGAATCCTGCAAAAGTCGCTCAAAATTTTGGACTGATGATGTTAGCATTGCTCTGGTAAAGTTTAAAATTGATAAAGATTCAAGATTGAACCGAAAAATGATTGCTGAAGAACTTTGCTTGAAATCAATGGCTGTGTTGCACATATAAAGTAATCATATTGGATACATAAAGAAATCAGAACAATGGGTTCCTTGAATTTTAACTGAGATTGAAAAAGGGAGCTTGTATGTTTTGCTTAATATTTTCTTTTTTAAAAATTTGAAAATCCAGTACTTTCAATAATATTTAACTAGTCGATGAAGCAACCAACCATTTTGCTCGATCATATTTTGCCTTTTTAAGGTATAATTCCATTCATTCATCATAGTTCTTCTAAGGTTTTTAAATTAAAAACTCTATCAAAGTAGGTTTCTCTCTTAAAATCCACTAAGCAACATTAGATGAAATAAATAATAGAAAACAGACAATGATGGAACAACATCTCAGCTTCCGCAATTTTTTCTTCTAAAGTTTTTAGATGAAACACTATCAAAGTGGGTTTCACAGGCCTCACCTGAAATCAACTACACAATACTAAAAGATTTCTGGAGTAAATAAAATAAATGGTAGAACACTGATACAAGAGTGCAGCACATCTTTACAGCTCCTCAATTTTTTCACTTTTCATTCACCATAATTATCCCCTTTAAAAATTACCCAATTTTACAGTTTTCAGTGAATTTAATTTTGTGAAATCCAATTGTCAAGCTGATCTTTGAAGCAACTTTCAATAATTTTTGCATTTTTTAAAATGGTTTGATGATGCAAAGATCAAAAAGCAAGTTGAGGCTACACTTGATTGGCTCATATATCAACAACTTTTTGCATGATTTAATCGATTAAGCATTGATTTTTTCACTCGGAGTTAAATAAATTCTGATGAAACTTTAGAATTTTCTCTACAACAGCAACAAGTTGGCTATCTTTGACAGTTTTTTTAAATAACAATTTTTGATTTTCTGTGAAAATCGTAACTGGGTATTTATGACTTAACTCCACATCTCCAAACTAAAAACTTATGAACTCCAAGTGAAGAAATCTATCTGTCTATCTATTTCAGTAAAAAATTTACCAAATTCAGAAATTGTTTTTTAAACAAAAATATCCAAAACAGAATCGAACAAACTAATATTGAATGAGAGCAGAGAATGAATATGCAGAAACCTTGTAGATTTTCTCGCATGCAACAAAAAATTTGCAAAATGCGCAGTTTTGCATTATTTAACTAAATCTTTGTTTTAAAATATCTTTTCATTGATTGTAGAACCTTTTTCATGTTTATTCTTTAACCTTTGAAGAGCACACTGGGTCATGTAAGGTCATACTTCTACTTTAACCAAAGCCTGTGTTTCCCGCGAATTGTTTAAGTATTCTACAAACTTTAGATTTACCTAAAAAATTTACAAAATACTAAAACAATGTATAAAGTAAACCGGTTTTTTTTTTTGAAAAGGTTCAATAGCTGTGAAATTAAAGGCGATTAAAAGGGAACAGGAAAAATAGATGTGTTCGCCAAAGGTTATTTATTTATTTTTATTTGTTTATTTTATTTATATAAGAACAGAAGGAACAGAAGAAGAAGGTACAGTGTGAGATTCAGGTCTCTTAATTCCACTTCAACAAAGAGGAAAGCTTACAATAATTTATGCTTAAACAATCACAAGCAAACAAATAGGCAGAAGAGTGTTCAGAAAATTGTAGAATTTAGTGGCAAAGCGGACGCTATTAGAATTTTAAAAGCCATTTTATAAACATTCAAAGTTTTAATAGTGTTTTTGTTCTTGATTATTTTTAAGAATTTAATTATTTAAATAATATATTTTTATTTAATTTATTACAATTTAATTATTTTAATAATTATTTATTTAATTACTTATAGTTTAATGGGTTTTTACTTTTAGTTATTTGTTCTTGATTATTGTTAAGCATTTAATTATTTAAATAATTAATTTTTTAATTTATTATGATTTAATTATTTAAATAATAATTTATTTTATTTCTTATTACTTATTTAAGTATTTAATTATTTAAATATTTAATTTTTTAATTTATTATGATTAATTATTTCAATATTTCTTTATTTAATTACTTTTAGTTTAATGGTTTTTTTAGTTATTTGTTCTTGATTATTTTAAAGCATTTAATTATTTTAATAAATAATTTTTTAATTCACTATTTTTTAATTATTTCAATAATTATTTATTTTATTTCTTGTTACTTTTTTAAGTATTTAATTATTTAAATATTTAATTTTTTAATTTATTATGATTTAATTATTTCAATATTTCTTTATTTAATTACTTTTAGTTTAATGGTTTTTCTTTTCGTTATTTGTTCTTGATTATTTTAAGGCATTTAATTATTTAAATAATAAATTTTTTAATTCATTATTTTTTAATTATTTCAATAATTATTTATTTTATTTCTTATTACTTATTTAAGTATTTAATTATTTAAATATTTAATTTTTTAATTTATTATGATTTAATTATTTCAATATTTCTTTATTTGATTACTTTAAGTTTAATGTTTTTTTTCTTTTAGTTATTTGTTCTTGATTATTTTAAAGCATTTCATTATTTAAATAATTAATTTTTTAATTTATTATGATTTAAATATTTAAATATTTCTTTATTTAATTACTTTTAGTTTAATGGTTTTTCTTTTCGTTATTTGTTCTTGATTATTTTAAGGCATTTAATTATTTAAATAATTAATTTTTTAATTCATTATTTTTCAATTATTTCAATAATTATTTATTTTATTTCTTATTACTTATTTAAGTATTTAATTATTTAAATATTTAATTTTTAATTTATTATGATTTAAATATTTCAATATTTCTTTATTTAATTACTTTTAGTTTAATGGTTTTTTCTTTTAGTTATTTGTTCTTGATTATTTTAAAGCATTTAATTATTTAAATAATTAATTTTTTAATTCATTATTTTTTAATTATTTCAATAATTATTTATTTTATTTCTTATTACTTATTTAAGTATTTAATTATTTAAATATTTAATTTTTTAATTTATTATGATTGAATTATTTCAATATTTCTTTATTTAATTACTTTTAGTTTAATGGTTTTTTAGTTATTTGTTCTTGATTATTTTAAAGCATTTAATTATTTTAATAATTAATTTTTTAATTCATTATTTTTTAATTATTTCAATAATTACTTATTTTATTACTTATTACTTTTTTAAGTATTTAATTATTGAAATAATTAATTTTTGAATTCGTTATTTTTTAATTATTTCAGTAATTATTTATTTTATTACTTATTGTTTTATTGTTTTTGCTTTTAGTTATTTTTACTTTAAAAATTATTATTCTCAGATTTTTGCTATTCAAGTTTCAAAGTATATGATGAGTGCTTAATTTAAATTCAACCTGAATGAGTGTAGCGTGCTCGTGTCGCTGTTCAGAGACGACAAACGAAACGCCAACGCATTAAAAAACGATTGTGATTTATTAAAAATGGGTGCAGTGGCATATGAAACGCGCTTTAAAAGCAATTTGTGTCGCATGAAAATGCGACGATAACGAGCAAACAGAGTTTGAAAGGGAGAGACAGAGATAGAGAGACAATTAAGTGCTAAATATAGATGACAGCCAACACTTGTTCAACCGCAGTGCATTGTTGTTTTGCGTAAACATGTGCTTTGGACATTTTTTAAGTGATTTTTTATTACAAACAAGTTGCACGTCTGCAATATTATTGGCAAAGGAAACAAAGGTTCTTTTTTTTGGTGACAAATTGCGTTTTGTAAGAGTGTTCATTTGTCATTTTAGTGAAATTGCGTTGAAACGAGATGAGAGATTTTTGTGTCGTGCGAGAAAAACGATCACTCAGCATAGGTATGCAGCATAATGGACTCGTTAAATCGTCTAAAAGTGACAAATGAAAGTGTCAGCTGCTCCCACGAGTGAAGAGCGAAAGTGAAATCCGAAACGATAGCTTCATCGATTTGCACGCAACTTTCGCCGTGCCGCGAAATATTCGCCGGCTGTCATTTGCAAGATTTCCCCATTGGTGCGCGCGCACTCCTACACATTTTTTGTGTGCTCAAAGTTCCTATGAATGTGCAAAGTTTTCAAGTCAGAAAAGTTTCCCCAATGCGCGGCGCGTGTCTGCGTGCGAATATTGACAGCCGAACGGGCTGTGTGTCGCACAAATTTCTCAACAATAGCGCCGCACACATTAAATTCAACTTACAAATTTTCACATTCACGACTTTTGCTTTTAATAATATTTTTGTTGATATTTTTTATTTGCCTGCTTTTTGTTGTTGACAAAAAGTTTCGCCTGCGCATCGAATTTCATAAGCATTCTGCGCCTTGGCGCCTGATTTTCTGCAACAAAAAACAAACTAAAAATTGCCAAACCCTTAGAAAATGCATTAAGCGTCTTAAACTTTGCTCCGTTCGCCGCTGGCAGCCACTTTGACGCGCAAACTTTTGCCTCAACTGTTGCTGCTTTTAAAAGACACGAAAGACGAACAAACTTTGGCTATTACGACTATGTCGATGCTGTACAAGCAGTCACTAAATTTTGTATTTGTTGTTGTTGTTTTGTAGGTGCCGCATACGTGATTTGCTGCGCAACAACGGACAACTGCCCGACGGCATCGACACGCTGCGTCTGCCGCGCCGCCTGCAGCGCTATATCGACTTAATGGAGGAGCTGGAGGGACCGAACAAAGACGACGACAACGACGAGGACGACGATGAAAACGACAACGGCAGCGGCAACACTCATGCGGGCAGCACCGTCAGGCGCATGCAGGCAAAAGTTGAGTTGCGTAAAAAGCAGAAGCTGCCGCCGCTGGAGGAGGAGTTGCGGGAGGAGCACTTTGAGCAGCCAATGGCGAGAGACGCCAAGTGCAAGACAGTCGGCGGCGACAGCAGCAGCAGCAGCAGTTGCAGCAGCAGCTAGCCGACAAGCCGGCTCAACGCCTGAAAGCCTGCAACAAGCAATCAACAACGGGCAGGCATGCGGACAGCGCTTTGCTAACAACGCTTACACGCATTGCTCAGGCGAGCAGGAATCGGCAGCGCTTTTTGTGTTGTCCTACAATCGTCGTACTCATACAATGCCATTCAACTGTGCACACTTGCAAGAGACATGGAACGTGAACGTGAGATTTTTGCACCCACATAGATAAGTTACAGAGTAGAGCACTCACCCGTAGGTCGTCTCGCTGACATTGATGCGTCCCGGCACGCCCGTCGTCTCGGTGCGGCTGGTCAGGTTCACCGTGTTGCCGAAGAGACAGTAGCGCGGCACGCGATTGCCAATGACGCCGGTCACCACCTCGCCGGAATGTATGCCAATTGTTACTTGCTGCAATTGAGAATTGAGAATGTTCATTGTCATTGAAGTGATTTGTAGCTTAAGCGTATTTATATATCATGCGAAATCAGTCACATTGTTTTTTATAACAAAGGCAAATAACAGACTGCAAGAAGCTTTCGTATTGGTTAAGATTTAGACGTAAGTCAAATGTGTATAAATGTAGTGTGAGAAATAAATACAAAAAATTTGTGTATAAATTGGAGTTTTGGGTGAAGTACTTAAACCTGTAATTCTATAAGAGGTATATGAAAGTTTAATGGAAAGAGAATCTCCACTATCTGGTTCCATTGGAGGTTTTGGAAACTTTAAAAAACTTAAAAAGTATGGAAGAAGATTCTTTGGTTTCATAGGAGGCCAGTGGAAATTTAAATAACTCTATAAATTGTATCTTATGACCAGGGAAAGGAATTTTAGGACCTAAAAACCTATAAAAAAGGCAAAATAAAATAGCAAAAAAGGCACGGAAAGGCACTAAAAACTGCCAAAAAGGCAAAAACAGGCATTTAAAAAAAAGAAAAATATACTAGAAAATCTAAAAAAAGGGGAAATGGTATGTATTTTTTAATAATTTTATTTCATCTGACGTATGCAACATACAATATTTATACCTTGTTTTTTGTAAAAGAAAAGGAACATCAAGGTTTTCAAAGATAGTTTAAAAACTAAAACTAAGATATTTTAATTGAAATGTAGGCACATATTTTAAATTCATATTTTAACTTCTCATATAAAAGCATAAAAGCCGTACTTGTATCACAAAAAAATAAATAAAAGAAAGGATTTCAGCACCTCTCTCAGCACCACCAAACTCTGCTATCAGCGCGGAAATTTTTGCGCTAACCGAACTTTTTATTTTTGGCATGTTTTTTTCTTTAAATTTTCCACTGCACAACAAAAAATAACGGCTTAGGAATGATCAAATCAATGTAAAAACATCGATAAGTTAACGAAATTGCAATGTTGCCACTTAATTTTTTTTTAGTTTCAAGGTATTTTTGCGAAGCAAAAGTTGGAAAATATTAAAAACGAAAGATAAATAAAAAGGCGCTCGACAAATCTTGAAAAAGGCATTTTGTGGCCTTTATAGATAAAAAAGCACTAAAAAAAGGCATTTATGGGTGAAAAAGGCAAACTGCCTTTTTAAGGCAAAAAAAGGCAAAATAAAAGTGGTATATTTCTAATCAGGAGGACCTAAGTCGTGCTCATTTTCTATCAGAAATGCTCTATCTAGCAGCAAACAAAAAAGGCAATTTCCACAAAATCCTTTCCCTGCTTATGACTTTTCGAGCTGTTTTTCCACATAGAAATGAGATCTCTACTTTAGAAAACTATTTTAAAAAACTGTCTTACAAGAAATTGAGAAAGGTCTGTCTAGTTCCATTGGAAGCTTTGGAAACTTAAAAAAATCTATAAACCACATCTAATGGTTTATACAGTTTTTTTTTTCAAGGAAATCTCCACTTCTGAAGAACTAATATTCAAGAATATGGATTAAGGTGACCCGTGGATATTTCAAAATTCCATAAATCGCATCTTTAATTTTTCGAGTTGTTTTGTTTTCCACTTGAAAAGGAACTCTCCACATTTGAGGAACTATGGTTCAAGAACTTGAGAGAGGTCTGACTAGTTCCATTGGAAGCTTTGGAAACTTCAAAAAATCTATAAACCACATCTTATGGTTTTCCAAACTTTGGTTTTTACAAAGTAATCTCCACTTCTGAAGAACTTTTATTCATGACATGGAAGGGGATTCTATAGTTTCATAAGACACCTGTGAAAATTAAAAAAAAATCTATAAATTGCATCTTTTGATTTCGAGCTGTTTTTCCACTTAGAAAGGAAACCTCTAGTCTACTACTGGTCTACTAGGGGATTGTCTAGTTCCATTGGAGAATTTGGAAACTTAAAAAAAAACTATATATCTCATCTAATAGTTTTCCAAACTGTTTTTCTACAAGGAAATCTCCACTTCTGAAAATCTATTATTCAAGAACATGAAAGAAGATTTCATAGTTTCATAGGAAGCTTAAAAAATTCTATAAATTGTATCTGATTTTCCAAACTGTTTTTATGCAAGGAAGTCTCCGCTTCTGAAGAACTGTTATTCAAGAACATTCAAGAGGATTCTTTGGTTTCATAGAAAGCTTAGAAAACTCTATAAATTGTAACACATGATTTTCCGAACTGTTTTTCTGGAAGGAAGCCTTCACTCAAGAACGTGGAGGAGGATTTTCTGGTTTCATAGGAGGCCCGTGGAAACTTAAAAAATTCTATTAATTTTATCTTATGACATTTTGAGATGTTTTTCCACATAGAAAGGAAATCTCCACTTTTGAAAAACTATTGTGCAAAAACTTGAGAGAGGATTGTCTAGTTTCATTGGTGGCTTTGGAAACCTAAAAACATCTATAAACCACATGTAATCATTTTACAAATTATTTATCTAAAAGTAAATTTCTGAATTCTTCTGAAGAACTATTATTCAAAAACATGGAAGAGGAAACCAAAGAGGTTTCATAGGAAGCTAAAAAAATTTTGTGAATTGTATCAGATGACTTCTTAAACTGTTTTTCTGGAAGGAAGTCTTCACTTAAGAATGTGGAAGAAAATTCTCTGGAGGCCCGTGAAAACTTAAAAAAATCTATTAAATGTGTTTTATGATTTTGCAAATTGTTTTTAAACAAGGAAATCTCTACATCTGAAGACCTATCGTTCAAGAATTTGGAAAATTTTCAATAAATTGCATTTTATGAATTTTCGAGCTGTTTTGGTCTTTCCACATAGGAGGGAAATTTCCACTTTTGAAGAACTATTGTTCAAGAACTTGAAAGAGGACTTAACGAATTTTCAGTTGCTGCATAAATTACAATAATTTAAGAAATAATTAATAAACTAAGAAAGAAGAAATAATTATTCAATTAGTAATTTAAGAAATCGTAAGAAAACGTCACATCTGTGTTTTAAAGGTGAAATCTGACATTCTTTAAAGATTAGCGCTCAAAACCCTCTATAATTCCATCGCCACCAGTTTTTGATTGGTTATAACTCGGAAGTCTACACTGAAATCCATTGGTATGAAAAACGGTCTGCGGCATCTGTAGGCACTCTTGGATTGAAGGTAATGAGGGATCAAACGGCTGTTTCGGTATTGGATTGTTTGCTTCTCGTATGAAGACCCTGTCTTTTGAAACTGTCAATGACTCAATCTGGTACTCTGTGCTTAATAAGGTAACAAGGTACGAAAGTCATCAGGTAAGAGAACGTCACATCTGTGCTACATAGATGAAATCTAAAAATTTATGAAGCGCTCAAGGCCCACATTTCGATTGGCTGAATTCCATTGGCAAGAAAAAAAGGTCTACTGTATCTGAAGGAGTTCGTGGATTAAAGTTAATGAGATATTAAACAGCAAACAATAAATTAACATATAAGCTGTTGATGAGGCACAGCAAGAACAAATTTTATTCCTTTCAGAGTCTCAAATCTCTGGGAGCGCTTTCGCATATCTCTGGATTGGAAAATCTGTAGAATGATAGTTGCACTTTAGACACTACACTTTTGTTCTAAACGACATATGAAATGACTTCATCTACGATTCATCTACACGACCTGATAGGCTAAACATCCACACGGCAAAATTTAAATAAATTTACTTAACCAAAACCGAAGCATTTTCCTGGTTGAGTCCCGAAGCTTTCAAGTGGAGTGAATAATGAGAAAAAATTCTCATCTTGTGAAGAGGACAAGAGGGAGTTGACTCAGCGTGTGTCACTCAGGCCTTTGTCCTGAAACATGGACATCTTTAATCTATAGAACCACTAACATCGGTTTTGTTGAAACCAACACTGAACAACAAATTAATGGCAGATCAGTTTGAGTGGCTGGACGAAACGTTACAACGCACTCAAATTCGATGGCCGCAACTTGAGTGAACAGTTTCATCGTCAGCTACAATTATATGTGTGTGTGTTTTGTTGTTGCTGGCAACACCATTGCGGCGCTACCTGTACAAGCAATAAACGGCCACTTGGATCGGTCACCAGCACCGAAAGAATTTCACAGAGATTTTCATGTACTCGCCCAGCTGTGGTGTCAGTTGATGGAAGAGGATGTCAAAGTTTCGGGGGCACATAATTTCATTATTTGTGCAACAGACCATCATAGCAACAGCAACAACAACAATAACAACAACAGCGCATAAAAACTTTTTCGATAAACTATGATGAAGTTATAGCAGCGGCTGCATGAACATTACACACACACACACACACACACATATACAAACACATTCTGCTTTCGGCGCTCCGTTGCGCCACGACTTTGCGTTATTTATTGACTGCAATTTTGTAGCGCAGTTTTCGACAATTTTGTAGTTTCTGCTCATTTTCTTTGTTGTTGCTCCATTTTTCTAGGGGTTTTTCTTCGATTGTTGGTTTATGTGTTTATTTGATTTTTTCGTCATATTTTTTTTTGCAAAAATTTTGTTTTTATTGGCGGCAGCAACCGATGATGAGGAAAAGTTTGCGTGTTGCAATCAAATTGAGGTAAAACATAAAACTTGCAGCTTGCCGGTCTTAACTGGGCCAATGTGCCTCGCATACATGTATGCGTGTGTGTGTTAGTGAGAGAGTGTGTGAAGTGCCGGAAATTGCACTCTGGGAAAGTTCAAATTTAGAGCATATTAAAATTTTGTTTATGTTTTGTTGGGGCAGTGAAATGCTTGAAGCGGTAAGAAGAAGTGGCAGCGAGGAAGCGCATTGCAGGCAGTGTTGCGCTGACTGATTGATTGGGCAACGATTAAGTGTTGGTGACTAATTGTATTAATCATTGAACACAAAAGACTGCCATTTAGTTAAGTTTAGTTGTTTGTCATTAAGTAAATTTAATTTAATTTAATTGTCATTTAGTAAAATTTAAAAATCTTAGTTGTGATTATTAATTATGATTAAAGTGTATAACTAATATATTTTTATTTATTATTTTGGAGAAACATTTCATTAGTTATTTTGCTGATCGAAAGTTATGCGTCATTTAGTTATTTAATTGACTGACTAATTAATTGATTGATTGAGTTAATTGATTAACTAATGTTTATTAGTTACTTTGTTGTTAATGATCAATAACTATATTTAAAGTCTTAAAGTGATAATATTATTCGCTTATTATTAGTAATTTAGTTGAATATTAACTAATATTAAAATTAAAGAAATCACCTTTTAAACTATTAATTATTTAGTTAATAAATAATTAATAATTGTAATTACAGTGTATAAATTAATAATGTTTTGATTAATAACTGATGACTATAATTAAATTATAGTGGAGATTTTCTTATTAGCGGTTTAATTGATTTATTAATATTAGATATTTGGTTAACTAAGTTGTTAAGATAGTCAATTGTTATCAGTTATTCATTTGATTAATAACGGATGACTACAATTAAATTATTGTAGAGATTTTGTTGTTAGCGATTTATTTAAAATTAAATTAAATTAAATTAAATCAGATATTTGCTTAATTAATTAATTTGGTAAATTAGGTTAATTGATTAAACTAAATCAGATATTTGGTTAACTAATGAGTTAAGTTTTATAAAAGAAATTATTGATAATGTTCTAGTTATATTTAGCTAACAAATTATTTATAATCACTAGTTGTTGAGTTTTTTAATAGCTTTTCGTTATTTATTTGACTACTAACTAATGGTTACAATTATAACAGAAGTTTGATTAGTAGCTATTTAATTGAATAATTCATATCTGGTATTTGGTTGAGTAATGATTTAAGATTAATTAAATTAATTAATGATAATTTCTGTTAGTTATTTAGTTGGCAAAACACTGCTAAATTTGCAAATAATAAAACAATGACTAATAATTATAATTAATAATGAACATTTTCATGAGTAAACATCTAAGATAAAGTTATTATTCGTTTATTAATTAATTAATTAATGGGTTAGTTAACTAATATGGATGGATAAATAGAAGAAAGTGGTTGATTGACTTATGATTCAATAACTAATGATGGAAAGAATTAGTTGATTGATTCATAATTTAATTATTCAATTACTAATGATTGAAAGATTTGGTTTATGGACTTATAATTCAATGACTTAATGACTAATGATGGAAAGAATTGGTTAATTGACTCATGATCCAATTATACAATTACTAATGAATGAAAGACTTGGTTGATTGAGTTATGATTCAATGACTAGTGAGCATTGACATGGTTGATTAACTTCTAATTCATTCATCATTAATTGAATTGTAATGACTAAATAACTAATGATGGAAAGAATTGGTTGATGATTCAATTATTCAGTGAAAAATCATGAAAATAATTGATTGATTGGCCCATGATTTAATAATACAATGCATAATGATTCAATGACTTGGTTGATTGACTTACGATTCAATGTCTCAATTCAAAGAATAATGACTGAAAGACTTGGTTGATTGACTTATAATTCAATGGCACAATGGCTTATGATGGAAAGAATTGGTTGACTGAGTCATGATTCAATGTCTAATGAATTAAATACTTGATTGACTAATAATTCAATGACTAACGACTGAAAGGCTTGGCTGATTGATTTGTAATTCGATGACTAAGGATTGAAAGTCTTGATTGATTGATTTATAATTCAAATCTTTAATGACTTATGATTAAAAGACTGATGATTGATTACTGACTAACTCAGTCTTAATTGAATGAGTAACTTATAAATCACTAATGGTTGAAATAGTAAAGTCTGACTGGTAAAGAAAATCACGATTTAGAAAATGATTGCTCATTTTAACTCACTAGCAATAAATTCGATTACATCTTCTCATAATTTGTTATTCATGAAAATATTAAAATTTTAGTGTTTAGTTGATAAAAAAAATTTGTGATTTCCAATCTGCCGTCACAGCGTATAATTGCCACTGTGATGTAAATAAATTAAAATGTGTCTTAAAGAAAAACAATATTTTCAGTTTTGACACATTTTTATGTAGTTTTATGTTTTTAAAACACTTAATTATAAATTGTAAAAAATTTTCAGTTTAGCATATGTCAAGTGCATTCAGTCAAAAAAGTTGTCTGATATTTATGTATTAAAAAAAATATGTATTAAACGCACAGTTGATGTTAGTCACAGCGGAGAGCGAAGGGTGACCCTTGAATGCGGTTTGGCTGCTGTAAAACCTTAAGCGGCGATGATGTTGACAAAGCGTGTTGTAAAACCAGGGCAAAAACTTGGAGAATAATGAAAACGGATATACAGAAGAGACACATACACATACATACAAACTGATATACATACATATATACATGTCTAGATAAGCGCGAAATGCTGAGAGACATGAAAATCGCGCAGTGCGCGACTTGCAGTGGCAACTGTCGCTCGTACGTGTGTGTGTGTGTGCGGGTGTGTGTGTGTATGTGTCAGCAGCAGTTGCGATGGATAATACGCTTCAAGTGCGCATATGGGCTTCTTGCACTGTGTACATTGTATGTAGATATGGCTTTAAGTGCATTTGTGTGTTCGCCTGGTGAGTGAGAGCGACATGGAGGTTGCGACTCGAGTGTTCAAGACGGGCATTATTAACTAAGGCTAACCGCACAAGTGTTGCATGACAGAAATTGCAACTGATGGTCAAGTGACTGCAGGAGCAAAGCACTACAAAAACAACACATGCTCACGAGAAAAAAAAAACATAATAAGAGTTAAGAGCTAAGGCCAAGTGCGGTCAGCATGTTAACAGTGCTGAAGGCGACTATGTGAAAAATGGAAAGTGATTGCATTAATGCGAAGCCATTTTTCAGCAGCAGGACGAAGCGAGTTGATTGGAGCTGTTGGGAAGTATGGGAATAAATATTTATTTATTTTTTTAGAAAGAAGCTAGGGTTAAAATGAGTTTTAGTAGTTTTCAGAAGATTTGTAGGTGGCTTGGGATGAAATAAAAAATTAGGGTAAGAGATTTTAAATTTACATACAGCTATATACTAAAATTTGAATAATAGATTTGAGGAAAGAAACTATGGTTTTAGTTTGGCTTAACCCTTTCCGAAATTTGTATGATATATCGTACAATTTTTTCGACGATTTTTTATTTGACAGCGAACGCACTTTTTATGCAACATTTAATTTAATTTTCATTAAGTAGGCTGTGTTTTATCATTCTGTTTAAAAATATAAATCATAATAGCCGTGACTACACAGTATGAGTGTGTTTTGTATGCAGCTTTTTGCAAGAATTTGAAAGACCAGCTGATGCCGGTACTTCTGCGTAAAAATTTTTACATATGTAATACTTTTTGGTACTAAAAAGCGAAACAAATTCAAAGTTTAAATCTCAGTTGATTTATAGAACTTACTAAATTTAACATTTCTTGCGTCTAAATATTTTTCCCGAGTCTTTAAAAAAATGGTACGATATATCGTACAAATGACTACAGGGGTTGCAAAGATTTGTACGATATATCGTACAAAGGAAGGCAAAGGTTGCAAGTTGTGTTGGCATTTTTTTGAAGTTGTGGGTTTGGTAACAGATTTTTTGCGTTTGCTTGCCTGCCACGCCCATCCGTAAACCACGTGACTAATAAAATTCAACTATTCCGCAATTTTCGATTAAAAGTAAGAATTACTAGACGAGCTTCTGTTTTACTGGGCAGACACAGGTTATGTAAGGTTAGACATGCGTACTTGCCACTCCCACTACGATAATAAAAATGGGCTATATTCAATGCTTTTCTGTAAAACTGTACGAATTTTAAGTGATTCTGTGTTTTATTGAGAGGAAAAGGGCTTTGCAACAACAACAAGGGGTATATAAGGCCGAATAAATGTGAATCAATTGTTTATATATAAAATTTATATAACTTTCGATCAAAATGAAATCACGTTTTAATTTTTTGTTTTATAATTTATGTTTTCTATCAAAAAAATCAATGAATTGTTCATAAAACTTAAAAAACCGAAACCAAAAATTCATGCATTTTTACTCCTTTGCGGACCTTTGTACGATATATCGTACAAAATTGATGAAGCTGTAATTCTCAACCAAAATAATTTTTTTGAAATTTTTTTGTATTTAATTGCTAAAATGTTCAATAAGAGTCAATATTTTGAAGGAACAATTTGTATCTCAAGAAATGTGGAAATTGACCGGAAAGGGTTAAATGATCCACCAAAGAGTGAAAAACCATACTAAACAAAGTTCATTTAAATATCCAAACTAAACTTATTTCATATTTTACTAATAAGAACCGACCTAATTAAAATTTATTCTTCTTCTTATTACCGCATTGCACAAACCTTCAACTCGGTCCAACACTGCAACATTGAGGGCCAACACTCGACCATTTTTAGCAAACACTCGACCATTTTTGGCGAGTTGAAAAGCGCCAAGTGCGACTGGCAGCTGTTGGCGCGCAGTTCAAATTTAATCGGCGCCAGCCATTTAAATCCATTGCAATATTTACCAACATTTAGCACACTTTTGATGCGCAAAACAATTGCAAACTTTTTTGCAGTCATTTTTAATTTTCTTTTTAGCAGAAAAGTTGCGTCGATTAATCGCTGCTGTGAGTGCTTGAAAGTTTCCATTCAAACCCTCACCAATTAATGAAATCCAAGTAAACGGTTTCAACTTTTATATTGAAAAATACAATCAGAGAAAACTTTCAATTCACAGTCATACAAGAATTTGTTGGTGTAGACAATTTTAACAATTTTAGCATTGGCCACATGTGTGAGTGAAGCTGAAAGCAAGCCAAGCGAGTGGAGGAGAGTGAGGGCCAAAGAAAGGAGCAAGTGGAGCATGGAGACTGATGCCAGAAGGGCAAATTGAGCATTGCGGTTGGCCAATTACATTTTATTCCCATTGAAATATGGGTAAAGCAAGCGAAGGGCGGGAGCAGAGTGGCCATTTGGCTCATATGAACTGGCACTAAATGCAAAAATTTGTTGAGTCATAAAATCCAACCGGGTTTTACGACTTTGTGCCATGAATGCGCTGTGTGGAGCTGCGCAGAGGGGTTGGGGGAGGCGAGTAGTGCTATGGTTACCACAGCAAAAGAGGATATTTTTGACGTATTTGGCATTTCGTTGATATTAATTTCAAGTGGAAAAGCGTTTATGAATTGACAAAATATAATTTGAATATGTTTCGAAAGCGTAACATTTTCAATTTAATTGAAAAAAAAATTGAAATTCAAAGCCATTAAACTTTAAAGCATTCAAAACCATTTAGAAGAAAATTCAATTGTTTAAAGTTATGGCAACAAATTATTCTATCATCACAACGTTGTAATATTTTGTTGCAATTTACATTTTCTTCAGAGCACTGTTTCAGTGTCACGAGACACGCGGCTTCTTTTAATATGTGTTAAGTTGAGAAAAATAAAACAACAACAAACTAAAAATTCAGTGCATTGTCCTTTGCGTTGCGTTGTGTGCGACAGGCAGGCAGGCGACTTGGCAGCAAACTTGGTGCGCTCATGTTTTCAAAGTCATTTGATGAGTTTGCGTGAACCCAGAAAACTTTGCAAACATTGTTGGTAATTGCGTGGGCAAGACAATGCCAATGTAGTTGTTGTAATTGCTGACAGCAACGCAAGTTGTGCGCGTGAAGTTAAAGCGAGAGCCACCATACCG